>CM042318.1:36987522-37262522 GCA_023566125.1 Zingel zingel | reverse complement strand
CACATCTCATGAACAACAAGATTTTTTCTTTTTCATTTTAAGTGAGTGGTTGAGTGGTAAACCCTCGGAAATATTAAAAGTAAACTAATGAAAATTGCTGCTGTAATTTAATTCTTTTAATAAGCCATGTAACTTGCTATGATCCCAGGTGTTGAACAGGTGTGATACTGGTGTGTGGCCACAGCGTGCACAACTGATGTTGCTCAGTGATCCTCTGTGTGCTCAGGGAGCTTGTGTGTATGCCCTGACACAGGAGGGAGGGAGGGAGGTAGGGAGGTAGGTAGGTAGGTAGGTAGACACACAAGCTAAAATGGTATTGGAACTGAAATTTCCCTAACCTGATTGTAATCAAATCTAGACCTTGTGAATTGAAATCGAATCGATTAAGAACATCACTGGCACCCCACACGTGCAATAACAGCTGTGAAAAAACAATAACTCAGAGTGCAATAACATAAAGCCCAGTGCCGCTGCGACTGAGCTGGTCGAGTCTCCAGAGGCTGTTTTTAGAACGTAAGAGACGTCTCCTGTTTCAACAGCCAATAGGGAAGTCAGCTGGTCGAGTCTCCAGAGGCTGGTTTTAGAACGTGAGAGATCCAAACACATCAGGGACATTATTCTCAATTACCTTACACACGCCCAAGTAAAATGCTCTCACACACACTACTGAGCTGCTCACTTATCATAACCTGTGCAAAAAGAAAATCAAACTAGGTTGTTTATATAAATAAGAGGGCCTATGATTGACCCCAGTAGGACTCCACACAAAATGTTTGCTTTGTGAAGAAAACTTTTGATTATGTTTACAATTACTTAAGTACTCACATAACCACTGAATAATTGAATAAAAACCTTGAAAGCCACAGGAACTTAGTTAAGTAAGCTCATGATTAACTTTATCAATGCTGATTTAATCAATAAATAGACCCAAACATAATGTTCTTGCCCGTATAAGATGTTTTCTCTTTTCAGTTCAACAGCTAACTGAAACTCCTTCCAATTAGCACTGTCAACAGTCTCAGGATCAGAAGAGTCTCCAGTCTGGTCTTCAGTCTCTGGTTGTAAAAGTGGATGTGAGTTCCTGGCTGGTTCTGGTCTTCCACAGTCCTCTCCATCAGCTTATGTTTCCATGTGTTGAGTTTGTCTTTGATGAAGCTGTGAGGATTGATAACCTATACACTGATGGGTTTTGAGTCTGGTGCACCAGTTGAATCTTTTGTCACAAACACTGCAGTGTGAGTTCTCATGCGTCTCTTCAAGTGTCCATTTTCAGTGAAAGCTTCACCACACTCAGAGCAGCTGAAAGGTTTGTCTCCTGTGTGAGTCAGCATGTGACTCTTCAGATGTGTCCTGCGACCAAATGTTCTCCCACACTCAGAGCAGCTGAATGTTTTCTTACATGTTGAATCATGTTTCAGAGAGTTTAAAGCTGACTGAGGTTCTCTGGTCTCCTTCCAATCAGCACTGTCATTAGTCTCCGGTTCAGAAGAGTCTCCAGTCTGGTCTTCAGTCTCTGGTTGTAAAAGTGGATGAGTTCCTGGATGGTTCTGGTCCTCCACGGTCATCTCTATCAGCTTCTGTTTCCATCTGACCAACACATTTATGTGTTTTGACATGAGAACGCCAGGCAAATCTTTTGTTACAAACACTGCAGCTGAATCTTTTCTCTCTTGTGTGGACTGCCATGTGTGACCGTACATCTCCACTCTGTATAAAAGATTTCTTACAGACTGAGCAGCTGAAAGGTTTTTCTCCTGTGTGAGTTAGCATGTGTCTCTTCAGGGTTCCACTATCAGTGAAAGCTTTACCACACTCAGAGCAGCTAAAAGGCTTCTCTCCTGTGTGGATTCTCATGTGTTTTTGTAAATTTCCATTCTGTGTAAAAGATTTCTTACAGACTGAGCATCTGAAAGGTTTTTCTCCAGAATGAGTCATCATGTGGGTCTTCAGGGTTCCACGTTCAGTGAAAGCTTTACCACACTCAGAGCAGCTAAAAGGTTTTTCTCCTGTGTGGATTCTCATGTGTTTCTGTAAACTTCCTCTCTGTGTAAAATATTTATTACAAACACTGCATCTGAAAGATTTTTCTCCTGTGTGAGTTATCATGTGATCTTCCAGATCTGACTTGCGGCCAAATTTCCTCTGACACTCAGAGCAGCTGAAAGATTTTTCTCCTGTATGGATTATCATGTGTCTCTTCAGATGTGACTTGAAGCCAAATCTTTTCCCACACTCCGAGCAGCTGAGTGTTGAATCATGTTTCAGACAGTTTAAAGCTGACTGAGGGTCTCTGGTCTCCTTCCAATCAGCACTGCCACCAGTCTCAGGATCAGAAGAGTCTCCAGTCTGGTCTTCAGTCTCCGGTTGTAAAAGTGGATGTAGATGTGAGTTCCTGGCTGGTTCTGATCCTCCACAGTCCTCTCCATCAGCTTCTGTTTCCATGTGTTGAGTGTGTCTTTGATGAAGCTGTGAGGACTGAGCTTCCTCTTCACTCTTCACAGGGACAGGAGTGAATGGGAACTTGGTGATATCAGCTTCCTCCAGCCCTTGAAGCTGCTCTCCCTCCTCACTGCTCCACAGTTCCTCCTGTTCCTCTTTAATGTGTGGGGGGGGCTCTGGCTCCTGCTTGTCCACACTGGCGCTACACTCCTGCTGATCCTCTTTAATAACAATCTGGCTTTTGTCATCTGGAGGCAAAGCTGAAACACAGACAGAAGTAAATGTCAGCTAAAGCTTAGAGATTACAGGGTTTCACCCAGAAAGTTGTTTAGCTCAGTGGCCAGTGTGGAAATTAGACTCTAAAAAAGTTATAAGACTCCATAGGGCCCTACATGAAGTCAGTGCTACAAGCTAACTGGAGATTTTAAAATATGACTATGTCTAAGTGCCGGTTAAGATGACTTGAATTGTCATTATGTTTTTGTATCTTGTATTAGTTCTTCTTATAGACTGTTGTGAAATGTTTGTTTAAAGCACTTGAATAAGAAACTCATGTTATTTAGTTTAAAACTAAATTCACTGCACTGTGAATTTTATTCTCGTATTTTATTTTATTTTTATTTTTTTTAAATATTATTCATTTTAACTGCTCTCTAAAGCATTTTGCCCTGAGACAGACAGACAGACAGACAGACAGAGACACACACACACACACACACACACACACACACACACACACACACACACACACACACACACACACACACACACACACACACACAGCGAGTGGATAGTGTCATTCAAAGGATAACCAGGAGAAGGAGAAGGACCAGGCTACCCTCCACGTCTCTGCCAAACCGCGTGGATTTTTGAATTGATTTAATAGGGATTGCAGACGAGAGACCAGCGGCGACTAGGTGACAAGTGCACGTTAGAAACATTTTCCGACGGCGAATGTTAGAATTCCCATACAAATTTACGCCTACTATGGCAAGTGGATAGTGTCACGGATAACCTACCAAAGGAGACTGTCATGTGACTCTACATGTGGATTGACTACACCGTCGCCAGTGTACATCGTCGTTGATAAATACGCCGCCACACCTACAGTCATGTGAACAAATTAGGACACCAATGCTAAAGTTGATTAAATAGAGGAATAAAAAAAAAAAATCATCTTTAGGAAATTGATCTTAATGCCTTAATTAAAAAAATGAGGAACAATCCAATCTTTAACAACACCAATTGTCTTTGTGAATGAATAATGTATCGTAAATAAATAAATGTTCTTCCTTAAAATACAGGGGGCATAAGTAAGTACACCCCTATGTTAAATTCCCATAGAGGCAGGCAGATTTTTTATTTTTAAAGGCCAGTTATTTCATGGATCCAGGATACTATGCATCCTGATAAAGTTCCCTTGGCCTTTGGAATTAAAATAGCCCCACATCATCACATACCCTTCACCATACCTAGAGAATGGCATGGTTTTATTTCAGTTAGCCTGTGCCAAGAGAAATCTCAATCATTCCCAATCTTGCAGAGACGGAGAGCGTAGGTATATGTAAGGAGATAACATGGACACAGGCTAATTATTGCTAACTAAAATGCTAGTTAACATTAGTAATTAAACTTAAACAGCTAATGTAAGTTGAAACTGCCTGCGAGCTTCTCCTGTACTATACGGTAATTCCTCTACTATGCGACAGTAAGTCGCGTGGTTATGACACAATCGTTAGCCTCTTTTTACAAAAACGTCTGCTATGGAGCCATAACGTGAGATACAAAGTAATGGAGCCTTTTATACATTGTCGTGTTTCTTTAGAAATAAACAATGGACAAATAAAGTCTTTAAACGCTTCAGATTTAAAGTTATTCGCTGTCAGAGTGACGTCAAAATGAATGGCAGTCAATGGGATGCTAACGTCGGGTGATCGCTTTGTAGCATCAAAATGGCGCCATAGGAGGTTCGACCTCTGAAGCAAAGCTTACCCCCTTGGTAATTTATAACCAATTCATTTGGATACAAGCGTTGCATTTTGGAAGATATACAGGATTCTCAACAGCGATGCCCACACACACACACACACACACACACACACACACACACACACACACACACACACACACACACACACACACACACACACACACACACACACACACACACACACACACACACACACACACACACACACACACACAAGTGCGTCTCACTATCTTTGTGGGGACCCGTCATTGACATAATGAATTCCCTAGCCCCTTACCCTAACCTTAACCATCACAACTAAATGCCTAACCTTAACCCTTACCCTCACCCTAACCATAACATAATTCTAACCCTAATCCTAAAACCAAGTCTTAACCCCCAAACAGCCCTTTAACCTTGTGGGGTCCAGCATTTTGGCCCCACAAAGCTGTCCGGACCCCACAAGTATACTGTATTCCCGGTTTTTGGACCCCATGACTGTAGTTAAACAAGAACACACACACACACACGCACACGCACACGCACGCACACACGCACACACGCGCCAGGGCCGAGGTGTGTGCGTTACTTCACGCAGCACATGTAACCGACTGGAAACGATACAGAGGATTATTTACCGCCGATGGCGCAGATGAACTAACGCTACACTCGTTACTGTAAGTAGCCTACAATAAACCCTCCATGATTAAAGAGTAAATACTTATCAATACCCACCTACCTGTTCTACAGGCATAAACATGTAGAAACCGATATTTCAGTCTGCTCTGTCCACTCTTGTCCACCGCACTGTGCAAACATAGCTCTACTCTGCAAATAGCGACTCTTTACAAACAAGCTAAAATGAAAGATGTCAGTTTGTAGTCTAACGGTTTCTTAGTTTGCAACGAATCTTGAACTTTGGACAAACTCTTGTAAATTTAGCTGCTGTCTAAACGAACCATCCTCTCCGCTGGAGCGGTAAACCTATGGATGTATTATAAGACCAAAACAGATATATGTGGCTACTTAATATGCACGTGAATGACACCGCGTTCTTCATTCTTGAAGCTGTTGCCGGTTATATTATTTTGCAACAGCATTGTCTTATTTCAAATGAGGCATACAGGACGAATGCTAGCCTGCTTTTCAATCCATTAATCATTAAAGCTGTTTTCCACAACTTTTCGCTTCAGGCTCCTTGACATGTTTACCTGACAACAGGCCTTTCTTTCTGCAAGCATTTTCCACCAATCATGACACTGCATACTACAACAACGTTTCAGTAGTCACAGACTTTAACCATCACTGCTCAGTGAACTGAACCTAATCTGAGATCATTTTCTAGTTAAGTAGCCTTTCTAGTTATCATTATGGATTTTCCATGTTTTTTAGGAGTTTGCTTACACTAATACATGTAAAGAATATAGCATTAATTTAGTAAGATAGTGAAAATATCAAACAAGAAGATGCGTATTAGGTATAATTTTATTTTATTTATTTGAAAGTCCGGCCCCCGGTGTGTCTGCTTAAATTCTGGCCCTTGGAAAAATGTAGTTGAGGACCCCTGGTCTAGCTTTACTGCTAATGGCACAACATACAGTGGCAGTGGCTAGCTGGGTTATAACCATTTTCTGAAGCTTCATGGTAGCTGCGGCGTATATTTTCCTGTTTTTTTTGTCCTGTGCCAATCACACCTATGATATTTCTTTCAGGGCCAGTAAAAAATGTAGAAGGGGCCCGCAAAACTCTGATATACTGGCCCCGGGGGCCAGTGGGGATTTTTCAGTTGCTCTAAAAAGTACTGACAAAAATAAAAATACGATAAATTAAAAATAGTACATCATCCGTTTATGTGACCTGCACTGTTGGAAGAATGCATTGTAACTAACATTGATTGAACATTGGCACCATCTACTGGATCATTTACACATTAGTGTACATGATGCCTTACTGTTTATTAAGCTTCATAGATCTGTTTACATGATAGTGCATTTTGTCTAATTGCATTAGACGTCTAAACTAAGTATGTCGCCTTAAAAACGTGTGAAACACACGCCTTCACTATCTAAAGACGTCTGAACTATGTACTTCGTCAGTGTGACTTTTCCCTTAATATTGATAACTAGAGTACAGTACATATATTCTCATCGTTAAGATTCACATTTTGTTAGTGTTCTTTTGCTTACTTTCTGGTACTTTTGTCTTACTCATAATGTGTGGCTAATATTATATCATGCTCATAAAAAAGTATTAAAATGCTGAATTAACACTCGGAATGTCTCCTTGGCAACAAGAGACAGATGCCGCCAGCATTAGCTACCTTAGCTCAGCAGTCCGAACAACAATCATAAATAAAATAGCAATTTGGCATTTTTAACCAAAATCAACAACAATCATCAACCGTCTTAGGACCTTAACGTAGGTATATTCACAAGATATATGATCAAAATCATAAAAATAACAGCTTATATAGCTGGGGAGCTTGCTGGCCTTAGTGACAGTTGCATCCACTTGTTACCCAAAATGAACCTCAATTCAAACAAAAAATACAAACAAATCAACTATTAAGGGTATTCTCCTAACGTTAAAACAAATGTGAAGGTGCTTGAGTGACATTTACCCATTACAGACTAAATAAGTCAGTGATTTGGCTGGTCTTCATAGCTTTGCTGGGGTTATTGCCAACTAGATAAAGAACAGAGCAGCCCACACAGTGAGATCATGGTGCCTTTGACTCAAATTGGATTTTTTTTTTAAATTGAGGGTATCTGCAAATATACTTAATAAATAAAAAACTTACAGTATATTTCATATTTTTTTTTAATCAGAAACTGCTTTATTGGCAAAGTGTAAACACAAGGGAGTTTGAGTCTGGCTTTGTGTTGCTTTCAACACAGAAACAGACATAACATTACAGCTAAAAACAAAGCTGAACAAGGTAACGTTAAACATGTACGTTTGACTAATACAGTATGTATCAAGTTGAATATAATAAAGTGTATACATGCATACATATACACATGCGTACATGTAACAGATCTATGAAGCTTAATAAACAGTAAGGCAATTAGTGTAAATGATCCAGTAGATGGCGCCAATATTCAATCAATGTTAGAGTTACAATGCATTCTTCCAACAGTGCAGGTCACATTGCTGATGAGGTACTACAATTTAATTTATCGTATTATTTGTATACTGTCAGTACTTTTAGAGCAACTTGTATAATGGATAAAGGGCCTGGAACATGTATTGAATAAATTGAAATACATTTAAACCTATAGTCTATGACATAGGCTTACTGTATATTGATTGACTTGAATTTACTCGATACATCTGGCGACGAGGCTTAGGTGTGGCGGCGTACTTATCAACCACGATGTACACTGGCGACAGTGTAGTCAATCCACACGTTAGAGTCACACGACAGTCTCCTTTGGTAGATTATCCGTGGCAGGGTGGCCACACACACACACACACACACACACACACACACACACACACACACACACACACACACACACACACACACACACACACACACACACACACACACACGCGGTTGTGTTCCAAGGCGAACATCACTACTATGTAACCATCACCTATACAGTCACCTATTAAATAAGAACCTTTGTTTCGAAAACAGCCCCGAAATCACCATCAACAAACCCACCAGACTCAATGTAATTAATCTGTACTTTTAGCGTACAGAGCCAGCATATTTCCACATGTAGGCTAAATGTATGAATTAAGAGTTCATTTCAACTAAACCAGAGTGGTGATTGTTGGAACCGTGGAAAGACAAACCAAGACGGCTTTTGATAGTTTTATAGTATTTCTGTCCACTTTGAATGCAGTGTGTTTTACGATGATAAAAGTACTGATTATTTACATGGAGTCTGGTGGTTTTGGCGACGGCCTTTTAAAGAGCTTAGATTCAAATAGAGCTCATGAACAAATGCTTAGTTACATACCGGGGTGAAGTTAGTTTAATGTTTGACATTCGTCGGTTTTCACGTATGTTACCTTCAATAGGTCCTTGTCAAAGCCTCAATTTTACTCAGTTCCAGTGTATGTTGGAGAGGTAATATAGACAGACGTTTCACAGTTATTTTTAACTCAAAATCACCAAAAATAACGACACAGTTCAGAGTGCAAAGAACTGAATGTCTGTCCAACGCGCCCATCACAATAGACGTACTTAGGGACAGTCGTAAAATTGCAACTCCACTCATTTTAATCTTCATTAACTTTTTTGTTTTACAACATAGACATCTCAAACCACTTCCATTAAAGAGAGGGAGAGCCATTAAACATTTCACACTTGTGAATTAGTAAAAATTAATAAATATAAAGATGTAGGCTATAGTTACCAATAACGATGGTAGTTGCAACCATTTTCTGATTAATGAATATAATCACATCAAACCACCTGTAGTATGTCTCAGACATCCTCCCAGAACTTTCACAGCTGTTAGTTTGTGAAAAAGTCTTTAGCAAATCCCGTAGCATTCTCATCAGTGACCCATGCAAATCAACTATTATAAAACATCAGGTTACTTTTGACCTCTACAGAATACATTTGTTTATATGCGTCTCCTCCTTTGTAACAGCATGACTTTAAAGGCTTACTATGCAACTTTTCCAGCTTCAGTTGGCTCATTGGAACTACAGCTCGCAGTTCCAATGAAACAACCTGTGGGGGACCGAAGCTGAACAAGTTGCATAGTAAGCCTTCAACAATATTTTTAAAAAGACAATGGTTTAAGAATTAAAGATGTGTATGGTGTAAAGCCCCATGATAATATCCATTTAAGCTAAAGAAAGTAATTTCTTGGCCATTTACCAGTCATTGAACATGTCGCCCCCCAGAGGCCATCGGTCCCCACTCGGTTTTAGGTCATGGTGCAACAATACATTTTGATAAACCAAAACAATAAATCAACCACACAAAACTAAAGCCTCTGGGTCCCTCTGGCAATGTTGTCTGGCAATGTTGTCTTGTCCCAAAAGCACGCCAGGTTAGCCTATTTGGTTTGCTGTGACCATGTGCTGTGCATTCTCTTTGTAAATATGTTTTTTAAGTATTCTTTCAACTCATTTTTGGTAGGGGAGCATGGGGCACAAAGTAACACTTTTTTTGTTTTGGCTAAATATTTCTCAAACCATTCGAGTTTTACTGCTCATATTTTTATACAAGCAACATACATATCTCTGCTACAAATGTGCACTGCAAGTTTGTTTGTAGGACCTACCGTTCTTGAACAATGCCACGAGAGTGGCGATAGGTGAAATGTTACAACCTGCCTCATATGCAGTGTTAGTTGAAACACTTGGTAAAAAGTTGGATTTAACACAAATAATTCAATAGCATTGTGCTATACACCTAATGAAACTGTATAAAAAACGTATTTACTAAACTCTGCATAACATAATAGTTTAATTTATGGATCTATTAAAAAATAATAAAAAAGAAATGCTAAAATGAAACAGCTGTGAAAGTTCTGGGAGGATGTCTGAGACATATTACAGGTGGTTTGATGTGATTATATTCAATAATCAGAAAATGGTTGCAACTACCATCGTTATTGGTAACTATAGCCTACATCTTTATATTTATTAATTTTTACTAATTCACAAGTGTGACATGTTTAATGGCTCTCCCTCTCTTTAATGGAAGTGGTTTGAGATGTCTATGTTGTAAAACAAAAAAGTTAATGAATATTAAAATGAGTGGAGTTGCAATTTTACGACGGTCCCTAAGTACGTCTATTGTGACGGGCGCGTTGGACAGACATTCAATTCTTTGCGCTCTGAACTGTGTCGTTATTTTTGGTGATTTTGAGTTAAAAAATAACTGTGAAACGTCTGTCTATATTACCTCTCCAACATACCCTGGAACTGAGTAAAATTGAGGCTTTAACAAGGACCTATTGAAGGTAACATACGTGAAAACCAACGAATGTCAAACATTAAACTAACTTCACCCCGGTTATTTACATACGTCCTATCGTCATATCGTTGCTGAGAGAACAGATGACAGGAAGGAGAAAGATCAACTGAAGGTTTAATGAACAAACCTGCTCTGTGTAACCGAAGCTGAGGGTTGTAAACAGCGTCCAGTAGCTCCCGTTGTCGCTCGTTCTCCTCTTTTGAACGACAAAGTTCCTCCTCGTACTCTGCTATGGTTCTTTCAAACAGCCCAAATATCTCTTCAGCAGCCGCAGTTAGTCGCTGCTCCACCAACGCTCTCAGCATCTGGACTTTACACATTTTACCTCTTTATCAACACAACAAAGATACTCTGCTAACACACCTTTCTGCAAAACGCCATCTTGTTCAAAGTGTGAAGTTCGCCGCAGTGAATAGATTCGTTCGAGATAAACTGCGCCTCGCCTGTGAAGTAGATGAGAGCAGGCGGCAGCAGCCGGGGGCGGTGACAAAAATCCGCTGTCAAGTCGGACAGTTGCCAGCCGTTTCCAGCAGCCTTCAGGCTCAACAGGAAGTCACAGAAACACTGTGGTCCGATTCCGATTTCATAAAATGTTATCATACCCATATATCAGCTTGTACACAGTCTCCTGTTGTTTTTTATTTTGACAGAGTAGCTGTCAGAATGCTCTACATGCGATCTGTTGCTGATTATAATTAACAACAGACTGTAGATGATCAGTAATCTGAACGTATTCAGTCTCTCTGACTTATAAACTTCTAAATCAGCCACACAACAGGTGTTCTGTACAGAAAAGGTTTTAAATCAGACCAATAGCTGTTAAAATAAAAAAAAAAAAGTCAAAAATCAATAAAAAGGTTATTTAAAACTGAACCAATCAGCTGTTAGATCAGCTGAGAGGCCAGCGTTTCCTAGCATTCTCTGCCCAGCCCAAGTGTTATTTTCTGCCACTATCCTCTGCCAGCCGTGCCCTTGATCAAGCAATTTTTATTTTTTTTATCCATTACTTTATTATCCTAATCGGGTGGTGAGAAAGCTATGCCATAATCAGAAATATTATATATATATATATATATATATATATATATAGGCTATATAAAAGTAAGTAAAGTAAAAGCTTGAAGATATAAAGAAAAACAGGAGAATTAGCTTTGAGCAAGTGTGGAGGAAAGTCGGAGGTATGGAACCATTTTAAACAACTCGTGGGCAGTTACAACATATGTGTTGGTTTTGTCAAGTGCATTAAGTGTGGCACGCTGCTCGCCTATGACAGCAAAAAAAACGGGGACTTCAACAATGAACAGACACATGAAGCGGGCTTGCCTTGGCAGAAAAAGTGATAGTCAGCCTTCAATGTCCACTTTTGTTACTTCTCCAAGCATACCCCTGAGGGAGAGGCAAGCCCTCACAAAGAAATGCGTTGATTTTTGCTGCAAGGACATAAGGCCATTTTACGTTGTAAGTGGCGAGGGCTTCCAGGGGCTAGCTCAAGAATTGATCAATGTTGGTGCTTCTTATGGTCGTGTATCGGCCCAGTCCATCCTGCCTCACCATAGCACAGTTTCCAAGGTTTGACTGGAAAAGGCCAATGAGAGGAGTGTCTGTGCCAAGTTCTGGAAAAGACACTCAAAGATGCTCTGAAGAATGGAGATGTAGGGATGAGCACGGATATGTGGACTGATGGCTACAAAAAGCTAAGTTACATCACAATAACGTGCCATTATATCACCAACGATTATACATTAGTTAGTAAAACTCTCACCACAGCAATGTTTCCCGTGAAGGATGCTAAAACGGGGAAAAATATCAGACGCATGATAGTGCGCCTGCTGGTCAACAAATTTGGCCTCGACCCAAACTCCCTCAGCCGAATAGTGTGGGTAACAGATCAAGGCAACAACATAATCAAAGCCCTGGAACCATATAGGAGATATTCTTGTCTCGATCACCTAATCAATACTGTCCTTCATGGTCTACATGCCGACGCACTGGCCGACAACGCGCCGGTTATAGGAGAGACCATATCTGCTGCTAAAGAACTCGTGAGATATGTGAAACAATCTGGCCTGGTTGCGCAATTATCGAAGACAGTGCTCCAGATGGGGGAGACACGATTTAGCACAGTTTATCTCACACTCAAGTCAGTTCAGGACATATACCCAGAGCTACGGGAGAAGCTGGAGACCCGCAGTGAGCTTGAGCACATCGAAAATATTGCACCTGATTTATTGAGCTTTCTGGTCACCTTTTGGAGCCATTCTAGAATGTTCAGAGAGAGTTGGAGGGCGACAAATATACAACCATAAACCTGGTCTGCCTCTGGCTTGAGAGACTGAAGAGACATTGCCAGCCCTCTCCCACCGACTCTCTGCAGCAAGCCTTTGTGCGCCAGAGACATGCCGAGTTCATAGTGCAAAAAATCCAGGTGAACATGCTGCACAAAGTTGCTCTTTTCCTCTGGCCCAAATTCAACAAATTGAGGATGATGTCTCCTGAAGAGATATCTGAAGTACATGCCCACGTTCGCACCCTACTCTTGTCTGTGGAGGAAGATGCTGCAGCGGCTGTGAGCAGTACTGGCTTCACACCACCACCAGCCAGGTCCAGGAGAGACTCCGACTTTGCTGAGTGGGAGAACCAAGACGTTGATAACAAACCAGATGAGGATGAAGTGGCCATGTACAATTCACAGAGGCATGCCATGGATGACGACAGGGACCTACTGAAATGGTGGAAAGTCAACGGATTGGTGGTGTACCCAAAACTAGCCAGGCTGGCAAGATCAGTCCTCTGCATTCCAGCAAGCAGCAGCAGCAGCGGCGAGCGGGTGTTCAGCGCAGCTGGCCGAACGATAGAGCAGAGGAGGACCACTCTGAAACCAGCAACTGTGGATGCAATCTTGTTCTTGCATGACAACATGTAGAACCTTGTAAGTAGGCTATAGTTTTGTGATTAATATGCTATTATATAATGGTTACATTTGTTTATAGCAGGCAGCATAGCCTTGGCCTAATCAATTCCCCACACTTCAACCCGTCAACCTGGAGTATTTGAACCTGCTCAGTTTAATAAGACTTTTTCAATTACTGTAATCCAACTTCGTTAATTTTGTATGTTCATTTTTTTTGGTGTTGGAGTGTAATCATTGTACCCTGCATTATTAGCCCATCCCCTTGGTTGCTCAATGTAAGATCTGCGGTATTGCACTAGGCCTGCATTTTAAAATATCAAAATAAGCATATTTGTTGCGTTTTCAAATTATTCTAGTTATATTAACTTGCTAACTTATATGCCTATAAGAGTAGGCCATTCAAAGTTCATTGTTGTTTATTTTGTATGTTTTAGATCATTGCTGAAAATCTAGTTTTTTTAGGGACATGATGCAGTGTTTTTGCAGTGCGTTTTAGAATAGGCTTTAAACATAGACTATTTATTTTGTTAAAAAATACTGTATATTCTAAAACCTTGTTAAATTATATTAGAGTTCATTCTTGTTCATTTTCTGTGTTCATCATTGTTCACGTTTTTTTTTTTTACATTTCTTCATTCGGATCCATTCCATTCTAAATATACAAACAGCGCAGTTTACATGCTTCGTCCTTGTCACATTATTCATCAAGATAATTCTAAAAAGATTTCTGTAGTTTAAACAACTCGGAATTGTAGTTGAGAATGTCAGTTATAACGGCCCACGTATTAAAAAAGTGTCGGGTTTAAATTGGGCTCGGGCTCATAATTACAGTTAATGTGTCGGGTCGGGCCGGGCTCGGACGCAACGTGCTCGGGTAGGTTCGGGCTTGATTTTTTGGGCCCGATCTAAGCTCTAGCCTGGGTCTTGCAGTCGGTGGCGAGCAACTGCGGTGCCTGGCTCTAAAAACTGCGGCTGCCTTGATCTGGTGAGGTTATCGTTGGCCATGTGTGCATGACGTCAGAGCAAGTCGGGATCAAGTCGGACACAAATCTAACCGGCATGCATTGGGCGGCGATCGCCGGTGATCGATTCTGCACAGATCTGGCTCATCTCGTTCTATTGCTATAGCTGCGGTGCAAATCAGTTGCTGAGCTTCAAAATAAAAGTCCGGAAGTGTTCAAGACTTCCTCAGAAATACACACAAAGAAGATTAATGATTAAAATACACTTTGGATGAAAGACAAATACTTTATTACATTTTCAGAGCTCTGAAAAAGTTTTAATATAATAAATACATTTTATTATATTATCTAAGCCTTACACATGACATTACAAAAACAAAGAGGGACTCAATATTTCACAATTTGTAATTCCTCACAGGGTTTGTCCAGCAAATACCAGGAGATAAAACCCTCCCAGAGTCACTGCAGTACCTCTGAAACACCTTCAACCTTTGCTGGGTTTAGGGTGGGGTTGGGTACCGAAACTCTGTACTTTTTAGGATAACAACCAGATTAGGCCGGTACTACCGTGGACCACACCCCAGTGTTTTCTAGACCTATAGCCCGTTTTACGACCACGTCTTTTGCCTCCTGTTTTTGATACCTTCGCCTTAGATTGTACTTTGTACAATAAACTTCATTACCTCTTTACCTGTGCACCTGAGTTGTGCTTTTGAGTCCTCTGAGCTCCCTGACAACTAGTAAATAATGTGTAATGTGTTCCCTTCATGAATCCTTTATGTATTAATCTTGTATTTGTGCTGTATACTGTTAAAGTTATTGTTGATGTGGCCTTGTTGTCAATCTTGAATCTATTCTGCATGAGTGAGTGCAGCACAAGTGTGTTCAGACACAGTCATCCATTTTTTGTGGCAGCACAAAGACACTCATGCAGCACGACAACTTGAAGTTATTTTCTCAACTGACTGCCCCAGGACAGAATGCTGATTTTGAACATGTCTTTAAAACACCGGATTACATTACATGACATAATAACATTTTTAAAAGTTTGACCCCAAACCCTTTTATATTTTGGACAATGATTAGAGATTTGGACAATAACACTTATCTCACTTGAAGTCCATCTTTGCAAGTCTTCCAGGTGTATTAGCTTATGCATCTGTGTGCGTTAATGGCTATTAGCTAAAGTGTTGTTAATGCACTAAACCTAAAATACACAAGTTATTTCTCTTGTGGCTCTTTTTGGCAGTTACAGCTTCCGGTGCATTACCACCACCCTCTGGACTGGAGTAGTACTGACTCTGATTAGCATGTAGTTCGGGGAAACTGACTGGCTGCAATCACATCTGTGACTTGGACTCATATACAGTATGTGGAAAGGTGTTAACAAAAGTGTCACATCTGGGTTTAATCCAGATATGAGACGCTTGAAATGACGAGTGTGAAACATCCTCATCACAGCAAAGCCAACAGTTATTGTTGGGTTTAGGGTGGGGTTGGGCACCGAAACTCTGTACTTTTTAGGGTACCAACCGGATTAGGCCGGTACTACCGGGGACCAATTCAGGTAAAATCAATCTCCTTATTTCTCTCTGCATATTTTACAGATAGCAGGGCTCAGCTCTGACACACACACACACACACACACACACACACACACACACACACACACACACACACACACACACACACACACACACACACACACACACACACACACACACACACACACACACACACACACAGCTGTGGAGCAGATGGAGCAAACTACCGTATTTTCCGGACTATAAGTCACACTTTTTTTCATAGTTTGGCTGGTCCTGCGACTTATAGTCAGGTGCGACTTATATATCAAAATATATATATAATTTAACATGTTTTTAAATGTTAATTCATACTGAAGACATTACCGTCTAAAGCCGAGAGAGGGCGCTCTACGCTTGTGACAGCTATATGCTCCTCCTAAAGACAACTGAGAAAGAAATGAAAATCCTATTCTGCAGATTTCAAACTGCAGGTAGTAAAATATGCAGCCGAAAACGGTAATCAAGCAGCAGAAAGAAAGTTTGGAGTGAGAGAGAAACTTGTGAGGGACTGGCGAAAAGGTGACTCTCACTGCAACGAAGAAAACAAAGAAAGCTAATCGGCTAATCGCGGGCTGAAAGCAAGATGGCCAGAGCTGGAGGAACGAGCCCACAGACAACGTGCTGCCGGGAGAGGCCTGTCAACGGTGCAGTGGAGTGTGCTATCGTGTAGTTGAATAACTTGCCTTTCGAGATTAAATGTCTGCTCTTAGTCTTGGATTTTGTGAAATAAATTTCTAAATAAATGCGACCTATAGTCCAGTGCGACTTATATATGTTTTTTTCCTCTTCATGACGCATTTTCGGACTGATGCGACTTATACTCCGGAGCGACTTATAGTCCGGAAAATACGGTAAGCAAGTTTGCTCCATCACAAGTCAAACAAGTCGTAGCGAGTCACGTAAATGCCAATAAAACCGCCCCAAGTGTGGTTACACTTTTCAAAACGCCACGCAGTGTTCGCTGCAATTTAATATAACAACACATTCTGACTCCCATCGCGTCAAATACAGACGCTTGGTCAGGTGTCTTTGGCATTTGTTAAAGTAAAAGTCTCGCGCTTGGTCGGGAGTGAGTAGTGACTCTAGAGTCATAGTGAGAGAAACAAAGTGTCTCTCTTGTTCTTTCTAACCACGGTGGGAAATCTGTTGCAAGACAAGTTAACCTGCTACTTGATTTCATGTTGTTTATGGAGAAGAAGAGTCGGGGGAAATGGAATGCTACCAAACCACGGCCGGCAGCGAAGGCAGGACTCCTCTGGAGGCCAAACCATGTGGCAGAGGCAGAGACAGCTAACCCCCCACTGTAGAGCCTTTCCCCTCCAGCTGCCCCCCCCCCCAACTTTGGTGTTCCAAAAACTGTACATGTGAAAACAAACCGCCACTATGTCCACTAGCATCTCAAAATATTGAAACAAATAATACATTTATAATAAATAATATTTGTAACTGTAATCTTAGCCCTTTGCCCCTCAAATCGTGACGAAATTCAAACTGTAACTATACGATAGTTATGCCGAAAGTGTAGCAATGATCTTTTCCCATAGGATTAAATGAGACACATAGCCTAGCTAGCAGCTCCTCCTAAAGAGACCCCTCATGTTCACAAAAATGCATTAAATTGAAATCGGACACCAATGTTAGCTTTATAAGACCTTGGGGTAGCTGTTATATAAGTGGCGTGACGAAATTCAAACTGGAATTAAAGCTGCATGCAGCGATGGACGGGCCTCGCGCCTCTGCACGCGTTGGAGTTACTGGCAGACGGAAATGGGGAGAGAATAAGCCTCTCAAAATCTGACGGAAATCTTTTAAACTGACCTTTGTCAATCTGAAATGAAGACAGATTCAGCAACTGCATGGCCTATTTCTCGCTTAAAATGTTTTACTATTTTAGTACAATATGATTGTATTCTGAACAAGCTGCCATGACAGTCTGGCTGTAAATTTCCGGAGAAAAAAGAACCACGTGACGCGTTTGTCCAATCAGCTGCTGGTTTTCATTTTCTGGGAAATAATCAGACTGTTAATGGAAACAATACAGAGCAGCGTCGCCTGCTGCTATGGAGACATATTACGCGCAGAGCATACGCTCAAGTCGGCGTCTCCTCAGTGTGTTCTGAGGCATTTTTTGGACCTCGGGGACCCGACTAATCAGTCCGATTGCATTTTCAGACGGTCGGCCCGTCTGGCTGGTGTGTCAGGGCCTTTACATTTGATTAGCTGTGATAAGGGGCGTGGCTAAAGCATAGGGGGCGGGTCAAACCATCACCAATTAAAAAGGAACTCTCTGCTGAGTTCAATGATACCTCACACAAGACTCTACCTTAGATGGGTCAGCATTTATGAACGGGACGGGCCAAACCATCACCAATGAATAAGGAAGTCTCTGCTGAGTTCTTTGATAGCTCACATAATGGTCAACCTTAAATGGTTCAAATGTTATGAAAGGGGGCGTGGCTTAAGCTTAGGGGGCGGGTCAAACCATCACCAATGAATAATTCAATTCAATTTTATTTATAGTGTCAAATCATAACAAGAATTATCTCAGGACACTTTACAGATAGAGTGTAGGTCTAGACCACACTCTGTAATTTCCAAGGACCCAACAATTCCAGTGATTCCCCCAAGAGCATGCATGGATGTGTAAGTGCGACAGTGGCAAGGAAAAACTCCCTTTTAGGAAGAAACCTCGGACAGACCCAGGCTCAAGCCGGTTGGGGGTTTGATGAACAATGGCAATAAAAAGTCACAATTAAGATAATGACTAGAGTAATTGTAATAGTTCATGGTGTCGTAGAGCACATCAGGGCGTAACAGGGAGTTGGCCGGACATAGCAAGTCGACGCCGGGCATTGCAGGGTGTAATGGGGCACAGCAGGTCGTAGGGCAGGACCACGGCGACAGCTGCCACCATGATGTAGGTGCCATCATGATCCAAGATGATGGTGCTGAGGGGACAAAGAAAATACAGACTCCGGGGAAGCTCCCCGGAACTAGGTTAATAACAAGCATATCTAGAACATGAATACACACAGATGGAAAGAGAGAGGAGCTCAGTGTGTCAAAGGAGGTGCCCCGGTAGTCAAGAACTATAAACGCATAGGGAGGCTGTGTTCGACGATTGTGGCTACACACCTTCCCCCACCGGTCTAGGCTAACGCTGCGACACCTTACTACCTAAGTATGCGTAAGCTTTCTATGGGGAGAAGCAGTGATAGGATGGGTGTGCGCCATGACTGAGGTTACACACCCACCCACCCCGGTCTAGGCGCACGCTGCAACTCCTCATACCCTAAATATAGTAAGCTTTCTATGAAGAGAAGCAGAGATATGGAGGAGGTGCGTCATGACTGTGGCTACACACCTTCCTCCGCCGGTCCAGGCGAATGCTGCAACTCCTAACTTCCTAACTATAAGCTTTATCGAAGAGGACAGTTTTAAGTTTACTCTTAAAAATGGTGACGTGTCTGCCTCCCGAACCCAGACTGGGAGCTGGTTCCACAGGAGAGGAGCCTGGTAGCTGAAGGCTCTGGCTCCCATTCTACTTTTAGAGACTCTGGGAACCACAAGTAACTCTGCATTCTGGGAGCGCAGTGCTCTAGTGGGACAATAAGGTACTAAGAGCTCTTCAAGATATGATGGTGCTTGACCATTTAGAGCTTTGTAGGTTAGGAGAAGGATTTTAAATTCAATCCTGGATTTTACTGGAAGCCAATGCAGAGAAGCTAATACAGGAGAAATATGATCTCTTTTCTTAGTTCTTGTCAGAACACGCACTGCAGCATTCTGGATCAGCTGGAGAGTCTTAAGGGACTTATTTGAGCATCCTGATAATAGGGAATTACAGTAGTCCAGCCTGGAAGTAACAAATGCATGGACGAGTTTTTCAGCATCGTTTTGAGACAGAACGTTCCTAATTTTGGCAATATTACGAAGGTGGAAAAAAGCTGTTCTTGAGGTTTGTTTTAAGTGGGCGTTAAACGATAAATCCTGATCAAAAATAACTCCTAGATTTCTGACAGTAGTGCTGGAAGCCATGGCAATGCCGTCCAGAGTAATTATATCTTCGGATAATGAAGTTCTGAGGCGTTTAGCGCCCAGCACAATAACCTCAGTTTTGTTCGAGTTCAACTTCAGGAAATTGTTGGTCATCCATGATTTTATATCTTTAATGCACACTTGCAGTTTAGCTAATTGACTGGTTTCGTCTGGATTGATTGATAAGTATAATTGGGTGTCATCCGCATAACAGTGAAAGTTAATTGAGTGTTTCCTAATAATATTGCCTAGAGGAAGCATATACAAGGAGAATAGAATTGGTCCAAGCACTGAGCCTTGAGGAACCCCATGGCTAACTTTGGCGTACCTGGAGGATTTATCGTTGATATTAACAAATTGAGATCAATCAGAGAAATAGGACTTAAACCAGCTTAATGCGATCCTTTAATGCCAACTAAGTGTTCCAGTCTCTGTAAAAGGATTGTATGATCAATAGTGTCGAATGCAGCACTAAGATCTAATAACACAAGTATGGAGACAAGACCTTTGTCAGCAGCAGTTAGAAAGTCGTTAGTAATTTTCACCAGTGCCGTCTCTGTGCTATGATGCTTTCTAAATCCTGACTGAAAGTCCTCAAATAGACTATTCCTATGTAAAAAGTCACATAACTGATTAGCGACTACCTTTTCAAGGATCTTTGAGAGAAAGGGAAGGTTCGATATAGGTCTATAGTTGGCTAAGACCTCAGGATCGAGGGTGGGTTTTTTCAGAAGAGGTTTTATCACAGCTACTTTAAATGACTGCGATACATAACCTGTTAATAAAGACATATTGATCATATGTAGTAATGAAGTGTTAACCATGGGTAACGCTTCTTTAAGTAGCCTCGTTGGGATGGGGTCTAAGAGACAGGTAGAAGGCTTTGCTAAAGAGACCTTTAGCATTAGTTGTTGAAGGTCTATAGGAAAAAAGTATATGTCAGGTCTTGTCGTTCTTTCTAGCACTCCTGTATCAAAAGGTGAACCGTTAGAAGTTGAGGGCAAAAGGTGATGAATTCCACCCCTAATTGTTATGATTTTATCATTAAAGAAACTCATGATGTCGTCACTACTAAGAGCTAGGGGAATAGATGGCTCAGTAGAGCTGTGGCTTTCTGTCAGCCTGGCTACAGTGCTGAAAAGAAGCCTTGGGTTGTTCTTATTTTCTTCTATTAATGATGAGTAATAGTCTGATCTGGCATTTCTGAGGGCCCTCCTATAGGTTTTTAAACTATCTTGCCAATCTAAACGAGATTCTTCCAGTTTGGAGGAACGCCATTTAGTTTCAAGTTTCCATGAGATTTGTTTTAATTTGCGAGTTTAGGAGTTATACCAAGGTGCTAGTTTCCTTTGCTTCATCGTCTTCTTTTTGAGGGGAGCAACAGAGTCTACAGTCGTCCATAGGCAGGTCGTAGCACTGTCTACAAAATTATCAATTTGGGAAGGACTAAAATTAGCATAAAGGTCCTCTGTTATATTAAAGCACGACATTGAGTTAATTGCTGTTGGAATATCTTCCTTAAATTTAGCTATAGCACTGTCAGATAGGCATCTAGTGTAGAAGGTTTTATTTAATTTCATATAGTCTGGTAGTAAGAATTCGAAAGTTATTAAAAAATGGTCTGATAATAAAGAATTCTGTGGAAATACTATTAAATCTTCAATTTTGATGCCATATGACAGCACAAGGTCGAGGGTGTGGTTAAAACAGTGCGTGGCCTTATGCACACTCTGACTGAAACCAATTGAATCTAGTAGTGAGTTGAAGGCAGTACTAAGACTATTACCGTCAACGTCTACATGGATATTAAAATCACCTACGATAATTATTTTATCTGATTTTAGGACAATACATGACAAAAACTCAGATAAAAATTCAGAATATGGGCCTGGCGCTCGGTAAACAACAACAAATGTGATTGGCTTTAATGATTTCCATGTTGGATGTTGAAGATTAAGAACAAGACTTTCAAACGAGTTATAATTTAGTTTAGGTTTAGGATTAATTAACAGATTTGAGTCAAATATGGCTGCAACTCCTCCTCCACGGCCTGAGCCTCTAGGAATTTGAGTATTATTATGACTGGGAGGAGTGGCTTCATTTAGACTAATATGTTCTTCATGGCCCAGCCAGGTTTCAGTAAGACAGAATAAATCAATTTGATTATCTGATACCAAATTGTTTACCAGTAATGCTTTAGAAGACAGAGATCTGATATTTAATAGTCCACATTTGATTCTCCTATTCTGTTCTGTCGTTGCAGTGGTTGTTTTAATTCCAATTAGGTTGTTAAGTATAGCACCTCATTGGTGCACAGAGGAGCGTGTAGCGCTGTACCTTTGAGTAATGTTATTACTGACTCTTACTGGAATGATATAGCTGGTCTGTGAGTTAGCAGAGTTATTTGTAAAGGAGTGAGAGCTTATGGGAGAGTGTGATTGGGAGGTGCGCCTGTGCGTGTCTTTACGGAGTGTAAACAGTCAATCTAAGGTCCGAGTCTGCACCCAGGTCTGGGTCTGCACAGCGTATCGCAAGTGTTCACATAGCACCTGGCTGCAGCGTCTATTGGGATGAATTCCATCCCTGCTGAACAGGGAGTCACGTTTCCAAAACAGATTAAAATTGTCAATAAAACCTATCTTGTGAATGCTGCATGTATGCTGGAGCCAGGTGTTGAGGATGAGTAGTCTGCTAAAAAGGCCTACTCGGCAACCTTGAGATGGAAGTGGGCCCGAAATAAAAACTGACTTCCCAGTGCTTATTAAAGCTTCAATGAGGGTGCCAAAGTCTTTCTTTGTGCGCTCACTCTGCTGATAGCACATGTCGTTATGTCCGCAATGGACCACGATGCGTTTAATAGAGGTCGGGAGTGACGGTATAAAGGTCTACAGCTTTGGCCAGGATGTCTGCAACTTTGGCTCCAGGAAAGCAGTGTGTGACCGCATTAAACAACCGTATATCCCGGGTGGTGGAGTCGCCGATAATTATTGTGGTTGGGGTGAAGAGCGGACGAGGAGTGGGGGGGCGTGAATGGCCGGTGGTAGGAACAAAACAGCCAGTATTGGATTCAGATGGACAAGGAAAAGAAGAGGAATATTGCTTACCTTCATTCGGTGGGGGAGATTGTTTTTGAGGAACGTCATTTGGCTGGTTCAGGCAGGGGAGCCCACCGGACCGTCTGACTACCGCATCCCTCAGAAATTGTCGTCGCGAGGCAGCGGTGCTCCTCGTTGACGCCTGCAGGTCTATCGGCGTTGAAGCGGGGCGAGCCCGGGTAACCACGTCGGCCGTTATCGGGGGAACATTCGGCTTCGACAGGGCATCGGAGCGACTGGAGAGGCTGAGGGCAGGAGGCGATTGAGCCCTACCCGAGGCTCTCTTTCGGCCACAGACCACTTCAGTCCAGGATGCCCTGGTGGTCGGTGTCGAACTAGAAGATGGGTGTGGACAGGCGGATGTGTCCCAAATTACAGTATCCTGGAGTGTCGCCGAGAGAGTTGTGATGCGAAGCGACTGGTTTTGAGCAACGTCCAGGTAGGAGGTCAACAGGGCATCTTTGGTTTTCAAGTCCTCGGAGAGCCGGCGAACTTCTTCCCTAAGGTCATCGATTTCTTTGTTTGCATTTTCAAGCAACGAGGAAATCCTGTGGGGAGGTGGGAGCTCGCAAGGTGTGGAGGTAGCCATGGGGCTGGTGTTAGCTTGAAGCTAATGTTTAGCTAGCTACTACTCGTAGAACAAGTGCGGTCCTCCACGCACAGGTGCGTAGATGCTGGCTCTTTCTAGAGACTAAGGGCTACCAGGGGGCTAAAAGAAACAAAAAAAACTAAGCAAATAGTACAAAATTTATCTCGAAATAACACGAAATTCCTCAGTCTTTTCTCCCCTCCACACTCTCACACAGCTTCTGACCCCCAATTTCCACCAACTGCGGAACAGCTGTGGATCCGCTCCGGAACGGCGGCGGAGTCAGCAAGTTTCCATTACAGTCAATGTGTGTATTTTCACTGACTGCGGAACGGCTGGGTTCCGACTCCGTCCCAGCTCCGGCAATCAGCAGCCCTCCAGAGCAGATACGCAGAGCTTTTATTTTTGACGGATGCCAGAGAGCTCGGCAGCAATTCAGCACACGGCAGATTGTGCGGGACAGGAAGTCGAGCACAGAAACAAAATAAAACATCCGGTAAATTTACAAGATAAAATACACCGTGCTCATGGCGGATCATATTTCCCTGCATTACACCTTGAAAACATCATAATGGGCGGAGACAGGCCTGAAGTCAGCACAGAGTTGTTTCCCCTCTACTCCTCTGGATGGAAACAAACTGTTTTGTGGTTCCGTTTATAGAAACTACATCCTGTTATATCGCGCGATCATACGTGAATTTGCGAGATCTCGTGGTCCTCGTGACTCACGGCCGCAGCCGTTCGGCAACAAATCCGGACCTGGTGGGTATTGACGGACGGGGGAGCACGCAGCCGACACACAGCGGAGCCGATCTGCAGTGGGTGGAAATTGCGGGTAAGCACTATGCTTGTTTGTATTTGTGTTTTGTTAATGTTCAATTTTTCATTTTACCTATGTGGTGTGGTGGTCATTACATCATTACATTAAATACATCTCTTTGGTCACCCCAAAAGCCCACACTTCTTTTGGCCGCCACTCAGTCCAGTTCTCAGCTGCAAATGATTGGAATGAACTACAAAAAACCCTGAAACTCAAAACCCTTATCCCACTAACGGCCTTTAAAGTACTTTTGTCTGAGCTCCTGTCCTATCTCTCCATCATTCATGCATCGTTTTGCACACCCTTATTCCATTATCTCTGTCATTCCCATGACAAAGAATAACAGTGTTGCTGGCAGGAGTTTAAGGAAGACGTTTAGACCCAGCAAAAAAAGCTGAACACACACACACACACACACACACACACACACACACACACACACACACACACACACACACACACACACACACACACACACACACACACACACACACACACACACACACACACACACTTTCAGTCTAATCCTAGCATCGTTTATCACAGAATTTCAATGAAGAATTTTATTATGACTGCATGAATTTTCTTCATGTGACTTTCCTGGTATCAAACCTGATGATACATAAGATAACCTTTGGTTTGCTGTTGTACAGCAGAGTCAAAGCATCAGCTTTAATGTTTGGGTTTTTAATTTGCTGGGTGCATTGAATTGTGTGGTCTAGACCTTCTCTATCTGTAAAGTGTCCCAAAATAACTCCTGTTGTGATTTGACACTAGAAATAAAATTGATTTTAATACTGGAGCAACTTCAGAGATTGTTGTTCCCATCAGTCATAGGGTCCAGGTTGAAAAAACTAACCTTAAACTTCACTTATAGAGACCTGAAATATAACAATAGTGTTTAATATTTAACCACAAGAAATACAGCAAGTACAGCCTGGGATACTTGTTTGATAAAAATCAGTTCTTGTGCAAGTTTTAACAACTCTGCGAAAGAGCGTGTTTACTTCTGTAGAAACCACACCTGCCAAAGACTGATAGTGTTCTTGGCAGGAGTTTAAGGAATGTTTGTATTTAAAAAAGCTTAACAGCTTAACTTGAACACACACACAGACACACAAACTGACACAGACACACACACAGACACACACATTACACAAGACAGATAGTAATCTTACAAGGAAGCTACGTAACGGAGGAGTGATCGGAATGAAAATACGAGCTAATACAAAAAGATAGAGACGTTTCTATAGTTCAGCTTTAACGTCAGGAGATGCCAGCAGTCTGAACAGGATGAATGCTGCAGGACACACAGAGACACAGACACACACACTGACACAGATACACATACATACATACAGACACACACACAGAGTGTGTGGCACTATCTTTATGGGGACCCGTCATTGACATAATGCATTCCCTAGCCCCTTACCCTAACCTTAACCATCACAACTAAATGCCTAACCTTAACCCTTACCCTAACCATAACCTAATTCTAACCCTAATCCTAAAATCAAGTCTTAACCCTCAAACATCCCTTTTTTTTCTTCCGTTTAGTTTTGTTGCTCAAAGATTTTCAGTTTGTTGCAAAAGAGAGTAAGAGAGAAGGAGCGAGGGAGAGAAAGAGACAGAGAGAAAGAGCGAAAGAGAGGAGAGAAAGAAAGAGAGAACGAGAGAACATTGTATCAGTGGAATATTCCCTTTTACCAGCCATGGAAACAGCTTCTATATACATGTATACACACATAGCTTCTATATACATGTATACAAACATAGTTTCTATATATGTCTATATATTTCAGATTTTTTTTATTTTTTTATTGCAAATAAAGGGTACAAATTACATGTGAATAGCCAAAACATACATAACATATAATAATAAAAAGATAAACAAAATATAAAACAAGATTGCCAGGGGAAGCTTATAGGCCATTACAAAGAGAAAGAGGACCATATGTTGACAGTTTTAACAGCCTTTTTGTTGTTTGCGCCATAAATCAGATTAATATAATGTTCAAGTTCATGGAGAAAAAGTACAAAACTAGGTTTTTTAGAGCTGAATTTACACTTATGAATGTGAAATTTTGCCAAAAGAATTAATAAGTTTATAATGAAGTACATCTGTTCTTTACTATGGCTTTCATAAAAGCAAAAAATAACATCCTTCCACAATAAGGCAAAGTCTTTATAAATATGGTCAATGATGAATCTGCTGAGGTTTTGCCAAAACGTTCTGGTGTGTGGGCAATGCCAAAAGAGGTGCAAAACAGTTGCTGGGTGCTCTTCACAAAAAGAACAGTTTGTGTTGATGTCTCTTTTAAATTTAAACATGTAATGATTAGCAGGGCAATATCTGTGAATTATTCTGAAAGATACTTCTTTCACCTTGTTTACTATAAAATATCTGTGAGGAATCATCCAAACCTTTTTCCAATCAATCTCATTTACAAATCGGTTCCAATAAAATGTAACATTTGGAATAGAAACAATTTCTTTCTGAAATAATGCATGAATGTTCTTATTATTATGAGGAAGTTGGGAAAAACAGATTATTCCAACTGGTGATTCAGCCACATCGGGGAGGGAGGCAGAAGTAGGTGGAAGTCTGTCAGTATACTTAAAAAGCATGATTGTGCCTGATGGAATGGCGTCAAATACAACTGTGAATTCTTTCGGCGTAACTGGAATGTTATATGTTGTTAAAAATTCTCTATAGGAGAAAAGTCGCCCCTCTACATTAAATAGCTGGTCCACCAGCAGAATCTGATTGCGTACCCAATTCTCAAAATAAAATGACTTGTTCTGATATATAATATCTCTGCTATTCCAAATTAGATACCTGTGAGGTGAGAAATTATGCTTGTAAATAAGAGACCAAGCTAAGAGGACCTGCTTGTGAAAAGTGGACAGTTTTACAGGGAGTTTGTCTACATTGTAGTTACAATTCAAAATAAAGCCCAGACCACCAAAACGAGAGAATATATAATGGGGAATAAAATTCCAAATCGAGATGGGTTTTTTTTATTAAATGCTTAGCCCAATTAATCTTAAAATGTATTATTTATATAGTATTGAAGTCCAAAAAATGTAGCCCACCAGATTCATATTTATTCATAACAACACCTTTTTTGATATAATGGATACAATTTTTCCAGATTAAGTCAAAAAGCATTCTATCAATGTCTTTACAGATTTTACTATCCAAGTGTAAAGAGAGAGCTGCGTATATAAGCCTGGATATATCCCTTCAGCCTTGGTAAGCAACAACCTGCCTTTTAGAGATAAGTCCCTCTGCAACCACTGGTTCAGTTTGTTCGGAGTTTTTTTAATGATTGGAGAGAAATTTAACGGATATCTCATTTTCTGATATTCAGATGTAAACGTGTCCCACCTGTCCCCTGGTCCGCTGACAGAGTCCTCTCTGACGTCATGTTAAAGTTCCTCGCGGCTCTGCGACCTGTTTCAGGAAATACAACACGTTAGCAGGAGATAGCTGCGTATATATTGCGTATATATCTAAGGCTGCGGCTAACCTTAGCTTTAGCACCGACTCCCTGAGACATTAAAAAAGAAAACAAACCTGCTCTGTGTAGCTTTGTTTCAGCTTTTAAAACCACATCCAGCAGTTTGGGACATTTCTTTCTTCCTAAAAAACTAAACACTGGCGCGTTTTATTCTGCTGTCCTCATCACGATGTGAAGCATCAGTTAACGTTAGTTCCGGGGACGGGCGGTATTACGAGTCGTACCAACAACTTCCGGGCAGACGTTTGTTTACTCATATATATATATATATATATATATATATATATATGGTACTGCACGTCTCACTTTATTCAACCAAAACACAGTCAATACTACACTTTATTCACTTCTGCTTTTCCCTTCACAATAAAAGCTCTATGGTTTACTGTAACTTCCTCTTAACACTCCTGTTGTCCTTTTTCTGTTTTCAAAGTTTCTGTATCAGAAATTTAGGTTACTTAAAACCAAATGTCCTCAAAAATAACATGGATGGTTCCATACAACGCTTTTTGAAAGTAAAATGAAGGATTGGATCATTACTCTCATTGAATTGTGGGGGTTGCATTCAACTTTATAGCATTTGAAAAGAAATTGAATGGTTTCAAAACAGTTTCCTGACTAAATGTTGACCAGTCTGTGATCCACTCCACATCCTCTGATTTTAATTGTTAGTCAAAATAATTCATAATTTGTGCTTCTTTTAACTCAAAAATTAGGTATCATTTCATATTAATGAGGTTGATTGACCATGAATTCCAGAAATAAGTGTAACACTAGTGGTAATAGGTTGGAATGAAGTTGGCTAAAATTATATAAAACAGGAGGAGGACAACACAAGGGTTAACCTTCAGCTGAGAGGTAACACATTAAAATATCTTACACTTAAACAACATTTAAGCTCTTCTGTGTTTAAATAAATAATGTTACAGCTCTAACGCTGCTAGAATCAGATTTCTAGTTAAATATCAGTAACAGAATGAATACATTAACAAATTATTTCATTAAGGAAAGGAAATGATGGAATAGTAACTTGATACATTGATTGATTTTGACGGTGTTTTCTGCTACAGGGTTGTGTGGTTGCATATAGAGAAACGACAGATTGACAACACTTTGATAATTGTAGTTAAATGTAAAAGCAAAGATCCTCTACACCAGGGGTCTCCAACAAGTAGCTCTCAAGCTACCGGTAGCTCGCCGATAGGTTGATAAACTGAGACACAAAATTACCCCGATATTAAAAGTGAGGTAGCTAACTTTGTGGGCCATAGACGTGTAAAGTGATAATTTTTTCTTGGACCGTCTTGGGAATATTTTCAGTGATGTAGCTAATTATGTGGACTAAAAGAAGTGTAAAATATACATGAACCTTGACGTGAAGTTAAGCTTTGGGCATTGCAATTTCAGAAAACAGTAGCTTCATTCAACTCCTGTGTGTCGGTAAATAAATGTAAGCGATGTGATGCAAATGGCTCGTGGCCACTTTCGTTATTTTAAAGTAACCCTTAGATGAAGAAAAGTTGGAGACCCCTGCTCTAAACTAAAGATAGGGCATTTCAAGCAGCGCCAATGGTATGACACTGTACACACTTCCTGTCTCCTAAAGGGGTGTGGCCTAGTTTGAACGTGTAGTGAACATCGTGTGGAGGGATGAAAAGTTATATTTGAATAATTTATTTTAGTGTCAGAATGTTCTGGAGATATGTGGCTTGTTGAAGAATGGCTCCAATATTTACTTTGATGACTACGGGGCGAAAGGATCGTACATAATCTGTGTTCACGTTAACATACAATAGAATAGATCTTTATTGTTTTTCAACAACAAAACACAGTTTAGCAGCTCTCAATAATGTTGAATCACAGACAAACAGAAATATAAAATGTAACCCTCATGTTGTCCTTGGGTCAAATTTGACCCGTTTTCAAAGTTTCTACATCAGAAATGTTGGGTTTCTTTCAAGAAAATCCCCCAAAATAACACGGATGGTTGCATACAAAGCTCTTTGCAAGTAAAGTTAAGGATCAGGAATTTTGGTTGTTATATTAACATCTTTTATAGCATTTTGGAAAAAAAATTAAATGGTTTAAAAAAATAAATTAAAAAAAACAAAAAAAAAAACAGTATCCTGAATAAACTTTGACAGTCTGTGATTACCCACTATATCGTAACTATTTGTCAAAAATAATTCATAATTTCAGCTTTATTTAAGTCAAGAATTAGGTATAATTTCATATGAATTAGGTTTATTGATTATGAATTCCAAAAATAAGTGTAAAACAGTGGTAATAAGTTGATGTTAGCGGTGATTCCGGTGGGAGTGGGAAAAAAAGGGCTGAAAAAAGCGTAACATTTTTTTTATTTTTACCTGGGAGGACAAGTTGCATGGGCGACGGGAGGACAAGTTGCATGGGCGATGGGAAGACAACACAAGGGTTAAATAGTAAAATATAACAATCAAGATAAATAAACAGAATGAGGTGGCACTACATACATATTGTTATTGCCCTTCCAGTTTTGGGGTTTATTACACACAAGTGACACAAACACAGGAAACTACTCCGAGGTGGGGCGTCTCGGTTGTAAACCGTCTCTGGTAAAAGGTACAGGCATTTTAAAAAGTCACACAATCGTCACAGGTGCATTCCTTTAAACCAATCACAGTCGTCTAGGGCGGCGCTAAACTCCAGACGCAGTGATGGTGGCTCTGCTAAATAGTCTCAGGAAGGAACTTGTTCTGGTGGAACATTTGCACTCCGCAAAAGAAAACGCCAAGTACAATATTATTAATTATTAATATTAAATGAAGTTAACTGTTGACACAATACAGTAACGTGAGCTATTTAAATTAGCTGATACATGGTTAAACCTCATTGGCTTACCAGTGTATCTCTGTGTGTACTTCATCCACAGCAATGCCACCAATCAGTCCCAAAACATCCCAGTTAGAGAGGAAATGCCCTAAACATATTCTTGGGAAATCTTTTGCAGCAATGGACAAACGAGCCGTGAAATAGTAACGTTACGAAGTAAAGAGCCAGCCGCTGAATAAGTCACATTAACTTCATGCTTCATCCACACAAAACACTTTGCTATCGCCCCTAGTGACAGCTTTATTCGGCTTGTTTTCTGTGAATGATGTGTTGAGGGGGTAACGTTAAGGCGGAGTTAGCAAGCTACGTTAGCCAACTAACACCGGCTGGCTGGCTGGTTCTGCCATGCTTTTATGCTGCATCGGTTACAGAGAATGAGCTGAACAGAGAGCTGGCTCTAACGTTGGCAGTCCGCTGAGCCACTCAGGCATGCAAACCCCTGACCATCAAGGGGGTAGAGTTTAGATTCTCTGCCTGAGCCCGAGCCCGAACCGACCCACGGGCCGGGCCGACATTTTACGCCGCTATGATTGGGCCGGGCCCTTAAACAAGCATTTGTGTTTTTTTAATCATTACTTTATTAGCCTTATTCGGTGGGGAGAAACCTATGCCTCTCCAGCTTCTCCCGTAGCTCTGGGTGTATGTCCTGCACTGACTTGAGTGTGAGGTAAACTGTGCTACATCGCGTCTCCCCCCTCTGCAGCACTGTTGTCAGCCAGTGCGTCAGCATGCAGACCGTGGCGAAGGACAGTATGAATTAGGTGATCGAGACAAGAAAGTCTTCTATACAGTGAGGGAAAAAAGTATTTGATCCCCTGCTGATTTGGTACGTTTGCCCACTGACAAAGAAATGATCAGTCTATAATTTTAATGGTAGGTTCATTTGAACAGTGAGAGACAGAATAAAAACAAAATAATCCAGACAAACGCATGTCAAACATGTTATGAATTGATTTGCATTTTAAAGAGGGAAATAAGTATTTGACCCCTCTGCAAAACGTGACTTAGTACTTGGCGGCAAAACCCTTGTTGGCAATCACAGAGAGACGCTTCTTGTCACCAGGTTTGCACACATCTCAGGGGGGATTTTGTCCCACTCCTGTTCGCAGATGTTCTCCAAGTCATTAAGGTTTCAAGGCTGACGTTTGGCAACTCGAACCTTCAGCTCCCTCCACAGATTTTCTATGGGATTAAGGTCTGGAGACTGGCTAGGCCACTCCAGGACCTTAATGTGCTTCTTAAGCCTCTCCTTTGTTGCCTTGGCTGTGTGTTTTGGGTCATTGTCATGTTGGAATACCCATCCACGAACCATTTTCAATGCCCTGGCTGAGGGAAGGAGGTTCTCACCCAAGATTTGACGGTACATGGCCCCGTCCATCGTCCCTTTGATGCGGTGAAGTTTTCCTGTCCCCTTAGCAGAAAAACACCCCCAAAACATAATGGGCCTCATTCACCAATATCTTCCTAAGTCTACGTCTGATTCATGACGTGTTCTTAAACAGCAGAATTGTTTGCACCTATGTTCTTAGGATTGATGAATCCCACGTCTTCGTAATTGAAAGTCAGTTGTTCCTAATTAGCATAAGAAAACGCCCCGAAAATTCCCATATAAGGACATGACATTTCCTGTGCACCTCCTGGGAAGCGGGAGACTGCATTCAAGAGATGGTTGTCGGAGTCACAGATGACTTGTACATTGCAGTGGTGGAGGAAGTACTGAATCTCAGTACATAAGTAAAAGTACAAATAACCAGAGACATATTTACTTTAGTAAAAGTAGAATATGTCCACTACCACAAACAAGGCCAGCTGGCTTTTAAAAGAAGTTCCTATCCTAACCAGCATAAAACGGAAATATGTTGTTAGAATCGGAATGCGGTTGATTTTAATCATGGATGTATTTTAAGACAGTTTTATTTTCTTTAACCATGCAAGTAAGCAAATAAAGTGTAAGCAGCGAAAATGGGGAGGAGATGTGAAGAGGTCCAGCCAAATAAATAAGATATGAATGCGTCTTACGCTGCCTGGCGAGGAGTAAACGATGCTTCGCCCGGGCTCTGGAGCACCGGAGCCAGCTTGGAAGCCGATGAAGGATCGGCGGTGCCCCATATACAGTGAAGAAAATAAGTATTTGAAAACCCTGCTATTTTGCAGGTTCTCCCACTTGGAAATCATGGAGGGGTCTGAAATTGTCATCGTAGGTGCATGTCCACTGTGAGAGACATAATCTAAAATAAAAAATCCAGAAATCACAATGTATGATTTTTTAACTATTTATTTGTATGATACAGCTGCAAATAAGTATTTGAACACCTGAGAAAATCAATGTTAATATTTGGTACAGTAGCCTTTGTTTGCAATTACAGAGGTCAAACGTTTCCTGTAGTTTTTCACCAGGTTTGCACACACTGCAGGAGGGAGTTTGGCCCACTCCTCCACACAGATCTTCTCTAGATCAGTCAGGTTTCTGGGCTGTCGCTGAGAAACACGGAGTTTGAGCTCCCTCCAAAGATTCTCTATTGGGTTTAGGTCTGGAGACTCAAGAACCTTGATATGCTTCTTACAGAGCCACTCCTTGGTTATCCTGGCTGTGTGCTTCGGGTCATTGTCATGTTGGAAGACCCAGCCTCGACCCATCTTCAATGCTCTAACTGAGGGAAGGAGGTTGTTCCCCAAAATCTCGCAATACATGGCCCCGGTCATCCTCTCCTTAATACAGTGCAGTCGCCCTGTCCCATGTGCAGAAAAACACCCCCAAAGCATGATGCTACCACCCCCATGCTTCACAGTAGGGATGGTGTTCTTGGGATGGTACTCATCATTATTCTTCCTCCAAACACGGTTAGTGGAATTATGACCAAAAAGTTCTATTTTGGTCTCATCTGACCACATGACTTTCTCCCATGACTCCTCTGGATCATCCAAATGGTCATTGGCAAACTTAAGACGGGCCTTGACATGTGCTGGTTTAAGCAGGGGAACCTTCCGTGCCATGCATGATTTCAAACCATGACGTCTTAGTGTATTACCAACAGTAACCTTGGAAACGGTGGTCCCAGCTCTTTTCAGGTCATTGACCAGCTCCTCCCGTGTAGTCCTGGGCTGATTTCTCACCTTTCTTAGGATCATTGAGACCCCACGAGGTGAGATCTTGCATGGAGCCCCAGTCCGAGGGAGATTGACAGTCATGTTTAGCTTCTTCCATTTTCTAATGATTGCTCCAACAGTGGACCATTTTTCACCAAGCTGCTTGGCAATTTCCCCGTAGCCCTTTCCAGCCTTGTGGAGGTGTACAATTTTGTCTCTAGTGTCTTTGGACAGCTCTTTGGTCTTGGCCATGTTAGTAGTTGGATTCTTACTGATTGTATGGGGTGGACAGGTGTCTTTATGCAGCTAACGACCTCAAAGAGGTGCATTTAATTTAGGATAATAAATGGAGTGGAGGTGGACATTTTAAAGGCAGACTAACAGGTCTTTGAAGGTCAGAATTATAGCTGATAGACAGGTGTTCAAATACTTATTTGCTGCTGTATCATACAAATAAATAGTTAAAATCATACATTGTGATTTCTGGATTTTTTTTTTTAGATTATGTCTCTCACAGTGGACATGCACCTACGATGACCAAACTTCACTGGTGAGACAAATGTGTGACAGTCAGGAAGACGTTTTGGCAGGAGGAAAACTGATCATAAAATGTAATGAACGTTGTAGAAATGTAGTGGTGTAGAAAGTAGATAATTGCTGCAAAATGTAACGAAGTAAAAACCACTCCATTTTGGCCCTATAAATAGCGCGATCAATCACCAAGTAACGCAGGATTTCAGGGACGCCGGTGACCAGCAAGGTCTTAGGGGCAGTCTCAGGGTCGCCAGAGACCGGCAAAGTCTCAGGGGTGGTCTTGGATACGCCGGGGTCCGGAAAAGTCTCTGGGGGGGGTCTCAGGGGCGGTCTCAGGGGCGCCGGCAACCAGCAAGGTCGCAGGGGCGGTCTCAGGGGCGGCCTCAGGGTCGCCAAAGACCGACAAAGTCTCAGGGGTGGTCTCAGGGGTGCTGGAGACCGGCAAAGTCTCAGGGGTGATCTCAGGGGTGGTCTCAGAGGCGGTCTCAGGGGTGATAAGGACAGCTGCTAGTCAGTCGGGGATCAGGAAGGCTGCTAGCCAGCCGGGGCTTAGAGAGGCTGCTAGCTAGCCAGGACTCAGAGAGGCTGCTAGCTAGCCTGGGTTCAGGGGGGTTGTTAACTGGCCGGGACTCCAGGGGATTGCTAGCTAGCCAGGGCTCAGAGAGGCTGCTAGCTAGCCCGGGGTCAGGAGAGCTGCCCGCCAGCCCGGGGTCAGGAGAGCTGCACGCCAGCCCGGGGTCAGGAGAGCTGCACGCCAGCCCGGGGTCAGGAGAGCTGCACGCCAGCCCGGGGTCAGGAGAGCTGCACGCCAGCCCGGGGTCAGGAGAGCTGCACGCCAGCCCGGGGTCAGGAGAGCTGCACGCCAGCCCGGGGTCAGGAGAGCTGCACGCCAGCCCGGGAACAGAAGAGTTGCACGCCAGCTCGGGGTCAGGAGAGCTGCACGCCAGCCCGGGAGCAGAAGGGTTGCCCGTCAGCTCGGGAACAGAAGAGTTGCGCGCCAGCTTGGGGTCAGGAGAGCTGCACGCCAGCCCGGGAGCAGAAGGGTTGCACGTCAGCTCGGGAACAGAAGGGTTGCACGTCAGCTCGGGCACAGAAGGGAGCGAGGACTCTGGGGTGAAGAGCGGGGCATGGCGACGGGAGCCATGATGTCCTTTCCCCCGTCTTCGACCTCTGTGGGTGCCGGTGAGTTCTGGGGAAGCCGGAGAGGGAGCGGGCAGATCGACAAAATATGCGCCAATGGCCACGGTGTTTGCCGACTGGGGAGGAAGCAGGCTGGTGGGTGAGTCACGGGAGGTGGCTTGAAAAAAGTCATTTAGCCAGTACTTGAAATCCTCCAACTGGGGAACAAAGTGACTCACCCGCGGTCTCTCCAACAACCACTGTTGCTGGATGGTGAGCTTCTCCAGAAGAGGAGGGTGCTGGTCAGGCTCAGAGCACCGCAGACACTGCACAGTCCAGCCGAACTCCGAAACCTTCTTCTTATAGAGAAGCTTCTCTGCTGGGTCCACGTCTGGTCAGATTGTTCTGTGATAGTGAGCAGGGAAAAGAAGACCCAAACACAGAGAGAGGCAGACAGGCAGGAGGTGGTAGAACTTCAGGGTTTAATATAACAAAAAATGGCAGTACAGAGACTGGAAAATTCACAACGTCCGGCAGGGAGAAAACAGAAAAGCAACGGGATACTAAAAGATACACAAACTGACGGCACGGGGATACAAAACAATCTGACAAGAGACAAAGGGAACACGGGGGTTAAATACATGAGGTAATGAACAAACGAGGGACAGGTGAAACAACAGGTGAAACACATTAGGGCGGGGCAGGACAATCAACAAAGGCGGGAAAACAAAGTAAAGCTAGACATGACAGGACAGAAAACGGACTATCAAAATAAAACAGGAAGTAGAACATAAACAGGGAAATACACAACTAAATATACACAGACCACAAGACTAAAGACAGATCCACACACAGGGAACAGAAAAAAACAGAATAACAAAACACAAGAAACATACAGGAAACATACAGAAATAACTAAACAAGGCAACAGAAATCAACAAAACAGGCAACAGAAATGTCCAAACCATAACAATTGGTTCAGTAGTAGCCTAACAATGCATGTTTAATTTTAAGTGGAATTAATTGTAATTGTAGACTAGAGCTGGTATATATATACATACAGTCCCTTGCAAAAGTATTCGGCCCCCTTGAACTTTTCGACCTTTTGCCACATTTCAGGCTTCAAACATAAAGATATAAAACTGTAGTTTTTTGTGAAGAATCAACAACAAGTGGGACACAATCATAAAATGGAACGAAATTTATTGGATATTTCAAACTTTTTTAACAGATAAAAAACTTTAAAAAATTGGGCGTGCAAAATGATTCAGCCCCTTTACTTTCAGTGCAGCAAACTCTCTCCAGAAGTTCAGTGAGGATCTCTGAATGATCCAATGTTGACCTAAATGACTAATGATGAAAAATAGAATCCACCTGTGTGTAATCAAGTCTCCGTATAAATGCACCTGCTCTGTGATAGTCTCAGAGGTCCGTTTAAAGAGCAGAGAGCATCATGAAGAACAAGGAACACACCAGGCAGGTCCGAGATACTGTTGTGGAGAAGTTTAAAGCCGGATTTGGATACAAAAAGATTTCCCAAGCTTTAAGTATCCCAAGGAGCACTGTGCAAGCGATAATATTGAAATGGAAGGAGTATCCGACTACTGCAAATCTACGAAGACCCAGCCGTCCCTCTAAACTTTCAGCTCATACAAGGAGAAGACTGATCAGAGATGCAGCCAAGAGGCCCATGATCACTCTGGATGAACTGCAGAGATCTACAGCTGAGGTGGGAGACTCTGTCCATAGGACAACAATCAGTCGTATACTGCACAAATCTGGCCTTTATGGAAGAGTGGCAAGATGAAAGCCATTTCTTAAAGATATCCATAAAAAGTGTCGTTTAAAGTTTGCCACAAGCCACCTGGGAGACACACCAAACATGTGGAAGAAGGTGCTCTGATCAGATGAAACCAAAATCAAACTTTTTGGCAACAATGCAAAACGTTATGTTTGGCGTAAAAGCAACACAGCTCATCACCCTGAACACACCATCCCCACTGTCAAACATGGTGGTGGCAGCATCATGGTTTGGGCCTGCTTTTCTTCAGCAGGGACAGGGAAGATGGTTAAAATTGATGGGAAGATGGATGGAGCCAAATACAGGACCAATCTGGAAGAAAACCTGATGGAGTCTGCAAAAGACCTGAGACTGGGACGGAGATTTGTCTTCCAACAAGACAATGATCCAAAACATGAAGCAAAATCTACAATGGAATGGTTCACAAATAAACATATCCAGGTGTTAGAATAGCCAAGTCAAAGTCCAGACCTGAATCCAATCAGGAATCTGTGGAAAGAACTGAAAACTGCTGTTCACAAACGCTCTCCATCCAACCTCACTGAGCTCCAGCTGTTTTGCAAGGAGGAATGGGCAAAAATTTCAGTCTCTCGATGTGCAAAACTGATACCCCAAGCAACTTACAGCTGTAATCGCAGCAAAAGGTGGCGCTACAAAGTATTAACTTAAGGGGGCTGAATAATTTTGCACGCCCAATTTTTCAGCTTTTTATCTGTTAAAAAAAGTTTGAAATATCCAATAAATTTCGTTCCACTTCATGATTGTGTCCCACTTGTTGTTGATTCTTTACAAAAAATTACAGTTTTATATCCTTATGTTTGAAGCCTGAAATGTGGCAAAAGGTCGAAAAGTTCAAGGGGGCTGAATACTTTCGCAAGGCACTATGTGTGTGTGTGTGTATATATATATATATATATATATATATATATATATATATATATATATATATATACTGAATTTGAAACAATACATTGTAATTTCTGCATCTATTATCAAAGTATTTATTAGTAATACAGTGGAAATTAGTAGAAATGTGAATATTTGGTTAGCATGTTTATTTACAGTGTGTGCCCCTACATTTTCTGGTTGCACCCCTAAAATTTTCAGTTGGGGGGCCACTGTGCTCCTAGTGAAAAAAGTTAGTCCTGGAGCCCTGTAAGCTATCTAATCGTGTGTTGTTCATACTATACAATGACTTTTTGCTTGTCTTTGTCTAATAATACAGAAGACAAAGAGCTTGAAAGATAATCACATATTAAATTGCAATATTTTAGAAAAGAATTGCAATTAGATTATTTTCAAAAATCGTTCAGCCCTACACAACAGGTGTCAAAGGATGAAAATCTCATTCTGAAGGAAAGCATTTAATTCTCACGTTATTAGACCACGCTGTGAGACAGCAAAGGCAAGATGATCTGCAGCTTAAGTCAAAAGCATCACTTAAACCTAACAAACATCCATTAGACATCATTTTTAATCTCAGTCTATTGATCCAAAGTGCATCAGATCAAATAAATGAACAGCTATTGAATTAAAATAGTTTCTACTGGATGATACCTGACAGGTCATATGGTAAAAACAAATTACAAATATACTTTACTTGGCCAAAAGAGTAAAGGTAATCCAGCTCACTGTCTGAAATTATAATAATATACTATATTAATGTCTAACTCTCCCTACCTACCTTTTGACAAACTTTGCACACTGATTTTGGACATTTAATGTTCCTGGGCTTTGAGAAGAAAAGCTCTAATCCCCTCTAAACTTTTCTCTCCTGTGTGGACTACCATGTGTGACCGTAAACTTCCTATCCATGTAAAAGATTTCTTACAAACTGAGCAGCTGAAAGGTTTCTCTCCTGTGTGAGTCATCATGTGTTTCTTCAGATGTCCACTTTCAGTGAAAGCTCTACCACACTCAGAGCAACTAAAAGGTTTTTCTCTTATGTGGATTCCCATGTGTTTCTGTAAATCTCCACTCTGTATAAAAGATTTCTTACAGACTGAGCAGCTGGAAGGTTTTTCTCCTGTGTGAGTTCTCATGTGACTCTTCAGGTTTCCACTTTCGGTGAAAGCTTTATCACACTCAGAGCAGCTGAAAGGTTTTCTCTTGTGTGGATTCTCATGTGTTTTTGTAAATGTCCACCTCGTGAAAAAGATTTCTTACAGACTGAGCATCTAAAAGGCTTCTCTCCTGTGTGAGTTCTCATGTGCATGTTCAGATGTGACTTAAAGCCAAATGTTTTCCCACACGCAGAGCAGCTGAATCGTTTCTTACATGTTGAATCATGTTTCAGAGAGATTAAAGCTGACTGAGGTTCTCTGGTCTCCTTCCAATCAGCACTGCCACCAGTCTCAGGTTCAGAAGAGTCTCCAGTCTGGTCTTCAGTCTCTGGTTGTAAAAGTGTATGCGGATGTGAGTTCCTGGCTGGTTCTGGTCCTTCACAGTCCTCTCCATCAGCTTCTGTTTCCATGTGTTGAGTTTGTCTTTGATGAAGCTGTGAGGACTGAGCTTTCTCTTCATCATCTTCACAGGGACAGGAGTGAATGGGAACTTGGTAATATCAGCCTCCTCCAGCCCTTGAAGCTGCTCTCCATCCTGATGGATCCACAGTTCCTCCTGTTCCTCTTTAATGTGTGGGAGGGGCTCTGGCTCCTACTGGTCCACACTGGCACTACACTCCTGCTGCTGAGGGGGAACCTCTTCTTTAACCACCAATAGCTGCTCAATATCTGCAGGAAACACATACAGAGAAATGTTGTGGAACTGTATCTTATCACCTGGATTGTGATTGTTATAAAGAAATACTGGTTGTTCAGTCAGTTACTTAGGTTACATCTACACTACTAGTCTTCCTTTTAAGCCTTGTAAAACTGTTAAAAAGCCTCATATTAGGACCCTGTCATATTAGGACCCTCTTGTGATGAAATAATGCAACAGCGCTGTTGAGCACAAAGTGGCACAGCCGGTAATTAAAGTGACTATATGTAACTTTTTAGTGTTTCTGTAACTGTCATTTTTCATATTATGAGCTTAAATGAGCTGTAACAGCAAACGAGACTAACAGTCAAAAGAACGCTATTTTTAGGTAGCTTTTATTAGTGCCGTTGCTCGGGTTTGATTTTTCCCGCATGGTCACAGAATGATTTATGGCAGGTAGACGGCGCAACAGTAAAACGTTCTGAAGGGTCACAGACTTTTTTGTAACACCGGAAAAGCCTGTGTTAGCGTATCCAGCCAGGTGAAAGGTAGCAGAAGATTTAATTTTATAGTCTAGGCGTAGTTGTATTTTAATGTTATTTTAGAAGTTATCTGCAGTAGTTATGGCTGATACTTGGGCAGGACCATCACAGAAAAGGAGGACATTAAATGAAGAAGAACTAAAAACTAAAAGGGAAAGTGACGAGTCAACTTCGGTGGGGCTTTCAACAGACGTAGACAATTACAGGATTGTATATGATTACAATATATTTGCGATATATGATTGCAAAGATGCATCTGTAATGTATTCTCTTATTGTAAATTAATGATTTTCTGTCTGAGCAAAACATTCATAGTGACTTAATGACCTCCCGGTAATGCTAACTCAGTAATACAATGGGCAATAAAGCACCGTAAAGAAAAGACCTTTACAACAGCAGATGTGGTAAAAACACTACCACTTGTGTCCAAACTGGCCGCTAGAATCAACACAAATTGAAAGTTACATATAGCCACATTAAGAGGCATAACAAGAGACTTGTCAGAATAACAGAGTGCGAAGTGGACTTTACTGCATTCAAATGGTTCAAGTTGCGTGTGTCTATTGAACCTTGAGTAAAACCTGTTATTTTTGTCTGATTTGGACATCATTTGAGTCTTTCACTGTGTTTTGGTGAGACTTTTGTTGATGCAGAGCTAATCTAATCACCATGTGGCTTCCTAATGCTAATACTAGCTGTACCTTTATATTTCTAGTAAGACATTCAAAGTTGACATTCTCCTATGTAAATTACATGGATGTCTGTTTTTATTGTAACTTAATGGCGCAATCAGTGTTATTTATTTCCCCAAGCAGTACATACCTATATGTAACCATCACCTGTACAGTCCTAAGTGAATACCTATTCAATAATTGGTCCTTCGAGCCGGAAGTGAAGTTTTCCCTGGATCTCAGTATGCAGCCTAGTTTCACATACAGTGGGGCCTTACCAGAATCGACACGTCCAAAGCGTTACAAAATCCCAAATTAATTACCAAACCCCTTAATCCAATCTTTCACCTTACAACAGACCTTGGAAAACATCGTCAGATGCTCATTTGCCACACAGTGTGGACTTCCCCCTGCAACCTTTTTACAATGCCAAGTTGGCCGGGGAGAGACTATTGCTTATCTAAGCTTGCAGAGCTAAGCTCTCCCCCACAGGTATTACCTCTTTCTTCAACACAGCATGTTCAGTCAGGCAGTGTCCCTACTGTTGATCACTATGCAGTCAGGCTAGAGACAGGAAGGAGCCAGACTCTACAGCATGAAAGCATTGTATAGCGATGCCCGTCAAGGTTACCAACGACATACACCTTGACTCCTCAAGCCCAGAGTGTTTACTCTTAAGAGACTGTGATGCTTAACATGATGGATAAGATGATGGTGTACATTACAGCTTTTAAAAGGAGCAAACACTGGCAGCTTCAGTAAGCCAACCCCCACTGACAACAGCTATCTGTGGACTACCCCTCAATTACCACCCCTGACCTTTAGTCATTATGACCAAAAGTCAAAATAGCTGTTGAACTTTTGAACTCCAGCCGGCCACTCTGCAGGCTGAGCTGTGGTGTGGTGTCAGGTTACAGCTTGTTGCTACAGTCATTACTTTGGAAATAACCACGGCAAATCATTTTTTTGGGGGGAAAAATACGTTTTGGAATATTGGATTGTATGAGTTCGCCAATCGACTAGTGTGGACTTCACCAGAAACCAGGAAATAAACATAGGTATGGATTAACACAACTTTTATGCATTTCTGTCACAGCTACTGCAGTCAAATTTGCTGTGTTCCCTCGGTAGGAATAACTGCACATGGGTAGGCACTTGTAATGACATTTCAAACATGTTTAGAGACTAAAAACAAGTTTAAAACGTGTCCTGTTTAAGCCTGTTGGCTTCAAAATCTAGCAGGAGGATAACACGGTGTAGGCAGCACCGATTGTTTTCGTTTTTCTCGCTACTGACAGCACTCCAAATTTACAAACAACAGAGGTACGGGTTGAAATCGACCAGAATTCTCCTTTAAGTAGCCTATCCAGTGGCCACCTTTGAGAAAAGGCACAAGCACCTCGAAGACTTGCCTCTACACCCCATCAGCCGTGTTTCACTGTTGCTGCTAATTGGAGCTGACCACCTTTGCTTTATAAGCTCTATGGTACCAGTGCACTTAGGACAACCAGGAGGGCCAGCGGCAATCAGAACACGGCTGGGAGGGACACTTCAAGGGCCGGCAAAGACGCTTGAGTCACAGTTACAAACTCAACAATGCCTTTTTACTAGGGCTGTCAGCGTTAACGCGTTAATCGCGATGCGATTAAGGGCCGACATGATGAGATTAATTTTTTTTTATCGCATTAATCGCATGCCGGCATGCGATTAATTTATTTTACACTTCACTCGGCTTTGCGTCGTGCCTAACGGCTACTATTTTCACCCTTTGGCGCTGCCGTACGTCTTCATAACACATCTTCTGCTGCAGAATGCAGGCAGGCTGCCGGCATGGAGAAAGACAGCAGCAACACACTTCTGAATGGCGCTTTTCTTTTCAAAAAACTCCTGGACAAGTCGAAAGCCATATGCACATTGTGTAAAGCCTAATTAAAATATCACCGAAGCACGTCAAGCTTGAGCTACCACCTACGAGCTAAGCATATTAACATGACACAGTTTGATGCTAGTGGGCTCAGGCAAAGCAGTATTTTGGAGAGTGCTACTTGCCGACCTGTGGATGAAACCAAATCCCAAAAAATTACTACAACTCTTGCAAAATGGGTGGCAACTAACTGCAGACCTGTCAGCATCGTAGAGGACTCGGGTCTTAAAGACGTACTACGGTTGGCATTTTCTGACCTGTCCTATACACTGCCATCGAGGGGGACAGTAGTTTCACGCATACACAGCCTGTGTGACACGGAGAAAGCAGCTAAACTGGAATTGCTGCAAAGTGCAAACGCTGTCTCATTAACCGGGGATCACTGGACGTCAGTGAGTAATCAAAATTATTTAGGAGTTACTGCACACTATATTGGCTCTGGCTGGACTTTGCACTTGTTTGCCTTAACAGTTCGACATACAGAAGAACAACACTTTCTTTGCATTCATTTGATTCCCAATCAAGATACACTGGTAAGAATTGCTTTCCATTGTTATTATGTACTTAAAAACAGTTCTGAAATGCAAAATAATAGAATTTTAATTGTGATAAAACATGTGATTAATCGCGATTAACTATAGAACTTCAGCGATTAATCGTGATTAAAAATGTTTAATCGTTTGACAGCCCTACTTTTTACATCTCTCAGCCCCTTGTCAGTTGAGTTGCAGATAAATGTAGAAAATGTAGAAAACTAGAAAAAGGTGTTCAAGTGTGTTGTTAGGATTGCTACAGTAAATCATAGGCTCCTGTTATCTAAAAGATTTTCAATGTAATGGCTCAATATCTAAATGATTTCGACAATGTGGATGAGGTCGTTATAATTGGATGGCCGTCCATATTAGCTCATAGGCTATCTACCCCCTCCCCCCCCCCCCCCCCCGTAAATGCATCTCTATTCACATGTTAATTAGTTTCGGTATTGCGGATGTAACGTTAAGTCACACTGGACACAACACCCAGCTAAACCAGACAAAATGCCATGCAGCTTCAAGCACAATTCATTTGGATACAAGCGTTACATTTTGGAAGACAGACAGGATTCTGAACAGCGATGCACACACACACACACACACACACACACACACACACACACACACACACACACACACACACACACACACACACACACACACACACACCAGAGGTGTGTTACAACACGCAGCACATGTACCTGACTGGGTAAGATAGCGCTACGCTTGTTAAAGTAAGTAGGCTACAATAAAACCTAAAAGTAAATACGTATTAATACCCACTCACCTGTCTACAGGCATACACATGTAGGAAGCGATATATTTCAGTCTGATTTGTCTGGGCAGTCCACTTTCATCCACCGCGCAGTTTACACAAACAGATCTACTCTACTCTAAATAGCGAATTTTGACAAACAAGCTAATACAAAAGCTGTCGGTTTGTAGTCTAACTGTTTATCTTAGTTTGCCACAAATCTTGAAATTTGGACAAATTCTTGTAAACTTAACTGCTGGCTAAACTAACCATCCTCTGATGGAGCATTTATGGATGTATTATAAGACCAAAACAAACCAACGTGGCTACTTAAAGGAGAATTCCGGCCAATTTTTTTTGTAATCTTGATCGCTATAGCTATGCAAGTACTTTTGAAAAAACCCGACCTGGATTGGTCCTAGCAAACTGGAGTTGCTGCAGCTATGTGTACAAGCGTCCACTGAGCTAAAACGGCAGTTGTCAGGGCAAGTTTTAGAGTGCCTTTGTGCCTCTTAACAGACACAAAATGCAATTAAAGTCTGTGCCACATGAACAGGGCCCTTACGTGGCCGGAATTCTCCTTTAATATGCACGTGAACGACATCTTTATGTTATCTTCATTCTTGATGATGCTGGTTGTATTCTGGCCCTGGTAAAATGTAATTGAGGACCCCTGACCTAGGACTAGGTATAAATTAAGAACATTTGCACAATGATATGGTATTAGGCCTAGGCCCAATTTGTTAGGATTGACACACTCACTGACCACAATATTAGGAATACCAGTTGTACCATGAAATAGGAAGAGAAATAGTATTGTTTTTATTACAATTATATACAACAATATTGAACAGGATAATAAAATACAGTAGGTGCTAATGATATGTGAGTTGAAAAGTTATTTTGTGACCTTCAAATACAAATTAATTACTTCTCATTTACATTATTTTATATTTATGTTTATATTATACTAAGCATAATTGTGCCATGATGACTAGCTTGTATGTGATGTCATTGTTAACATCATGACACAACTGCAAATATGCCTCATTGTGTGTGAATAGAAGTGAATAAATATATTTGTTTGTGTTGCAGTGAAGTGTCAGTTCTGGTTCATATTGGCGGCGGGGCATGGGGCTGGGGGGAATCTTATACCAACATGGCAAGATGTTGATGTGCTGGAATCAGTGAGCAAAGTGCTTAGTCCCCTTTAAGAGTTTACAGATGCTCTTTCAGGTGAGCAACTTGTAACAGTGTCCTACCTCAAACCTGTCTTGACATTGTTCAACTCTGGAGGTCCTGGCAGTGAAATCTGATCACACAGACCTAACTAAACAAATAAAAAACAACCATCCTGGAGTACCTGAACACCAAGTACAAAGAAGATTGTGTGGATGACCTGTTAAGTTTGGCATCCACACTTGACCCCCTGCTTCAAAAACCATTACAATGATGATGACCAGATTAAAGCCATTGCGTCAACAATTACCACTGAACTCATGGCTATGACAGTGGAAGACAGCCCTACTACAGGCCCCTCAACTGCAGCAGCTATGGCTACAGCTGCAGAAGGTGGAGCAAGTGGTGCTGGTGATGATGACACCAGGGAGGCAGCAAAAAAGACCAAAAAGTCTTTTGGGAGTTACTTCAAAAGACACAAAGTCGGAAGAGAGGAGTCACTGGCCACTGCCATTGAAAAGGAGCTCAAGAGCTACTTACTGATACCTGAGGTGGACTGTGGTGTTAATCCACTTTAGGGCTGCAACAACGAATCGATAAAATTCGATTATTAAAAAAGTTGGCAACAAATTTCATTATCGATTCGTTGTATCAATACGCCACTCAGTCGCTGAGATAAAAAAAAAAAAAAAATGAGTTGAGCGCAGCGCGGAGCAGCGCAGAGCGAAAGAAAAGAAAAAAAAGAGTAGAACGGGGGTAGAGGAAATACGGAGAGAGACCGGAGAGACCCGTAACGTTGTTCTGAAACACATGGCGGAGGCAGAGAAATCAGTACGACCTAAGTCATCCAAGGTGTGGGAGCATTTCACACTAAATAAATCGAAAACGTGTTAATTGCAAGATAAGCAAAAGCGACATGGCATGGCACAGGCGCACCACGGTGATGATTCAGCACCTAAAACGTAAACATGTTGGAGTCCTTGATGAGGAGGAAGGGAGTTCAACAGCAGGATAAAGTCACTACAGAATCCTACTTTTGTTCCGTTTTGAAGTGAGGAACGTAATGTCCCTCCAGTAGCTCTTCTGGTGCTGGTGTGGTGTTTACTTGTTATCCAGCTTGACAAGCATGACAAGCTAGCGTTAGCTCGTTAATAACAGTAGTAAAGCAGGGGTGGTATAATTTGCATGACTAAAGACACGTTTTTATTCACTCGCCTTTTTTGGACCATTAATTTTTCAATCTGTTGTCATGTATATATTCTGAGCTTTGTCCCATATCAGTTATTGTTGACAAATATATTTGTGTGTTGTACTTTTTAATTTCATTTGAAAGTTCTTTTATAGCACTTGGTCATCTTATGCTGTGTTTAAATGTGGTATACAAATGAACTTAACTTGCACTTACTACAATGATGGTAATAATTTAATGAATAAGCGAAAGTGTGTGTGTGTGTGTGTGTGTGTGTGTGTGTGTGTGTGTGTGTGTGTGTGTGTGTGTGTGTATGTATGTAAATACTGTATGTATTGAGTTGATGTAAATTAATGGTTTTTTTTTAAATCCGATTCATCGATTAATCAAAAAAATAATCAACAGATTAATCGATTATTAAAATAATCGTTAGTTGCAGCCCTAATCCACTTGATTGGTGGAAATCACAAGAGGTAAATTTCCCCAGACTGGGGAAACTTGCTAAAAAAAAAAATCTATGCATCCCTGCAGAAAGGGCATTCAGCAACTGGAGGAAATGTTGTAACATGTCACCGGGCTGCGCTTAAACCTGACACTGTGGACAGACTGCTGTTCTTGGCTCATACTTTGAAGTAAATGTACATGTGAACAGTGATCAGTTGGCCTATAATGTTCTATAAAGTTCCACCATCTTTCCATGCCAGTGTGTGCTGGCTATTTTTTATTTGTCTGTAAATTGTGGATTTTGTTTACATTGTCATCTGTCAACAAATGTATTTATATATATATATATATATATATATATATATATATATATATATATATATATATATACAGTGAGGAAAATAAGTATTTGAACACCCTGCTATTTTGCAGGTTCTCCCACTTGGAAATCATGGAGGGGTCTGAAATTGTCATCGTAGGTGCATGTCCACTGTGAGAGACATAATCTAAAAAAAAAATCCAGAAATCACAATGTATGATTTTTTAACTATTTATTTGTATGATACAGCTGCAAATAAGTATTTGAACACCTGAGAAAATCAATGTTAATATTTGGTAGAGTAGCCTTTGTTTGCAATTACAGAGGTCAAACGTTTCCTGTAGTTTTTCACCAGGTTTGCACACACTGCAGGAGGGAGTTTGGCCCACTCCTCCACACAGATCTTCTCTAGATCAGTCAGGTTCCTGGGCTGTCGCTGAGAAACACGGAGTTTGAGCTCCCTCCAAAGATTCTGTATTGGGTTTAGGTCTGGAGACTGGCTAGGCCACGCCAGAACCTTGATATGCTTCTTACAGAGCCACTCCTTGGTTATCCTGGCTGTGTGCTTCGGGTCATTGTCATGTTGGAAGACCCAGCCTCGACCCATCTTCAATGCTCTAACTGAGGGAAGGAGGTTGTTCCCCAAAATCTCGCAATACATGGCCCCGGTCATCCTCTCCTTAATACAGTGCAGTCGCCCTGTCCCATGTGCAGAAAAACACCCCCAAAGCATGATGCTACCACCCCCATGCTTCACAGTAGGGATGGTGTTCTTGGGATGGTACTCATCATTCTTCTTCCTCCAAACACAGTTAGTGGACTTATGACCAAAAAGTTCTATTTTGGTCTCATCTGACCACATGACTTTCTCCCATGACTCCTCTGGATCATCCAAATGATCATTGGCAAACTTAAGACGGGCCTTGACATGTGCTGGTTTAAGCAGGGGAACCTTCCGTGCCATGCATGATTTCAAACCATGACGTCTTAGTGTATTACCAACAGTAACCTTGGAAACGGTGGTCCCAGCTCTTTTCAGGTCATTGACCAGCTCCTCCCGTGTAGTCCTGGGCTGATTTCTCACCTTTCTTAGGATCATTGAGACCCCACATTGGTGAGATCTTGCATGGAGCCCCAGTCCGAGGGAGATTGACAGTCATGTTTAGCTTCTTCCATTTTCTAATGATTGCTCCAACAGTGGACCTTTTTTCACCAAGCTGCTTGGCAATTTCCCCGTAGCCCTTTCCAACCTTGTGGAGGTGTACAATTTTGACTCTAGTGTCTTTGGACAGCTCTTTGATCTTGGCCATGTTAGTAGTTGGATTCTTACTGATTGTATGGGGTGGACAGGTGTCTTTATGCAGCTAACGACCTCAAACAGGTGCATCTAATTTAGGATAATAAATGGAGTGGAGGTGGACATTTTAAAGGCAGACTAACAGGTCTTTGAGGGTCAGAATTCTAGCTGATAGACAGGTGTTCAAATACTTATTTGCAGCTGTATCATACAAATAAATAGTTAAAAAATCATACATTGTGATTTCTGGATTTTTGTTTTTAGATTATGTCTCTCACAGTGGACATGCACCTACGATGACAATTTCAGACCCCTCCATGATTTCCAAGTGGGAGAACTTGCAAAATAGCAGGGTGTTCAAATACTTATTTCCCTCACTGTATATATATATATATATATATATATATATATATATATATATAATTTAAGATAATCTGATCTGGAAGTGCACCTTTTGGGCATATTTTTATTTTTGTGTAATCTTTGTACTGGGCAGTACTTGAAGTTAGGCATTTGTTCATTAAGGCCATAGGTTGTAAGGCAATAAGGCCATAAGGACATGGTTGTGTGCAATATGTTACAGAACAGAGCCCTTTGTTTATTATTTTGATTTCATCTTGCTTGTATGCTGCACAATTTACATTACAGCAGAGGTGTACAAGGCTTACTTAGGCTTTAGGGGTGCCACGATACCAAAAGTTCAGTAGTTGGTGCCAATACCAGTAAAATAACACGATACTCGATGCTGATTTCGATACCACCGTAAAAAAAACAAGATTTTTAAGATTCCATGTACTTTAACTTGAAACATGAACTTCTTTATTAAAATATTTGAAAAATATCAAAATGTCACCAGACCAGACCAGAACTCTGGTCCGCTTGAAAACAGGGGTCCTGGTTCAGGTGGGAGCGCGATCTGACCAAAACACAGGAAGTGGACCAAAAACAGAGCATTAGCCTGCAGTTTCAATCTTTCACACAGTTTACAGACTTAAATATCTGATTTAAGGGATGATAACTTCCAGACCCATATGTAATGCATGTGCAGGTTAGTTCCTCTAACAAATGTGAATGCCTGAAACTCCTTTCTCAGCAAGTGATTTATCCAATTCATAGCTTTAAAAAACATTTGTCTCTGCTCCAAATCCTCTTTATCACAACAAAAGAACAACACATTTAAAACAGTCAACACTGTCAGCTGCTTACATTGTTCACCTTCTTCTAAAATATTAGAAACACTAAAGCAGAACCAGAAAACCCAAGACGTTATAAATTTAGTGTAGCTTAATTATTTCTGAGAGCAGAAGTGTGGGCTAGTTTCCCACTGATATTTTGTCCAATAAACAAGCGACTGTTTCCACCACGTGACGTGTGTTTACAGTGTTTGCTGCGTTTGAAGTGCAGTGTGACGTAAACCTTACCAAATGAAAAATGCAACAATGTTACAACTTCACCCCCGAATCGCACCAAGTCCACCGAACTATAGAGGAGCAACAAACGGAGCAGACAGTTGCTCAGCAACGGAAGTTCTGTTTCCCTGAACCTTAATAGCTGCCGAATGGGAAGCTAGCTTCTATTCGCTTTGACTGCCGTGTAAAAGAGTAGTTATTAAAGTGTTTACCTGAGTGTATGCAGGTTTTCATCACAGTGAAACAACAAGACTTCCGGTTTCCTCCAAGTCATGGTTTTTCAGTTTAAAATGAAAGAACGTCGCTGCCTGGAGGTCAGGAGGGAAACAACAGATACACATTCAGTTTATTAATCAGTGTTAGTGTTGGACTGTAACTGACTACATTTACTCAAGTACTGTACTTAACTCGAGGTACTTGTACTTTACTTGAGTATTAAATCATGTACAGCATCTTAATTACTAAAATAATGTAGAAGTATAAGGAGAAATTTAAAATATTGATTCATTTTGAGCATTTTAATTTATTTTTCCACCAGACTCCATTTAATTAAAACAGACATGTTATGATTATTAAACACACTTATTTAAAAGTGGACAGAAACTAAATAAAACTATCAAAAGCCATCTTGGTTCGTCTTTCCACTGTTCCAACAATCATCACTCTGGTTTGGTTGAAATAAACCCTTAATTCAACCATTTACAGTACATGTGGAAATATGCTGGCTCTATGCACGCTAAAAGTACTGAATATTTACATGGAGTCTGGTGGGTTTGGTGATGGGGATTTTGGGGCTGTTTCATGTTAAACAAAAAGGATCTTACTCTTTAACAAAAAGCTCTATCTCTGTAGGTAATGTTGTCAGACACTTAGAATAATAATCTGAGTCAGCACTAGTGGATGGAAGCATTCTCTTATCAAGGAGTATTAACACAGAAACGGCAGGAAGGATAGAGCCACCAAATCAAGTCACAAATAATCAGTATGAGGTCTCGTTTTATTTCATTGTACTAATAAAACTGTAGCTCCCCGAACATCATTTATCAGAGTCTGGTTGTCACCCCTGTCCGTGGCAGTCTCCTCTGCTCCATATCTTTATAACTGAGTTAACCGCAGCTGACTGGTGGGGGTGGGAGTGTGTGGGTGTATTTGTGTGTTAGGGTGGTTGGAACGAATGCCGAAAGTCGAAGGCTGTGACGACCCTGTGTAAGAAAAAGGGATGTGTTCAGGTCTGCTACCAACAGCCTGGATGAGTACAGAGAGGATTTGACGTCATACATCAGCTTCTGTGAGGACTGCTGTGTTCCATCACGCACCAGGGTGAGTTAGAACAATGACAAACCCTGGTTCACAGCCAAACTCAGAAGGTTAATAGAGGAGACACACCAGCCTGATAATCGTCCGTCGGACCGTCTGGCGAGGTCGGTGACTCGAGTCTGTTCAGTGTGTCCCGTGCCGTCGGCCGTCCGAGGAGCCGTTGGCCTTCATTTGGGCCGATCCGACATGTTCAGTCGGAGACAGAGCAGTCGGGACTCGCCCGGAAATGGGGAGCGGATGAGCTGCTCAAAATCTGACGAAAATCTTTTAAACTGACCTTTGTCAATCTGAAATGAAGACAGATTTAGAAACTGCACGGCCTATTTCTCGCTTAAAATGTTTTCAGAAACACGTTTCGGTGAACTATTTTAGTACAATATGAGATTCTGAACAAGCCGCCATGGCTGTGAATTTCCGGAGAAAAAAGAATCACGTGACGCGTTCGTCCAATCAGCTGCCGGTTTTCATTTTCTGGGAAATAATCAGACTGTTAATGGAAACAATATAGAGCAGGGCCGCCCGCTGCTATGGAGACGTATTACGTTTCGTGCACGCGCAGAGCGTACGCTCAAGTCGGCGTCGCCTCAGTGTGTTCTGAGGCATTATTTGGACCTCGGGGACCCGACTGATCAGTCCGACTGCCTTTTCTGCCGACGGTCGGCCCATCTGGTTGGTGTGTCAGGGCCTTAAGGCTGGCTAAGGAAGAGGCGTATATATATATATATATATATATATATATATATATATATATATATATATATATATATATATATATATATATATATATATATATAATCAGTGGTTTTGTCACCAGCAACAACAACTCAGTTTTGTTCCAGTAAGGAATTTGTCATGGTGTTGTTGGTGCATGTCACACATTCTCTAAATATGAGAAGAATAAAAGAATATAAACAATAAACAATACAAATAAAAATACTAATATTAAAAAATAGTGTTTTATGCTAAGCACTTTTATTTGCCTTATATATACTATATAAAAACAACTACAGTTGAGTGTTTAGAAATACAGCCTAATGGCTTGTTTGACTAATGTGCATTTGTTTTGACTTGTACTGTTGTGAAAAACAAAAAATAAACTATTTACAAAGAGAAGCACTTTTTATTTTATTTTACATGTAGTCAGGAAATTAAAAGGATAAGCAGATTGTTGCCGAGGTTTTTGTTCACAGAGTAAGATGTATGTAGCTTTGTATGGGTATATGTGTATATATACAACATGTGTTTTGGCATTTTTGGCACACCTGTACCTCAGTCTACTGCACACAGACACATGTACTTTAGCATATTCTGCTGCCAACAATCTCATTCAACCATTTCACAAACTGAGGAAAGGGTCGTGACATGGGTCAGAGGGTATCAGAGGTCATAAATGATGAATCAATCAATCGGCTCTGCTCCTATATGCACCTTGGTGTTCATATGGACGTCACCTTTGGCTGGAAGGCCCGTGTTGAAAGTGTGTGTTATCATTTAGAGCAGACACTCACGATGAATTAGAGGGTTTATGTTATACAAGGCTGCATTACAGAGCATATTAATATGTCAGAAGGCATGGCAATATCTAAAACATCACATTTAAAGCTTGCCTGTCAGGTGACTGTCATGAAGGTTGTGTAGAGGAATAGAAACCAGTCTCTCCAGGCAAGCACAGAGAATATGGTCTGATCTATCTTCATTCTCCATGCCAAGTATGAGCTCTTATCCTCTGGCAGAAGATATAGGGTACCCCAATGTAAGTAAATATTTCTAAACTATAGCCCTAATTTGGACCTACCTCAATTAAAACTCTAAATAATGTTGCTTGAGGCCACAGGGGTTTTGCAATCTTCATGATACAATGCATATAGGGTTGTGTGTTGCTCTTGTCACTGTTTGTGAAAGATGAGCAATAGATTGTGGCTGTGTGATGTGCTTCAGTCTGGCTACATATCACATTGTTTGTTGTTTTTTATTGTAAGTAAATGTCAACTCTATGATAAAACAATATGTCAAGTGTTATGTGTGATGCATTTGAACTCAAGGCAAATATCCCTCTGGGGACAATAAAGTATCACCTGCATGATATGTAAAAATGAAAATGTTGTCTTAGGACTATAGCAAACACATTGTTTGAAAGGTCTCAACCTTGACTGTAACATATGTCAGTCTGAAGAGGATACATTAGTGCTGCTTTGAAATATTGACCTCTGAACCTTGAACCCAGTACATGTTTGAAGGCTTGTCATTTAGCAACAGGAGGAGCTACACACATAGGACCAGCTGTTGTAGAAAGCTCTGGTCCTCAGCTGTCATGTAGATATGGTCTCCAAAGTGTACCCACTGTAAGCAGTGTCAAATATGGTAATAAGCTATTTTCACCTATTTAACGATTCAATTTTTAAAATCTGATGACACCAGTGTGTTCGCCATCCCAAAAAAACCCAGGGTGTATCCAAAATTCTACACTGCCAAATCTTTCTTATGAGAAATATACCGATATATATTTTAAAACTACAACTCCCAAGAGACGTGCCACATAAAGCTTGTGTACTTCTTCCGGGGTGTGCGGCTGGACTTGTTCGACTCCTGTGGTTTCTGTTGTCTGCCGTGAATGAGCTTCATTCCATTTCAGATTGCTGCCGCTGGCCGGCTGAACAAAGACATATACATGAAACTGTATTTTATTATTATTATTGTTATCTTTATTGTTTAAATCCTCAAATACGACGTTAGACAAAAACATCAATATTACGAATATTCTGTATTTTTATCTTTCCTCTCCACCGAGCGGTAATTACTACGCGTTTTTTACGCTACAACATTTGGGCCTGGGCTCACCCATTTTAGGTCCGGGCCCGCCCATTTTGACCCAGGCCTACAGTGAGTAGTGAGTGATTTTCATTCTAGCAGTTCATCCAATAAGCAGCCAGAGAAAAGCTTTGAGTGAAAGCTTCTCAGCCAATCAGCGGCTTCTACCCCACGTGTCGACTCTTAAGCCTGCCCACAGGCTGCATCGTCACCAGCAAGTGATCCAATGAAATGAATGACGTTGCCGCGCAAGCTTTTCAAGCAAGTTCAATGAGACAGACACAGACGGTAGCTATCAGCTAATATGAAACGCAAAGCAAAGCAGCTTGTTTTCATTTAAATTCAGCAAGAAACGCTCCGAGGAGCAGGAGGAGGAAACTCCTGCCATTTTAAGAGTTACCATCCTGCTTGGCCGCCCTCTCCCCATCAAGTCCTTCCGTAGCCCCCCCCCCCCCCCCCCCCCCCTCACACCAGCAAGGCAAGTAGGCAACAGTTAACGTTTAGCCGCTTTCCGACCGAGTAGTTACAGGAACGTAGTTATAGGAAAGGTCCACTTCTAAACAGATCTACTAACTACTCTCCCCCAAAACTGTTTTTTCCAATTGCATTTCCACTGGCCAAGTGGCCATAGGGACTGGTAGGAGGGGTAAGGGAAAAATAAAAGCCTCTTATTTACGAGAGCGGTCTGAGAGACCTCCAGCTCACAGTGGGGTCTCTGAGCATAACTGGCCGAGCGACGAGCTAGCGGCCGGGGCAGGCACCTGCTGGCTGTCGCCTCACTTCATGGAGCTCCGAAAACTTTGAAGCAAATTGTCAATCCGGCATCAATTTTCGCAAGACTGCCTATATTCAAAATCTAAACAGTTAATTTCTCGCTTAAAACGTTGTCATAAGTGCAATTAGTGTTGAATAAGATGGCGAAAATTGTTGTTGGTCTGTCTGTACCGGAAACCCAACCCTCGTTCACCTAGGTTCATATGCTGAAAAGAGAAAGACCCTGCCCTGAAGTAGGAGCTGAAAGAGTTACAGGAGCTGCGACCAGAGGGACTTAAAACCCCCCAAATTGGTCCAGTCGGAACACGAGAAAAAAAGGGTTCTAGGAATTTTATGTTCTAAGAACTGCAAAAATCCCTCCGGACGGAAAGCGGCTGTTAACGTTAGTGTCTGGCTGTAATAATTCCGTTTCAGTCTTTTTGTAGGCTTACTGCCAAGGTGTATGTCTTTGTCCACTTCAGCACTGAGCTGAGGACAGCGACACAAGAGCCACACAGGTAGGCTACTGAGTCGCTGTCCTCAGTTTTTTTTTTTTTTGGCTTATTTTAACTGGCCCATCCAGTTTTCTGGAGGCCCACCTACAATCAAAATCCTGGCGCCGCTAGTGTTTGAACGTCAACAAGAAGTAACGTCACCCAACATCGCTTAGAGCGCCTTTAATTGGACATTTTCAAAGCCTTTAATTTAAAAATCCATATTACCCAAATGACTTCCACTTCAACATGAAAAAACAAACTCTTCCCGGCTCGGCCTCCACTTTGAGGGTGTGCCGCTGCATTCTCACTTGGTGACGTCAGCAAGGGGAATAATGGTGAACAGCAGGTAAAAATCTGAATTCAAAATCAAAACTCCCTGCATAAAAATATACAGCTAAAGGTAAAGGTAACTAAGGTATGTGTTTCTGTGTTTATGCGTTTTTTTGTGTGGTTATTTTGTGAATGACAGAGGACAACATCCTCAGAGCTGACAGGGACTGTGTTTCACTAGGAGATGTTTGAGCAGGTTAGCAGGAACTCATTTACCAGGCAGAAGAAAATAAACAACATTTACATTTCAAAACAAAATATCTTTATTCATCTTTTCTGTTATCCCCTGTCACCCACACCTTTTGTTTTGCCCCCCCCCCCTTTATTTACACATGCGGCTGGCGCTGATAAGCCAGCTAAAGCGGCATTTTTTTTACTAGACCTGAACGCTGTGCCAAAGCTGGCACTAATGGGATCTCAGTTACCGCCCAGAGTTAGGCTGTACAGGACTCTCCCGGTGACCATGCTGCCCTGGGGCCAGGCTGCCGTTTATCAGTATTAATGACACAGTTTCATAACTGGTTATAAACGTTGTATAGCGTTAAATAGTAATCCAATTCTGTGTTTTGGTACAGTTGGTTTTAACGCCGGATGCCAACCCTACAGGAGTATGCATAAAAACCACAGTTGCCCCCACTTTGTCGGCATTGAGAGGCGACGGCGTCCCGCTCACGTAACAGTGGCGGTTAAGCAGTATTTCAAACAATAACTTTGCAATGAATCTGCAGTTTACATGCACACTGAACCGTAGGGGCAGTCTGTTACACTACTACTGTATCAACATCATTGACAAATTATTGATCACTAGAATGTATTTCAAAATAGAAATATTTCACTTCATAACGTTTTCATAATACTATATAGTATTATTGTACAAATTAGCTACAACAGTTTACCTTATTAAAGTCACTTCTAAAGTTTTCAATTTAGGAGCAAAACGTGCTCATTGGGGGAAAAAAAGTTACCGTTATACTCACCAACTGGACTTTGTGGTTAAGTGTAGTCGGATGCATAAGCCCCCTTACTGCATTATATTCCATAATATTTTGAATTGTTACCTGCCACCAGAATTTTGTCTTTTCCTTGACATAAATAAAGACGTTTTCAACATAAATTGGTGCCTAAAAAATGTATCAAAATGCAGGAAATTAAATCTTTAATTAATTAAATCCCCCCCCCCCCCCCCCCACACACACATTATTATTATTAGTAGTAGTATTACAGTATGTGTGCCCCAAAAGGCCCATTCTAAGCCAGGAAAACCCTAAACATGTAAAATTAACATTTACATGAAGCTATAAATGCTGTTTCAAAACTTTCTCCACACTACTAAAATATATGATTCTGGTTGAGAAATACTGGAGTCAGCCTTAAATATCAAAAGTTGCTAAAACACTAAATTCTCTGATTCCCTTTTTGATAGGTCATCTTAAGGCACTTCTGGCTTCCAATTTTGGCCATGGTGACAGCCAATTTTTGCTACAACCAATGTAGTTATGCCAATATAATTAAACTTAAATCTGTATGAAGCATTAGTTAATATTATCTAATGCATGGTATGAATAACGTTAATAATAAAATAGTGTTGATATAATTATGATTGTACTGTAGATGAGAAAATGCAGCTAATGGTAAAATCACCATGATCTGTAATTATCACCATTGCACATTAATCAAACTAGTTTGAGTTTGACTGTAAGCAAAACAAACTTGTTAAAAGATCAATGGAGGCAGAACATATTAGCATTTAATTTGACATTAAAATAGGAATTTCAACACTAAAATGTAATAACTGCAGAACTCACTTTGCGGAAAATTGTTAAAGTAATTAAAGCTGCTTTTTAAGAGATTTTAGCAAGGTTAAAAACAGGGTTAAAATTATCACTTAAAAGTGTATTGCATGTCAGTAGGGGAGAATCTCACATATGCACCAACATCACTTGTAGTTTGACAAATCGAGCCCTGATTAAAGTGTACACAGCACAATGTAGAACAAAATGACACCAGTAGCAATGCAGGAACACACATAAAATTAGACTTATGAATGAATCTATTGCCCCAATACATGCTGGGATGGTTCTCAACACACCTCATATAAGTCCAATCACATGATGAGCCAATCATAGGAATGCTGCTCATGGTTTCAACTCTGGCTTCAGCTCTTGTGCTTTCTTTCCACGTAGTTTTTTCTCAGATAGTGGTGGCACATGGATTGTGGCTGCACCTGCTGCTGTGGTCTTGCTTGATGCCCACTGCTACTATTATTATTATTACTATTATTAGTCAGAATTCTATTATCATTATTGCTATTATTTTTGCTACTTTTTATTTAATTATATTATACCCACTGCTATAATTATTATTAGTCATAGTTCTATTATTATTATTATTATTATTATTATTATTATTATTATATTTAATAATATTATTGTTAAAAGAATTTTTCCTCCCCGCCATCCTACCAAGTGCAATTGCTCATGTAAGTAGTTCATCATTTCTTTATTAGATTTTAGCCCATTCACCAAACACCTTTGGGATGAACTATAATATCAACTGTGAGCCAGGCCTTTTCACCCAAAATCAGTTTTGGACCTCACTAATGCTTTTGGGCCTAAATCCAAACCAAATCACTACAGCCAAGTTCAGAAAATAATATTCTGATTTGTCAGATATATATCACAATTTAGAAATGTGTCCATGCACTCTCAAGCTCCCAGAAAGCTTAATAGGGGACATGAACTTGTTGCTTTTAGTCCAAGGGTGTCAGATGTCTATTAAAGTTAGTGGCAATGGAGCCATTGGAATCTCAGCCTGTTCTCCAATGGATTATTTGTGTATAATAAGAGAGATGTTGCCAATAACCTGTTAATAAAACAAATATGAATGTTTATTTATTTAACAAAAGTAAACTTATACTGTATAACATACAGTAAACTGCAATTCCGTCAGTGTGCAGCGTTACCAGGCTCACATTTGAGTATATCTTGAGGTGCAAAATTAAGCATATGTTTCAGTACTGGAATTGATCAAAACACAAAACATGTACAATAAAAATGATGTGTTGTTAATGAGAGTACATGCATATTTCAGCTCATTTTCCAATCCTGACAACTGGTCTTTCAAATGCTGTTGAGCAAGGCACTTACCCACCAGCTGTGCCAGTGGACCCTCTCAGTAGCGGTCTGGGAAAGACCTAAACCTCTGAAAACCAGTGTGTCCCGTGCCGTCGGCCGTCCAAGGAGCCGTCGGCCTTCATTTGGGCCGACCCAACATGTTCAGTCGGAGACAGGGCAGTTGGGACTCACCCGGAAATGGGGAGCGGATGGGCCTCTCAAAATCTGATGAAAATCTTTTAAACTAACCTTTGTTGATCTGAAATGAAGACAGATTCAGAAACTGCATGGCCTATTTCTCGCTTTAAGGAGAACTCCGGGCAATTTTTATGTTAATCTTGATCGCTATATGTATGTGAGTACTGTCAATAGCAAAACAAATGAGCCGAATCGGTGCTAGCATCATGGAGCTGCTGCAGCTAATGAAAACAAGATGCGTTTTCAACTCAGACATTGTTTAAATTCCCCTACCCTGTTAGCTGCTAGCTGCCGTCTGGGATGAGTGAGTGTGTTCAGCCAGGCTTCGGTAATAATCATCAAGCAGCAGTTCTGTGTGTATTTGTAGCATATATATCCATTTTGTGTGTGATCCATCTGGCGTTGGTGAATAGTAGTCTCTGCAGTGGAGAACTGTGTGTTAGTTGCCTTAGCCAGCCTAGCAGGTCCTTCTACTTCCTCCCCGCCTTCCCCGCCTGCCGCGGCCGACAACAATCCACAGGCGCCCGCTGGTCTGGTGGATGTCCTCCAGAGGACAGTTCATGCTTTTGTGGCGAAAAAAGTTGATTTCCCCCTCAAAAATAGGTAATTGAGCACTGTAGTGGTTATGATCATATCAGTGACTATGTAACTGCATGGAAACAGGCCGAATTATGCCTGTTTCTTGTAAAGTAACAGCGTTCCAGAAGGCTGGCTGTAGTCTTGCGCTGAAGTCCCGCGGGAATTCAGTTGTAGCAGGAAAAAGTAAACAGCAGATCGTAGCGTAGAAGAGTGCAGGTGTTCACAAGGGAAGAAGCTTGGAGTAACGTAACTATGGAGCTAGAGCCAGCCTTCAGTAACGCTATTACTGTACAAGAAACAGGCATAATTTGGCGCGTTTCCATGTATTTACATAGTCACTGATATGATCATAACCACTACAGTGCTCAATTACCTATTTTTGAGGGGGAAATCAACTTTTTTCGCCGCAAAACTTTCGCCGCGAAAGCATGAACTGTCCTCTGGAGGACATCCACCAGACCAGCGGGCGCCCGTGAATTGTTGTCGGCCGCAGCAGGCCGGGAAGGCGGGGAGGAAGTAGAAGGATGCCGGTCGGACCTGCTAGCCTGGCTAAGGCAACCAACACACAGTTCGCCACTGCAGAGACTACTATTCACCAACGCCAGATGGATAGCACACAAAATGGATATACAGTGGGGCAAAAAAGTATTTAGTCAGCCACCAATTGTGCAAGTTCTCCCACTTAAACAGATGAGAGAGGCCTGTAATTTTCATCATAGGTACACTTCAACTATGAGAGACAAAATGAGAAAAAAAAAATCCAGAAAATCACATTGTAGGATTTGTTATGAATTTATTGGTAAATTCCTCTGTAAAATAAGTATTTGGTCACCTACAAACAAGCAAGATTTCTGGCTCTCACAGACCTGTAACTTCTTCTTTAAGAGGCTCCTCTGTCCTACACTCGTTACCTGTATTAATGGCACCTGTTTGAACTTGTTATCAGTATAAAAGACACCTGTCCACAACCTCAAACAGTCACACTCCAAACTCCACTATGGCCAAGACCAAAGAGCTGTCAAAGGACACCAGAAACAAACTTGTAGACCTGCACCAGCCTGGGAAGACTAAATCTGCAATAGGTAAGCAGCTTGGTGTGAAGAAATCAACTGTGGGAAAATGGGCGACATACAAGACCACTGATAATCTCCCTCGATCCGGTGCTCCACGCAAGATCTCACCCCATGGGGTCAAAATGATCACAAGAACGGTGAGCAAAAATCCCAGAACCACACGGGGGGACCTAGTGAATGACCTGCAGAGAGCTGGGACCAAAGTAACAAAGGCTACCATCAGTAACACACTACGCCGCCAGGGACTCAAATCCTGCAGTACCAGACGTGTCCTGCTTAAGCCAGTACATGTCCAGGTTTGCTAGAGAGCATTTGGATGATCCAGAAGTCCAGTAGATCTGCATGGAGGAATGGACCAAAATACCAGCAACAGTGTGTGAAAACCTTGTGAAGACTTACAGAAAACGTTTGACCTCTGTCATTGCCAACAAAGGGTATATAACAAAGTATTGAGATTAACTTTTGTTATTGACCAAATACTTATTTTCCACCATAATTTACCAATAAATTCATTAAAAATCCTACAATGTGATTTTCTGGATTTTCTTTTCTCATTTTGTCTCTCATAGTTGAAGTGTACCTATGATGAAAATTACAGGCCTCTCTCATCTTTTTAAGTGGGAGAACTTGTACAATTGGTGGCTGACTAAATACTTTTTTGCCCCACTGTATATGCTACAAATACACACAGAACTGCTGCTTGTTGATTATTACCGAAGCCTGGCTGAACACACTCACTCATCCCAGACGGCAGCTAGCAGCTAACAGGGTAGGTGAATTTAAACAATGTCTGAGTTGAAAACACTTCTTGTTGTCATGTAAGGGCCCTGTTCATGTTGCACATACATTTTAGTTGCATTTTGTGTCTGTTAAGAGGCACAAAGGCACTCTTTATGATATGCCCCCAAAACTGCCGTTTTAGCTAAGTGGGAGCTCTCGGAATTAGCTGCAGCAACTCCGTGATGCTAGCACCGATTCGGCTCGTTTTTTTTGCTATGGACAGTACTCACATAGCGATCAAGATTAACGTAAAAATTGCCCGGAGTTCTCCTTTAAAATGTTTTCAGAAACACGTTTCTGTGAACTATTTCAGTACAATATGAGATCGTATTCCGAACAAGCCGCCATGACAGTCTGGCTGTGAATTTCCGGAGAAAAAAGAACCACGTGACGCGTTCGTCCAATCAGCTGCCGGTTTTCATTTTCTGGGAAATAATCAGACTGTTAATGGAAACAATATAGAGCAGAGCCGCCCGCTGCTATGGAGACGTATTACGCGCAGAGCGTACGCTCAAGTCGGCGTCGCCTCAGTGTGTTCTGAGGCATTTTTTGGACCTCGGGAACCCGACTTATCAGTCCGACTGCCTTTTCTGCTGACGGTCGGCCCGTCTGGTTGGTGTGTCAGGGCCTTTACATGTTTCACAATTACTTTCCAGGCAAGACTTAACTGCTTGGACTTGCTGTAAGTATGACTTATTTGACTTATTCCTTTGTCCATTGCTTGTTTTATCCGTAGTTTGGCAATTTAGCTGTTGTCATCTTGTTTTTTTTCTAACCGGATGTGACGATTTTTGGGCGAGAGGGTGGAGCTGGGGAGGCTGACGCAGCAAAGCCAGTTTTGTGTATGGTTGTATTATCTTGCATTTCCTGCTGATCTTCGATTCCCTATAATCCCAACACTACAACACACATTTTGTCCCTTTACGTCCTTCAAGAATACATTTGCCAATATCAGTCTTAATGACTTGGACTGCATATATTTTTCAAAAATGGCGTAATTGCTGTACAATGCTACAGCAAAAAGCCTTTGCACTGACCAGTGTCCCTTCAGTCAGTACTGTACGCAGGAGTAGAAATTGCTACATTCAGTGAATGCAATACCTGTTCACAGAGTCATGCATACCTGACGTTTCCCAAACCAGTCTGTGATTCTCACGACAGTTCATGTGTGATCTTGGATTTGACATGTTATGAGCTTTCTTGATGTGCTTTTACCTTTAATGCCTTTTCACCCCCACCTCCCCACCACCACCACCACCACCACCACAATCACTCCTTGCTCTCATGTTTTGTTCAGTTCTGAGCAACAGTTATGTATGAAATACTTGTGTTTGATTAAATCAATTTCCCCTTTCCCCATCAGTCGTTGCCTTCCTCCTCATCTCCTTTGCTGCCTTTGCTGAGGCGCTGGAAGCAATGGACTGTGGAAGCAAGGAAGAAGCTGGCCACGATGGCTGCTACTGAGACGGAGATACCGGAGAAGATGACGATCAGGTAGTCAGTGAGGGTGAGGGTACCACGGCACTTCTGAAAACTGTCTTCAGAGAGTAAATTCAGGGGAACACGACGCCCATCCATAGGCAGAGAGCACTCTATCCCCTCCATACCTAGGAAGAGAGACAACAAGTGAACTAACTGACAGATACAGAGACACTAAACTTTCTTGAAGTCATGCCTGTATCAACAGCCCCATTTACAAGTGTAAGTGGCTGTTCAGACCAAAGAGCAATGGGCAAAAGGGGTGGGGTGCCCCGGTGGCCTTATGGTTAAAGTTTGATTCCCCTTCATTGTGACATTGTTGAGGTAAACAGCTGAACTATGTTGTTCAATTACAAAGTAATTACTACGAATGTTGACTTGCACATTTGATTGAACACAATGATGTGCCAGGTGAGATTGCATTGCTTTGTTACAAAAGTTGAGATAGGTTAAACTTTTTTCCCCCAGATGTCCCTGTATTCATTGCCAGGGCCCTCTTAGGAGTAGGCTTAGTAGGGTGCTGGGGTGCTGTGTTCTCAATGAAATGAATGAGAAGGCTTCATTTTGGGCTAATGATAGTCAAAGCATGAGCTTCCTTCGCAGGTGCACAGCAAAGCAGCTAAATTGAATTCAGCCTTCATTTATTTTATTATTCACACATGCATTTTTCAGATTCAATTATGAGCCGTTATCAAAGATATGTTATCAATATAAATAAAGTTATTAATATTGATATATTGATAACTTTATGAAATACAGTCTCAAAAGGTGGTGTTCTCTTAAAATAAACATACTAATTGAGTGAATTAATGAATCTGAAATTTATAAAGTGAACAGTGAAGGCGTGAAATCCAAGTACTGACCTGCACAATCAGCTGTTATTACAACATATACACACATAATCACAGAAAACTTCTCTTTAAAGTATAATGTATTTAACTTCAGCAATATTGACCAATAATCAATAATTCTTCAATCAATAAAACATATATCCTTCTACAGCTATAACATGTGGTATGTGTGTGTGTGTGTGTGTGTGTGTGTGTGTGTGTGTGTGTGTGTGTGTGTGTGTGTGTGTGTGTGTGTGTGTGTGTGTGAGTGAGTGACTGAGGTAGAGGAAGAAGGAAGAGAGTGAGAGAGAGAGAGAGAGAGAGAGAGAGAAGATGACCATGAGACCACGTGGGTAGTTAGGCCACACAAGATCCAAGATGGCGCGAGAGTTGAGGGTCTTAGGAGTTTTAGCACAAAGGCACAAAATTATGTGTTTGTCTGTTATTTTAGTGGTCAAAGAGGGGACAGAAAAGCACATGATTAGAAGTAAATACAACACTTGAGATCTTGGCTTTCGGCAGGCTACTAACGTATCCTTTTGTCTCACTCAGGGCTACGATGCAACGTTACACTGTAACAAATTGGTGTAGTTTCTACAGTCAAATTTTACAGTTACATCTTGTTCTGACATTTTACAAAGTTTAGCTGTATATTGCAATGCATTGTGGGTCCACGGCAACATATTGTTAAATTACAGGCAAGTTGCATTCTGACTGTAAATTATGCATATACAGTTTAATACTGTTAGTACTGCGTTGCACAAGGCGGTTTCAAAGATGAGCATCTGACAAGTGAAGAAGAGGAGCAACGGTCGCAGCGCTCTACATTTCCATAATGTAAGTTAAATCTAAATCTAAAGTTAAGTGATAATGTTACTATGTGCTACAACTTTACACATCGTTAGATAATGTTAAATTAACGCATAGGCCTGTGTGTGTTTTGTAACATCCCAGACCACCTCAGTGAGCGCCATTGCACGTTAGCTTTTTGTGAGAACAATGTTATTTGTATGAGTGACTGTAATTTGACATTATTTTAGCTAAGTCGTGTTATAGACCTAGCGAGACAGACTGGAAATTCAGCACAAGCTCAGTTTGCATGTTTTCTTTATAAAACATTATGTGAAGCTAAAGGTAGCTAACGTTAGGCTACATTCATTAATATTAACCCTATCTCCCGAAGTATAGGGACAGCCCCATCTGTATTCTGAATAGTTGTAAATGTATTCATTTTCTATGGCATTTTAAAAATTTTAAGATTTTAGATGAGCTTCATTCTAATTTAGCAGATAGCTTAGCCTTGCTGCACTCTGTAACTGTAAAATCACATAAACAAAATGTTCAACTATCAGACTAAGGTAAGCCTTCATGTTGTGGCACAGCCATACACTATTAATTAAAGCTGCTGGGCTTATTGTTTTTGGGTTGTTGTTGTTGACACATGACCTTAATTAGTTTTTTCTGTTTTCTGTCATTTTTGAGAAAGAGCGCATCCTGGTGAAGTACAACACAGAGAAAAGTGTGATCCACGCCCATGTGTGTTCTCCCCGTTTATGGCAGAGAGAAACCCGAAGAACTCATTTTGATGTAAGTGTGAAATTATTATGGTTTGAGGCTTCTGAAAATTATATTGTATATTATCTTGTTACCATCAACAGTTGAGCCGAGGACAATGACTATATCAATGTTGAACATATGTTGTTGTAAAGCATTGCAAAGACAGACAAAGACTATATGAAGGACTACAGTATCAGTTTAACATATGGAGATGTTAATGTGGAAGGCAACAGAAAACATTTCCTTAAAAACAGTTTCTTCTTCTTTTCAGTTACTTTTTGTGATTTTGTGATTTCAGATATTTAATTGGAATCATCCACAGCCAGTGGCACCAAGATGGTAAAGCTGGTCATCCAAAGACATGGGAAGGTGCATGAGAAGAGCTCACGTCAATCCTTATGTATCCTCTCTTCAGGCAATTTTAATGGACTTTGAATGGCTTTGAGTGTAAGTCATTTGCAAAGATGGGGACTCTTCTCTTTTCCACTATGTGAATGTCTTCATTAATTATCTTAATCTTTTATTTTCCCCCTTTGCTTATATATTAAGATTAAGACTGAAAAAGTATTTTAAAATATTTTATACAGTTTATGCCACAATCTTTATGTGTTTTTGGATTTAACTGTCAAAAACTGTTTTGTTGCAGCTCTGACTCTGGTTTTAATTAACAGGTGAAGATAATCTAATGCAATGGTGTAATTCAAAACACTTTATAATATGCATAATTTGCATGGCTGTTCATGTAAAAAACTAAAATTAACTGTAAAAATGTTCTACAACAACATATTGTATTTTGTAGTATTAACAGCTATGTACTGGCAACTCGTGTTGCCAGGTAATTCCTGTAAATTAAATAGATTACAGCTTTGTACTGACAACTCGAGTTGCCAGGTAACTTCTGTAATTTAATAGAATACAAGATCATGTTGTAAACAAGATTACAATGAATTGTTGTTTTACTGTTAACAAGTAATTACTGTAATTTATATACAACAAAAACCTGTAAAAGGTATTCTGTAATATACTGTAATTTTTTTTCTACAGTAATTAACAGCACTTTTACAGACTTTATTGGCAACTTTTTGCCAGGTATTTACTGTAAAATCTACACTCAAATTAATTACAGTGTATGTTACTTCAGAGTTCTCAAGTTTGAATGATGAAAAAAAGGTTTATTGGTCTTGTCTACGGTGAACTAACATCTATCTTCTCGCGGGCGGAATAACCAATCTTTTGTCTCACTCAGGGCTTCAATGCTACACTCATTACGTTGAAGTTGTGAATTTTGATATGACTAAAAGAAAGTTTATTAGCCTTGCTGACAATGGACTAACATCTCCAAGGTGGAAGACAACACAGTTGACCCTTCGCTAAGCCCCGCCCTCCTTAGTTACTGTTGCTACACCTGACAAGCTTTCGTGCCTGGAACGTCTATTACAGTATGTATGCACTGGTGTCAGACATTGCCAAGGAGATAATTGGTAATTTTTGGCGAACAGGTGAAATATCTGAGAAAGCAAGACAAAAGGGACTGCAGTATGCATTCAAGGGATATATCCACGACATAATATGCAACCGATTAGATAATAATTTGAAACTAAAGCCTATAGGTCATGCCATAATGTGAGCCGCCTCATACGCTGACCATTCAAATGGGAAACACACAAATTGAGGAACAGCTATTTTCATGCACAGCAGGGTAAGTGAAATTTGAAAATAATCTAATAATTATAAATCAAACAGCTTATCCATAAGTCTTGTGGAATAAACACAAGACATTAGCCTGACCACTTTGCAATGATAACATTATCCTACTTATATTTTTTGCGATTAAAAAAATGCTGAAATATATTTTAAAGTATGTCAGTGAGCCCCCGTCTTGCCTTTAATCATCTTATTTTACGTTCAAATATATACATTATGAACAAAGAACCGTCATTATTTCCAAGCAATGCTGTGCTGAATTAGCTAGCTAGCTAACAGTAGCGTGTTCTTGCCTTGGAGCAAACGTAGGTGTTTTTGTTAATCCTGTTGACATTTAGCTAGTTGTGAATGGGGCCCCACACTGCTTGATACACGCCCGGCATTTCTCCCCCTTGGGTTTTAGGTTTTGGGAAGGGAAAAAATTCCACCACCCCGTCCAAACTTTTAGGATACTGGGTATCCGATTTGCACAATCATGTTTCCCTTGTTCGAAAGCCGTGTCCCTTAGGAGTATTTTAATCCAAACCACCATCTTTTTTCTAATCTTAACTGATCGTTTTGGTGCCTAATCTTAACATTCGTCGTGGGAAAATGCTCATATTTTGTGGACAAAATTTAACGGTAATGTCCGCCGAAACAACCGGTGCTTTGTACCTGGCTCAAAGTCACCTATTTTCGGGTAACTGAACCACCAACTACTGCTGATACAACGGAGGTCTGTAGCCGGTGTTACGGAGCTCTGTAGCGGCTTAAACAACTAGCAACTGCCGCTCTGCGTCATGGAGCTCGTAGCCAGCCGGCGTCACGTGACCAGCTGGCGTCACGTAACCAGCTGGCGTCACGTGACCACCCGGCGGTCTCCTAATTTTGTATGATATCATACGTTTTGGTGTGAATACATTTTCGTACGATATCATACATGAGAATGCGTTGAGACAGAAGAGTGCGGTTTCAAGGTTGTCCTTCTTTTCTGGTGGAGAAACTGTGTTTCTCCTTCTACAGATTTGTTTAACACTGGTGGTGCAGTGGCCCGGCAGGATACAAGCGTGTCACGATAGACACAAAACAGTTCCCTTGGCCAGCGAGATATAACTATTTATTGCATTACAAACCTTTGACTGGCGTGTGTCCTTTCAGCAACGAGTTGCATTAGAAAAAGCAATGAGAAATGTCCTGCGTTGGTTTTTATCTCCTTGGTCACATGGTCAGGTACCCCTGTGGTTTCCTTGGGTCCCTGCTAATAAGAAGTCAGTGTTTTGATTCAAGCTAAGAAACTGGCATAGTAGTAGTGTGACTTTCAGGCTTACATTTTTCCAGGTAGGCCTTGTTTCTTTGCCTGAAAGGAGCCATATGGTTTTGGTTTGAAAGGGTCACACTGTCAGGTCCCAACAGAGGCATAGGTAGAAACTTAGGGCCCGGTTTTGAGAATAGTTGACTCAAACCCGAAATTCTGTTTTAGTAGGAAGAACAGCAAATGTATTCTTAAAATGATACCCACTGTAATAGTCTGCCTAGCCAGAAAAACTTTGTGTGACAAATCCAACCTGATATTATGATATCTACGGAGTAACTAATGACATCTTTATCACTTAATCCATTGAATAAACAAGCAATAAGTCTTCCGTTGCCATGGGGTTCTCAGGCGCATGAGAAACCACTGAGAATGGCTGACGAGGAGGAGGGATTGATCTTATGTACCTGATAGTGTCATCAATAAACTTAGATAGGATAAGGTTCAGTAACTGTTAACTGATTTCATGCTGTGAATGTGAAATATTAACTTCAGCCAAATACCGTTAACAGTACTTCCTCAGCATGTTTTACTAGCCTATTATAGTCTTTTTTTTCAAATGTGTTGACACTTGCCTTCCTGTTTTCAAATCGCTATCAACATCATAAACGTTATGACTGATGAGGAGTTGGGGCAGTATATTGTGAGATATGGGGAATGACTCACATGCAAACAACTATTGACAAATGAAAGACAGAGCAGGATTGAAGTCTACTCTTATGTAGTCAGAGACCGACTATGAGAACGGGATCAAGGGAAAACTTCTGCGGAAGATAACACGGCAACAGGCCCAGGCCATGGAATTGGTACGCTCCATGGCTACACATCTACACCTGCTCCTGGGAAAAGGATAAAGTTTCCCCTGAAGAGGTCTCATTTATTATTACTATTATTATAACCGTTATTTATTCAGGGAGGGCCATTGAGAGCAAGCTCTCTTTTCCAATGACCTGATTACAGCACAAATAAAAATAAACTAGAACTGCCCCTGACGACGCTAAGAGCCTACGGAAGCGGAGCCCGCAAAAGGAGAACCCAAAGCACGATGACGGCGAGGCAAAAGTCAGGAAATTTGACCGTGTACAAGGTCCAAAGTCTGTAGTGAAATGCAATTGCAAATTTCCTCTTCATTGCGTAAAAGGCCAAAACACTTCTACCTCAATTATAGCACCCCCTAAAGGTAGTTCATCACCAAATCTGGTGGAGAGCCGCAGAGTGGCATCTCAAACAATAATCTCAAGTTTTGTGATGATAGCATTTATTGCAGCAGAGATATTTCCATTGCAAATTATTCCAATTTAAATGCATTGACTTATTTGCCAAAAGGCCTCTACGTTCATTATAGCGCCCCCTAACGGCCGATTTTCACCAAATTTGGTAGGAAGGCTCAGTGTGGCATGTCGAACAACAATACCAAGTTTTGCTCCAATACCTATTAATTTGGCCGTGATATGATAATGTTCGTGTTTTGTGGCTAGCTTCCAAAAATGTGTTTGCTTGTAAATTGCGAATGGTGTAACGTAGAAAAATTCTTTTGATAACTTTAAGTCAGGTCCATATGGAGATGATACCTACCAAGTTTCTTGCCAATAGCTCGCACAGCCTAGGAGGAGATAGAAAAAGTTTGTTTGCGCTTTGTGTGATATTGCGAAAGAACTTCTTTGCACAAATGGGTGTGGCCTATATCATCAGACTCAGATGGATTCAAGGAACACGTGGATATAAGGGTTTCTAATCTGCGATGTAGGCTGTGGGAGATAGAGGCAAAAACCCATTTTACGTCATTATAGAGCCACCTAGTGGTCCATGTGTGTAATTTTTGGTAGGTAAGGTCCATGAACCATTGTACATCTACACTGTAAATTTTAAGTTGCTCACATTAGTGTAAGTGGTGAATCAAAACCTGGGTCCCATAGGCCACGCCCACTTTGACGAATCAGTACCCCACTGTAGGAGTGGCTCAGGAGTGGGCCGAGATGGTAAACTCAAAATTTGGTAAAAATCGGATGAGCTGTTCATAAGATATAAACTTTTTGTACTTGTAGCACCTCCTAGTGGCCAATATTTGTAAAATTGGTTGGGGAGCCTTATAGGGTCATGAGAAACAAGAATCTAAAGATTTGCGATGATACCATTTATTTTGGCCGAGATATGGCAACGTTTGTGTCTTCATAGCTAACTACACAAATTGTTTGTGCGTATTTTATGCAATTTTTATCCGACAACAATTCTTTTGATAACTTTTTGTCAGGTCGGTCTGGAGATGCTACCTACCAAGTTTCATGCAGATCCATTGCACGGTCTAGGAGGAGTAAGAAAAAGCAGGTTTACGATAAATCGTGATTTTTCACGCATTAAAGGATAGGTGGAAATGGGCGTGGCCTATATCACGTGATTCAGCTGGATCCAGTGAACGCGTAGATGTATGGTTTTTGAATGTCGGGTGTATAGTGTGGGCGTTATAAGGCCAAACACGTTTTTTCTGCTATAGCGCCACCTAGTGGTGTAAGTGGCTGAATTTTTTTGTCCAAGGTCCCTGCAGGGATCTGGACCAGTCCTGAAAAGGGCACCCCCCCACCATGTACGGTTTAGGCTGTAGCATCTGTTTTATCGGCAGAAGAATAATAAGAAACCTTAGAAAAGCAATAGGGTTCCACAGCCCTGCTGTGCGAACGGCGTAGCTTTGCTACCGCCCGTTCTTCCAGCCTCGGGCTTGGACCCCTAATAAAAACGATCTCAATACATCTTTCTGGTACATTTTCATACTTCTAGCCTACAGAGGACAGTCCAATGAAAATAATTTATTATCCGTCACATTTCTGTTATCAAATATGTTGCTATAGAAAATCATTAGACACCAGAATTAACTAATTGAAATATGATTTATATGTAAGCAACTATTTGATCGTAAATTAGATGCACACAGAAAAGAGACTGCATTTTGTACACCACATGTATAGGTTTACAATACAGGAGCAGATATAGCTCTGTTACTGTTTTATTGGTTTGGTTTTATAGTTCAGGGGGTCACGTGTAGGGTTGGGTACCGAAACCTACGCAACCGGTAGGAATCGGACCGGATTAAAACACAAATTTCGGTTCCTCATTTCGGTTTCACTTAATGTGTCGACTGAAATATTTTACCTCTGTCGCTCTGAAACGGATGTAAAAATATCACATTTTCTCTGTAGTCTACTGTTAGCTAGCTACCGTAAATGTAGGCTACTTTTAAAATGCCATATTTTCCCTCTGGGCTCACCAAAATGGACGTAAAAACATATTAACCATTCACTGTATGTGATCGCTAGTAAACATATTACATTTTTGATGTCATTTTTCAGTTTTTCAAGAATCGGTTTAGGAATCGGAATCGTTTTAAAAGTACCAGTTCGGCATCAAAATCGTAAAAATCCAAACGATACCCAACCCTAGTCATGTGACGTAATGCCAGAGTAAGTTGCTGAAAAGGAAGCTCTGCATTGTACTGTGTATTTATCCTTTTAAAAATACTTGACCAAAGACATTTGTGCTCAGCTTCGAGGAGAACATTACGGAAGCCAAAAATGTCGACAGGCAAAAAGTCTACGGCTTGTGGGGATATTAAAAAGCATCTGCAATCGGGCAGAGCTGAGGCTGTGCAGGGCCAAGATGGCGGTGCTGTGCCCTGAGCAGACAGGCAACAATCTTATAACATGATGCGGGCAGACGTTGGTAACATTTTTGCAGCGCTGGAGAAGATCTCTGCCGACTTGGAGGGTCTGAAGAAAATTTGCCACTCTATTGTTTCAATGCAGACAAAACTTTCCACCTTAATCACCAGAATAGATGAGGTCGAGAACCTGGTGGAAAACCTCAAAGCAGCAGAGAAAGAAGGAAAAGCCCATCCACCAGCTAGCAAGGAAGAGGTAGATGTGTCCTTGGAGAAAATTGAAGAAATGGAAAATCGATCCTGATGCTATAATGGTGGGGATTCCCAAAGGCAAACATGGGGGAGATGCAGTAATGTTTTTATTTTTTTTCAATACTGCAATGTTCTTTCACCCCCTTCCAGACAATCGTTAAAGTGCTCATATTATGCTTTTTGGCTTTTTCCCTTTCATTATTGTGCAATATATTTTTTATTTGTGCTGGTTAGAGGCTTACAAAAGAAAAAAAGTCGAAAGACCACCAAGAAAAAGGGGGGGAGGGGGTAGGAGAGTGGGTATTGGGGAGTACCTTATAACAAGTCTTGCGCTAGATTGAGATATTTTATTTTACAGATTTTTTTTCGTATTCCATTTGTATGTGTGATCTCTGATTGTAAAGGTTAATTTTTCCATGTCTAAAGTTTCCTCCATTGTTGACAGCCATGAATTTAATTTTGGTGGATTTTCCATGTTCTTGTCACTTCGTTCATGGCAGTCACACGTAGTATGTTAAAAAGATGCATGTCTTCAGAAAGTATCCTTTCTTGTTGGTTAATACCCAAAGTATTTTACATTTTCAGAGGTCCTTTTAAATCAAAAATATACTTTAGGGTTTTCTCGACCTCTTCCCAAAAGGGTATTAATATTGGACATGTGAAGAATGTGTGTGTGTATAGTTTGCTACTTGTTCCCCACATCCTCTCCAGCAACCAGTCCGATCTAAGGGGTAACATTTCCCATACTTAGGTGGCGTAATGAATTATCTCATGCTCACTTTCCAGGAAAACACCCTCCAGTATTTTGATTGTGATGTCTGAAAGTTTTCAGTTAGTGACTCTTTCCATTCTTCTGCTGATGTGATAATTTCCAATTCTTTTTCCCATTTTTCTTTTACATTATTTTCTACAATAGTGAGTTTTTGTAATATTTTGTAGATATTTGAAAGCTTTTCTTTCACTTTTCAATCAAGTATTGTATTAAGTAATTTTTTGATTTATACTCTTCTAGATATCTCATTAGGTAACTTCTTACCTGTAAATACTTAAAAAAATGTGTTTGTTCTAGATCATATTTGGAGGCTATCATTTCATATGAATTGATTGAGTATTTTGTGAGTAGTTGAGAGTATGTCACTAGCCCTTTATTCTATTTTTTTATAGAGCTTTATTAAAGTTTCACATTTTACATTGTATAGGCTACATTAAACACACATTTTACCAACAATCAAAAATGAATACAACAATTAAAGTTTAAATGAGTACAAATCGAGTAAAGTGACTAGTGCAGAGAATCTTTCATAAAGTGCCTCTAGAGTCTCTCATAAAGTGCATAGACTCTTTCATAAAGTGCATTGGGAGTCTTTCATAAAGTGCATATATAGTCTTTCATAAAGTGCTGTAGTCAAAGTGTCAAAGTGTTCCAGGGAAGAAGTTGTTTTTTGTCCAGAGTTCTTCTTCTCCTTAGCTCAGTGAGCACCTGTTTGCACACGTCATCGCTATTTATGAGTTTGTTGTATAACCATACAGCATCTTGTTTTCCATAACTTGATGCATACAATACATATGATTATTTTTAACAGTTCCTTGTGTTTCTCTGGTAGAGATTCATCAATTATACAGTACATAACAGATTTATATGAAAGATCAAATTTTACTCCATGCACTTTTAACTTGTCCCAGACTTCTTTTGTTCTGTAACAGTCCATTAAGAGGTGCTGTTGTGTCTCATCCTCGTTGCAGTAGATCATTGGACATTTTTTTGTTTTTACATAGCAACTCCAAAACACAACAGCTCTGACAGCAAGTCTGTTGACAGACATCAGCCATCTCACGTCACGAATGCTCTGAGAGGTTTTTATTTTTTTTAAATTTCAGGAACTGGGTTCCTTCATCGTGAGTTAAGTTTTTATAATTTATATATCCACCATATTTATAATCGTTAATTTAAAAAAAAAAATCATTTTACTCGCCACATTGACTCCAGTCAATTTGAAGTTTCTCATAATCATATATAAAATCACCATAAATGAGGTTATATTCTGGGCCTTGTCTGGCTCTCCCTCTCCTTTTTCTCCACTTGGAGTGATCACTGACCCAGAAAGCATTCCTGGACATGGCAGCTGACACGTTTTTAACAAAGGCAATATACAGTTTTATACCCACATCTACTGCCCCTAATCCCCCATATTCTTTACTTTTATACATGATTTCTCTTTTTGTTACTTCTCTAGTTGTACCCCAGACTAAGTTTACACACTGTTTATTTAATTTCATTATCATTTTGTGAGATGGAGGAAAGATATTTGATAAAAACAGGAGTTTGGATAAGATGAAAGTTTTAACAATATTCACTCTTGATTTATAATTTGTGTTTTTATTTTACCATTTTTTAACTTCTTCTTTAACCTCACATAGTTTAGTTTCCCAGTTTTTGTCACTACAGTTTTGACTACAAATAGTCAGCCTAAGATTTTAATTTCTTCCTTTACTTTAATGTTGATATTACGTTTCTTACTTTCAGCTCCGATCCAAACTCCCTCTGTTTTATTATGATTTAATTTAGCGCCGGAAGCTAATTCATACAAGTTCAGGTGGTTAGTTAAAACATCCATCTCCATCTGGTTTTTAATAACAACTGTGACGTCGTCAGCGTACGCCATGGCAGTTACTTTGGGCGCGAGCCCAACTTGTGTGCCAGATATGAGACTCTCAGAGTTTATAGTTTTAATAAGGGGGCTGATGGCCAGGATGTAAAGAGCAGCACTCAGGGGGCAGCCCTGTTTCACCCCTCTCTCTACATTAAAATTATGTGTTAAAACACCATTTACATTTATACACACACTGGATTTAACATACAGACATCTGATCAAATGAATAACATTTTCTGTAAAGCCATAAGTCTTCATTACGGCCCATAAATATTCTCTGGAGACATAATCAAAGGCTTTTTTTTGGTCCAGCCCGATTATATAGTTGATTATAAGTCTTTTTTCTCAGGCTTATTGATCATTTCTCAATCTCAATTCTAAATTTCTTCAATGTGCAGATTATCCCACATTAAATGGCCTTTTATAGCACACAGTTCTTCTTTTTCTATAATTTCATCTAATGTATAATTTAATCTATTCATAATTACTTTGGCTAATATTTTATAATCAGTGTTCATTATAGTCAGATGTCTGTAGTTATCAATATCACTTTCATCTCCTTTCTTATACAATAAACACATTACACCCTGATAAAAGGATTCCCCCATACAGCCACTGTTCAGACCTTCATTATACATCTCTGTGAGGACGTTTGTTACATCATCGATATTTAATTGATAAAACTCTGTAGGCAGACCATGAGGCCTGGGTCTTTTACCAACATTTAGTTGTTTGATGGCCTGCAGAACTTCATCCCTTCTTATATTTCCCTCAAGCTCTGAAAAGTTCAGAGAGCTGTATGAGGGAAGCCTATCTAATAAAATGTTAACACAGCCTCTATCTAGTTCTATTTGTTTATATGCATCTGCACATAATTCTCTGATCACTTGTCTTTTCTGATTTTCATCAGACACTACATCACCGTCCTGTTTCTTTATAGATTTGATGAATTTACTTTGAATTTGCTGTTGTCCAGCTTTAAGGGTATGTATTAAATTTCCTCTATTATCTGTATCTGTTTGTTTATAAATGTTATACAATATTTCATTATTAAAGTTATCTATTTGTGTTTTTAATTCAGACATGATTTCATCATCTGAGTTTGATCTTTTCTTCATCTGTTTTAAGTTAACATATTGTTCCATTAAAGCTTTATACTTCATATTTTTAATCTTATTTATTTCTCTACATTTAAATCTAAAGAAATCTTTTAATCTATGTTTTAATAATTCCCATAAATCAATATTAGATTTAGTTAAACATTTTAGTTGTAAGATTTTATGAATTTCTTGTTTTAATTCTATTAATAAATCTGGATCGTTCAGGCACTGAGAGTTTAACCTCCAGAAGCCCCTAGTTTCAGAAGATTCAGAGGACAAGACGGTTTTAACTAACAGATGATCAGAGAAGTCATTAATTACTGTACCATAATGTATAATTTTAAAATGATTAGATACATAAATTTGGTCAATATGGGTCTTTGTTTTGTGGTCAAAGAGGGTGAATTGGACCCCGACTGGATACATATAGCGACACACATCTATTAATTTAACTTCATCACATATTTCTTTTAAAAGCTTACCTTCAGACCCTAATTTAAAAACATTGGGACTAACTATGTCATTTTCGTTAGTAATTCTATTAAAATCTCCACATAAAATAAGTTTGTAGCCAACTGTCAAAAGCTCTCTAAGTCTTTTAAATAGTTGAGTTTTTTTAATTCTTCCAGGAGCAGTGTACACATTTATGACACGATATTTTTCACCCCTATAATAACAATCAATCATAATTAATCTACCTGGGATTATATCTCTTCTTCGTATTACTAGCCCTTTACTAGCACAGGAATCTAAGATTTTATCAGTTCTGTTTGGAATAAAATCTGGGTCATGCACTATTTCCCTGAGGAGTAAACATTCACTATTTATTTTTAGGCTTTTGCATATACGTTTCCAGTATGTTACAGTATTTAAGATACATTGGCTCTGTCCTGTATGCTTTTTCCATGCTGCTTTTCCTATAAATGGTAATGTCCCAATTGATATCATAGCCATTTCTGTTTCTATATTGATCCATTTAGCTTATGTATTCCCTTTCATCCACTTCATTATTGTGTGAATTTGTGTTGGGGGCGTGATCACGGAAGGCTTGTATCATGTGGACGTGCCGACAGTTTTTTGTGGTCATTACTTAGAATTCCTCATGGGGGTGACAGAAACTACGCACTATAGCTTTAAATTCACTGTTGGCCAAATATTATCTGCCAGAAGTCTTCCTGGAATAAAGCCACATTGATCTGTATCAATTATATCTGTAATTATGACTTTTAATCTATTGGCTAGTATCGCTGATATTATTTTATAGTCTGTGTTAAGCAGTGATATGGGCCTGTATGAGGAACACTTTGTAGCATCCTTCTCTTCTTTATAAATGACTGTTATAATAGAACATTGTCATGTCTGTGCCTATGTTACTGTATCTAATGCATAAGTGTCTGCTTTTAATAGTATATGAGTTATTTGCCTGCTACATGTTTTATAAAATTCATTTGTACATCCATCATCTTCTGGAGATTTTCCTGCTTTCAATCCCTGTATTTGTTGTTTGATTTCCTCTGCAGTAATTGATTAAGTCAATTTAATATTCTTTTCCTGTATTACTGTTGGTTATTCAAGGTTGCTCAAAAATGTTTTAATTTGATTTCTATCCACGTCTATTTCACTTCTGTATGTTTACGCTCCTCATGTGAAGGACAACACTGCGATTAAACGCCACGTAATCATGTAGATTCTGTGCACTACTGTATCCAGCCCTACAACTGAATGAGATTAACTGACTGTGGTATCATATATCCCTAATCACAGGTCCATTTATTGGAAATAGTGGCGATCCTAGTCTTTCCTAACCGCGGACTGTTATTGTTGATAGCTAAAGTTAGCTAAATTAGCATAGTCATAATTACCGACGTTACCTGATAAATCCAGTCTTGTGCCGATGCTTTGACAAGCAGAAGCCCCACTATCTATGTTCTGATGACTGTTTAGAAAACAGTTTTATATATTAATGAGCTCACAAACAGAAGAATCAGTCTCTTGTGCTGCACATCGCTTGCATAGAGAAAAGTTAATCTCTTGCAGCGGGCGTATGCGTGTGTCGCCTCTCATTGAAAAAGAATTACGAGGCACGACTATCCCGCGTGAAAAGCCCTTTAGTTAGTGTATGTACCGCATATTCACTGCTGTCCTCAGAAAATCTATCAGTATCCAACCTAGGTGAAACAGTAAGCCAGCTAAAAACGTGTTCAATCAGAGGTTATTGTTGAGTAGAAGAAGCTCAAAAATTGTAAATTAAATTTCTAAATATGTATCCCACTACATAGCTGTGGGAGTCTATAATCTGCTCATTTCTTTGTAGACCAGGAGAGTGCAGAGATGATCTTTGTGGAACAAAACCAGGAAATATCATTCCCAGAAGACTGGAAATGATCAAGTGAACCATCTAAAGAGATCTTCAGATCCAGCACCCAGTGATTCAACACAGGAAAAAAGATGAAAGTAAATCACATGGTCTCTTAACCACCATTCCTGTGTCCTATAGACATAGTCTATATCCTTGACGTTCCACTTCCGGGATTGCTCCGGTGCCGCAGGACATTCCACCGGATGCATGTATTTTCCATTTCCTTACGCTTTCTATGAGGACTATAGTTAACTGCTCCTCAGATCTCTGCAGGGTAAATCCGGACAGCTGTCCAATCTGAGTTTTCTCTCGCACGACTATTTTGCAGCGGCTCTGTGCGGAGTTTAGCACTGCCCATGACGATTCTGATTGGTGTAAAGCAATGACAATGAACCAGAGCACATTTTCCTCCCATCCCCAAATGCTATGTGGAGTAGCCAGACCCTCCTTCAGCGCGCTTTGGAGGAGGGTCTAGCAAATATAGAGCATGTACAGAATGTAGCTAGAGCTGCACGGAGCCCTGGTGCCGCTAGAAAATCGCCTCGGGAAGGAAAGTAGTTTTTGTCGTGCAACAGAATACTCAGATTGGACAGACTGTTTGGATTTACCCTGCAGAGATCTGAGGAGCAGTTAACCATAGGCCTCATAAATCCACTGGAGTTTAGAACGCCACACACAACACAAAGAAAGAGGAAGGTGATGGAAATCCGATCGGAAAAAAGAACACAGCGGAATTTCTGGCGGCACCGTAGCAATCCCGGAAGTGGAAGGTTGAGGATATAGACTAATTAGAAAGTAAGAGAAAAACTTAATATCACTAACAAAATGTAGGCCTTTGGTAAGTTATAAGAGGGCCTGAAATGAAACATATTCCTATATGACCTATATTCATATTCAAAATTGAGGACTTTGAGCGATAGATGGGCTCTCTACTCTCTACTGACCACAATCAGTTTGACAAATACTGTATGTGCTGTGATGGCCCATAAGTCCTTTCCAAATCAGCTTTAAACTACCAAACATCTGTCAAATAGCCAAGCAGTAATCTGTGGCCCAGTAATTATTTAGCCATGTTCAAGTCAGAGTTAATATTGACAAGTGGTTAGTTCATATTGATACGTAGTTAATATTTTTGGAATTTATTACCATAATTACTACTACCACTATTTATTATGTAAATGCTGGCTGGTTCATGTGATGTCCAACACTTGTGTTGCTGTGTGTATTGTAATGGTGTGGTTTTTGGTGGAACAGTTCAAAGCAACGGACCGAACTGTTCCACCTGTGGTGGACAGTGTTGGTCAAGTTACTTGGAAATAGTAATTAGTTACTGATTACTGATTACTTCTCCACGAAAGTAATTCAGTTACTTTACTGATTACTTATTTTCAAAAGTAATTAGTTACTTTACTAGTTAAGTTACTTTTCAAAACTATGATGCACAAACAGTGGAAATTGGCAGCATGTCCTCGACAATATAGCCAGCGACGAGCTTCTTCAGCTCAGCGGCACTAAGTCCTGTCGCTTTAAGTCTATTTCCACCTGTTTAGCAGGAGAGGGGCCCTCGGAGGTTCGCCCGGTGGAATTGGATGTAGCCGCAGCGGTCATGTCAGCTGGGGGTTCAGGGATTTTTTCATTGAGTTTCATATTCCTGTGCCGGCTTGCTAGGTGCATGCTCAGATTTGAGGCGGAATTTTTCGCTGTAGATAAGTTTTCGTCCCACGCAGAGTGTACAGCGTACGCTGATGTCACCTTTAACCGAGTCAAACTCAAAGTAATGTCGGTACTTCCAAGCATTAAATGCTGCGTGGTCCTGCTCTCTCCCCCGCTCCATGCTCTTCTTATATACTGTCTATGGCTCCATGTTGTCTCTTGTTCAACACTACACATGTCGGTGTTTACCACTGACGTCGCGGCGCTCATACGTCATTGTCACTCACGAGACAGTCTCACGAAACAAAATCACGGTTAAGTAACGCAGTAACGCAGCCTGCTTACGGGGAAGTAACAGTAATCTAATTACTGTTTTTGCAATTGTAATCCCTTACTTTACTCGTTACTTGAAAAAAGTAATCGGATTACAGTAACGCGTTACTTCTAACGCGTTACTGCCCATCAGTGGTGGTGGATAAACCCAGACCCGTTCTCTCTTTCTTCTCAGTAACAAAAACAGCTGCCACTGAACATATAATATAATACACACAGCAACATGAGTGTTGGACATCAAATGAAGCAGCCAACATTTACCAAGTACTAGTCTCGTGTGTTTGTTTTTCGTCCTTTTGTGATCTCTGCGTTGTGTTGTGGCGACAGAAGAGGCAGGAGACAGTGCTGGATTTTCGATGCTTTACTCTGTGTATTCTGTAGTTTTAACAAAAAGGACAGGACATAACTTGTGTGGTCGCCACTGTACATCTGTTTAGATCCTCTGACAAAAGAGCATAATGAATGCGGTTAACAAGGTACGACAGAGTTTTCTTTCTTCTATTCCCCTATTCTACTGCCAGGCTTGCTTAGCAACGGCCTTAGCAGCAGCCTTAGAAATGGTCTTAGCTTGCTAGCGTTAGCTGTCTATCTAATTACAGAACTAATTGAAAAGCTTTAGATGGCGCATTCAAACCACTGTATCAATCACACAGGACAAATTGGACATCACATATAACAGAATACATTAGTTTGGTCACGTTCAAATTACAATTAATATCTTTTATAAACTTTGATTAACGGAGCTTGACGAATCAATAACCTACCTCCGGTCATGTCAGTAACGGCTCTGACCGGAGCGTGCACGTACCTTCGTCATCAAGCTGACCACGTCCACACACGCAGTCACACTCGAAAAATACACAGGTAGGAGGTAAAATCCCCAAATTAAAAGATTTAATGGAAATGAGAGGATATTTTGGTGAAATACATAGGACTGTCTACATCACCTGTTAAACTTGCATGTCCAGCATGTCCACAGCGCTGTGGAGTCAGGTCTGACTACACCACAGATGCATTCTGGGATAGGAGAAAAAAAACGCTAAACCAATCACAATCATCTTGGGCGGCGCTAAGCTCTGGACGCAGCGACAGCGGCTCTGCTAAATAGTCTCGGGAAGGAACTTGTTTTGGTGGGACATTTGCACCCCGCAAATGAAAACACCACAGACAATATTAAATGAAGTTAACACACAATACAGTAACGTGAACTATTTAAACTAGCTGGATACATGGTTAAACCTCATTGGCTCTTACCTAATCATGGTAATAAATTCTTAAAATATTAACTACCGTATCAATATAAATCAACCACTTGGTCACAATAAACTCGTTAAACGTTACATTAACATCAAAAATGTCAACGCAGCCAATAATTGCAGCCTCTATATTTGCCACTGTTCATCATGTAATTCCATTATACCCACTGCTATAATTATTATAATTATCATTATTATCAAAGTCATATTTCTTTATCTCTCTCTCTCTCTCTCAACTGGTCACATCACCCACCAAGAGTCAGGTTTCTGTCTGTTTAAAGGAAGTTTTTCCTCGCCATTATCACTCCAAATACTTGCTCTTGGGAGGAATTGTTGTGTCTCTGTAAATGATAGAGTAGGTATAGACCAGACTCTATCTGTAAAGTGTCCTGAAATAACTCCTGTTATCATTTGACGGTATATATAAAGTTGAATTGAATTTAACTGAATTTAACGAAACTGCAGGAGGTATTATTTTTATCTTCTATTTTAACCAAAAGGTTAAACATCAAATTTTGTAAGTATTTTAGATGTGTATTCGTTATAGTCTCTGCACGCTATGGTGAATCAACATTCCTTTTTCTAAATCATGAAATAGAAACCAAGTAGTGTGTTTTGGTACCAATGCATTGTAACACCTGGAAAACATGTTGTCCACTGCGTAGAGAGAAGCTCTTCCATTTTATTCTGATTCCTCTGTAGCACTGCTGTACCCAAGAGTCACTGGACATTATTGTCAAGTGTGTATATGTGTGTGTTTGTGTATGTCTATGTGTGAGTCACTGTAAGACCAGAAGGGGTTTTCCACATAAAAAGGGACTCAGTGACCTCATAGTGATATTGTAGTCATGTGGCGCTACAACAGGCAGCCAGACTCATGCTCACACAGACAGACACACACACACACACACACACACACACACACACACACACACACACACGTGCATAAACAGAGAGGGACACATATAGGACAATATGAAAACAAAATAGGGTTAGGGTTAAAACATACAAACATGTAGACATTAGTATATGAGCCACTGAGCACAACCGCTGACATATATTTATAATGGTATTTGAACAAAGGACACACAGGCATAAGAACACATTTATTCTTTGAAATGGGCACCATGTGCACATAGACAGAAAACACACAGACATAGAGGCACAAAAGTGTGCATCCACAAACACATGTACATGTGTACACATGCAGAATTACTTGTTTAATGGAATGTTAAAATGTGTGAATTGAAGTGCACAAATGCATACAGTATATGGCAGACACGGACACACAGAGGATTATATGAACAGAGATAGGTGGGCACATACACATGTTGACAGGGACACAACACTACAATACAGAGACAGGCACATATACCTAGACACATAACTATACGCACACACAGGTGCATATACCCAAACAGACACCATTCTGAATGTAGCGAGGACCACAGATGCAAAACAGTCTGCAAGACAACGTCCTCTGACAGTGGCTCTGCACACAATCGAAGAAACGTCCATGTTCATTTGCTCAATTTCTAAAGCCAGTTAATTTACATGAATGTGTGTGTGTCCCTGTCTGTATATGCACAGTGTGTGTGTGTGTGTGTGTGTGTGTGTGTGTGTGTGTGTGTGTGTGTGTGTGTGTGTGTGTGTGTGTGTGTGTAATGTCCTATTGTTGTGAGTAAGGAGTCTAGGCAGGGGTAGCTAGTGTCATTATGGTGTCACGGCATCAGAGTAGTAGTGCTGAATAAATTCCTGCTTCACCGTTGGCCGACTGCAAATGTAGTATGTAAGTGTTATCAGTTGTTCTTCAACATTTACTGAACTATTGTACTGTAGTGTACATTTTTAAGGTACTTTGCTTGTGTATATAAATGTTCTGCTACTTTATACGCATAAACTTTTTATTCCAATACACTTATTTGGCAGCTACAGCTACTAGTTACTTTGCAGATTCAGATTTTGCAGAACAAATATTAGCATGTCAACTATGACATATTGTTATACAAAAAAATGACCCTTCAGCATATAAAATATTCAACAGTTCGTACACAAAATCTGGCTCAGTTGTGCAGCTGAGCTGATTTTGGTCTGGCAAAAGGTTGTTAACGTTATCATCCAGGAAATCAAGGAGGACACCAGAGACCGTGACAGAGACAGGAGTTATCATCTCAACCATATGTGGCCACCTTTTATCATATTAAAGGTGCAATATGTAATATATTTACTGTATTAAATCAAAAAATGACCCTGATATGTCATCAGATGTTAAGGAAACTTGCTAAGCCTAATCTTTTCTGACAACAATGCTAAAGCCAGTATTTTCTCCTTTAGAAATTTCTGTTGACCGAATTTCTGTTTATTGGTGTGTTGTGTGTTGGTATCACCTGCCCTGTTTGACAACCAGGCCGGGTTGCCAGATATACCTGTTAAAACGTAAACCCAGCGCGCTACAGCTGTAGTACAGCCATGGAAGCTGCAAACAAACAACAGGATCAACAGAAATAGATTCATTCTACCCGCCCTAAAAAACCTCAGTGTTTCTAAACAGTTGCGTGACCAGAGACGTAAAAACCCCCAGGTAAATATTGGAGATGTATTTGAAAGATGGAGACAGCTTAGAGCCCAAAAGGACGCCGAGTTGGCTAATTTCCTCCTGAACAGGTAAGCATTAGCTTCAGGCTAATTCATCACAGCTACATAGGACGGGCATTTTATGTAATTTCAACATTTGTGTACTCACATTGAATTATATAGAGTACTCAAGTTAATTACTCGCAAAGACAATTGAGACAGCCAGTAAAGTGATCCCGACTGGTCCTGGCTAACGACGCCATAACTGCTAATGTTACCTGAGGACTAGGCATGCGGGCCACGGCAGTTTACAACCAGCGTGACAGACCTATGACAGCAACTGCAAGTTAAGTTGGACTTCCTCATAATGGAAACATGCAATTTAACTCTGGCAAAACAACCGTGTGAAATGTTAAGCCAAGAAAGTGTGTATGTCAGTTGGGTAGAGAGGATGGCAAGGTCATGATGTTTTAGCGGTTGTTGCCATAATTTTAAGCCTAGATAGGGTGGTTGTCAGTCGGGTACAGAGCTCCGCATGAGCACAGTCTTTTATATATATATATATATATATATAGCCAGCATCTAACATTAGCTACTCTGCTGTGCTGTGGAGTAATGTATGGCTATGTGAGACAAGCATCTGGCAACATTGTTGCTGTGTTCTCAACCTGGCAACCTACTTCAAATTTGAGTCTGGGGAGGAGGGAGCAGGGGGGGATGACTCTCTCCAGTATTTTGAATTTGGACTGCACTAACTATTTTAAACGCCAGCTGTCAGTATTACATGTTGCACCTTTAATGTTCATACTTAGGTTATGTCATGATAACTGAGCAAAGTCCAACTGCTGCTGAAGGCTGTGATTTGAAAGTTCCAATAAAAGCTAGGACGTCTAAGTAATGTCATTGTTTTTAAACTAGTTGCTTTATCACTGAATACCTCATTGTTTGTAAATGGGAAAAGCCATCAATTGAGTAGGCCAGTCCGTAGGGACTTGGGAACTGGAGGGTGGCCGGTTCAAGTCCAGCACAGAGCAGCTGGTACAGAGGGTTGACCGATAGCTGGGGCACACAGCTATCAAGGTAACTTTGAGCAAGGCACTGGACCCCAGACTGCTCAAGGTATGTGTATTTTAGCCTATGTGTGTGTATCCCAACTGACTAAACATAAAAAAAAAACTTTGTGCACTCAGTAGAGTGTCTGCCAGGTGTCCTAGTCTCCCCTCCCAAGAAGAGTTGAATCTCAGTAAATTGTCTCTCCCGGCTCTCTACAGTGAAGATGGCAGCTGAGGTAACAAAAAACAGGGATTTATTTTTCTTGTATTGTGCCTAATTTTAGTGGATCATAACATATGGGAATTGTTCTGCAGATGCTCCAGTTTAAAATGAGACAGAGATGGATGTCTTGAGGTTTTGAGCCATGACACAGGCCAAAATGCGGCCTGCAACACACTGGGTAGGGCTCGTTTTTAGCCTAGCCAATTGCTCGAAATACTTTTTGCTGAGTGACTTTCTGCAAAATTCCTCAACCGGCTTTGTGTCACTGCAGTGTGGGTCGTACACACAGACAAACAGTGTTTGACTTACCTCCATGTTGCTAGGGCCCAGAGCTCCCCTCCACCAGCAAACCAGATAAATCCACCCAGCGGAGGAGGAGCTTTGGGCGCTGGTGTGACAGTGGGAGGCCAGGTGCCATTTGCCTGCACACACCGTGGTGACACAAGACCAGTTGAAAATCTGCTAATGTTCACTTTAAGAGGCGTGAGGAGTCAGTAGTCAATGCCGGTATAAAACATAAATTAAAAATTGTGTATCACTGGAACCAGAGAGGTCCTTAAAGCACACTGGAGACACAAAAATGATTAGGTTGGGTCCAGTAGTATGCAAGATTAGCTGCACACACACACACACACACACACACACACACACACACACACACACACACACACACACACACACAAACTGTGCATATACAGACAGGGACACATATAGGACAATAAGAAGAAAAATAGCATATACAGTATGTGTGACTATTAGTGTTTCTGCACAGTTTTGTTTTGTTTTGATAATACAACTTGAGTTAACTGTGGTGTACAACTTACAAAGACTGTGAGTAATATTCTTCTTAAAACAAAAGAGAAACCAGTGCCCAAAATGACCTGTGGTGAACATGATAATCATGGTGATACAGTCATTGAGTTAACTAGTGCAGACCTAGACTCTTGTCTGCAACATGGCATAATTTCTCCGGGCTCTTTTTGTTTTCAGTCTATTGAATGAATTACTTTTCAAAATATCTGAATTATCAATATATTTCATTTGTATGTAGTACATGTATTTTAGTCATCTACCATGTCTGGCATTGAAACGGATCAATCAAATGTTATGACTGAATATATCCTAGGGAAAGGATTGGATTTCCTCTGCTCCATGGGTCAAAGACTGCAAGTCTGTACTTTAAGCAGCTTATGTCTTACCCTTTGGGAGCTTGTGGTGGTTCTCTGTCAGCCATACAAACAGTTCGGCAAAGTGGCAGTTGCAAAGCCAGGGGTTGCCATCCAGACGCAGCATCCGGAGGGAGGGCAGGGATTCCAGGACCATGACGTCCAGCGCTGTGAGACCATTCCTCTCCAGCTCCAGCTCCCTCAAAGAAGTCAGCCCTGTGAAAGCATCCCTGCCTACCATGTTTAGGTAGGGGTTGTTCCCCAGTCGTAGTTTGATCAGACTCTTGGACTCCCCAAATGTTCCCGAGGAGATTTCTGACAGGTTGTTGCTCCCCAGGTCCAAGAAGACTAATCTAGAGGAGGTGCTCAGGGTACCTGGCTCCAGCTGGGAGAGGGAATTATTCCTCAGGTCCAGGTAGACCAGATCACTGTAGAGGACCAAGAAGTCGGAAGGGATCCAGGGAATCCAGTTGTTGGAGAGAACGAGACGGCGAACACCCAGAGGGATAGGGTCTGGGACTCTGGTTAGACCTTGGTTGGTGCAGTTCACAGTGTGGTGGTCTGGACACAAACAGCTGGATGGACAGATGTGGCCTTGCGTAAGCAAGGTGGAGGAGATCAAGGCAAGGAAAGGCTGCAGCCAGTTAATGCATGGTATCATTGTCGAGGGGGCGGCTACTTTAACTAGGAGATTGGGGGGGAGGGGGTCTCAGCATGGGGTGAGAAGGGAGGTCAGGGAGACGGACAGATAGAAAGGTGAAGCTCACAGGAGGGGAAGGGGAAGGAAAGGCCAACCGATGTAGGTTCAGCGTGGCGCTGGCATCCTGTCGTGCTCTCTGCACCGCAACGCGCGAACAACCCGAAAAGCCATGGAGTAGCCAGGGAGCTTTGTATTCCAGGAGATCATGTAACAAGCAGTCTGCATCAAATAGCAGCCTGCTGGCTTTGAGGTAAGAGAGGGGAGGAGCAAAAGAGAGAGTGTGCAATAGAGTGGGAGGGGGGGTGGGGGGATGTGAAAGGGGAGAGGATTAACACTGATGTAAATAGAGGCGAGGGGGGCGGGGTGTGTGTGTGTGTGTGTGTGTGTGTGTGTGTGTGTGTGTGTGTGTGTGTGTGTGTGTGTGTATGTAGACTAGCAGGGACAGCCCTCCCTGCTTCATTAGTCAGCTCCTGAGGTAAAGCCCTGTCATCAGTCGGCTCAGTGGAGCAGAACCACAGGCAGAGTCCTCACTGACTGAAATCCTGTCAGTCCTACAGTGTGGTGTAAGTGCTCCTTCTTTACACAGGCAGCCCGGAAGTGAAAATGAGGATGACATCACCATTTGTGACTAACAGAGTCTGTGACGCAGTCTTCTGGAATCGCTGCCGTTTCCGCCCTGCCTCCTCCTTCAGTCCCCTTTTGCTTTTTCCTCACCTTTACCATAATTGCTGAACGGGGATACAAAACAGTTAATTTCTCATCCTATTCCCCTGACAACGGTAGACATGATGTGCAGAAGCCTTCACTCTGCAGCTTTTTGCAGGCTGATTTACAAGTATAATTCCTATGCAAAACATGAGGGGCTAATCATAAACAATTGTAATGAAAGAGAAAACAAATGAGTTTACGAATATCAATCTTAGTTTGATGCCTTCAATACAGATAGTATGGGAAACATTTAAGGCAACCTGTAGAGGTTTGATTATTACCTACGCCACAGCTTAATCTCAGAGTTTAAGACACTAGAATCACAGCATATACAGGATCCTAAGAATATTAGATTCCAAAATGCAATGATGATCTGTAAGGCAGAAATACAATCAATTATACATGGCAGCATTTGCACTGTTCAGACTCCGCCGTTAAGTATACAATCACAAATGAATAAAGCTTTCAGAGACTTTTATTCTAAACTTTATCAGACAGAAAGTCCCATAAATGAGAAGGATATGGAATCTTTCTTTCAGGATATCTCCCTACCAACATTAAAAGAAGAGGAGAGAGAAAGTATAGAGGTACCTGTTACAGAACCAGAAATATTTTCTGCTTTGAAATCCTTTCCAACAGGGAAAGCACCGGGAAATGATGGCTTCCCCATAGAATTTTTTAAATGCTTCCAAAATAATATATCTCCACTGCTTACTCTGTTATTCAATGATATATTAACAAAGCATTCTATGTCACTGACTATGCGCCAAGCCACTATTTCTCTGCTGCCTAAGCCTGGTAAGGATCATTCTCAAATGTATGCCCCATTAGTATGTTAAACAATGACTATAAGCTATTTGCTAAAATCCTTGCTATGCGCATGGGACCGTCATTTCTACATCAATACACATTGATCAAGTAGGGTTTATTAAACTTCGACTTGCCTCAAACAATATGAGAAGACTCCTCCAGGTAATGGCGATAGCATCCAGCCATAGCCTGACACTGGATGCTGAGAAAGCCTTTGATAGGGTATAATAGCAATACTAGTTATTATCAGCTGGGTGAAGGCCCTCTATAACAACCCTACTGATTCAATTAAAACTAACGGCATTGTACCTGAACCTTTCCAACTCCTAAGATCTACCCGGCAGGGTTGTCCCGCCTCACCATCCCTCTTCATTTTGGCCTTAGAACCTCTAGCATGTGCAATCTGAGCAGAGAGGAAAACCACTGGCATCAAAATTGGGGGTTGTGATTTTGAAGCCAATTTATTTGCTGATGATTCGTTAATAACATTATCATGACCACAACAGTCAATTACACAAGTGATGAAATTAGTTGAGGAGTTTGGAAAGTTTTTAGGATATAAGGTGAATTTCAATAAGAGCGAAGCCAACCCATGAAACCACATGACCTATCCGTCGCATCTTGGTTCTGCCCATAGTCAATGGAAACCATGAGATGTCTAGGAATCAACATTATAGATGAAATTTTTTATTTAAATGGTCCTCTCCTTCTTAAGACTAATAGATATGATATACAGAGACCGACTGTCCTACACATTTCATTATGGGGCAGAACAGAAGTCAATACAATTAATATTTTACCAAGATTATTATTTCTTATCTCAGCGATACCTCTTAAATTCCCTCCTTACTCGTTCAAATAAATTGACAATTTATTCCCAGATTTCCTGGGTATGAATTAAAAACCCAGAATCAGCTACAAAAGATTAACCAGACCTAGGAAAAGTGGTGCATTTGGGAGTTCCAGATGTTTTTTTCCTATCATCTTGCTTATAAGGCTAGGTTTCCTTTGTTATGGGCCTACACAAGAGGGAACTAGGTAGTTCGAAATGGATTGAGGAAAACATTTTATCTGGAAACACTACAGGAAACAGTACCTTTATGTAATGTTGTCATGTTCAGGGTTAATACCACATTGTATGTATCAGAGCAGGACCCACACTGGAGGTTTTTGGCACATACCATTATCCATATTTGCATATAAAAATAAAAGTCTGGTATGGATATATAGCGACTGATTTTTTTTTTTTAAACTTAATTTGTTCATGTTTCTCTTAAACATAGCATAACTTTTGGGTGAATGGGAAAATGTATCTAGGTGATTTTGTTTCATATTTTGGGTTAGAAAAGTCTTAATCATGTAAAATGATAAGCCTAATGTATATTTATCTGTATAGTCCTAATCTCAATTTTACTCAATTTTTTTTTTAACCAAAGTGAGCTCATAACTGGTGTAAGCATAACTCCTGAACTTTAATTAATTATATACACAATAAATACTTTGACTACCATCGCCATCATCATAAGAAACTGTTTGGTACAGGCTGCTACACATCTTTGTGGACATAAACCTCAAACAGCATGTAAACTTGGGTTGTTGGGTTACATTAAACACATTTTTACATTTTCATGAGTTATTTACAGTAATTTGGTTTGAATGTGCATGAATTTTGTCAGTGTAGAATCAATGGATTACTAATTCTAAATCCCTCAATCTTCTGTTTGCTAGTGATGTCAGGCAAGCAAAATTATTTTATTATTATTATTATTATTATTATTATTATTATAAAATATTACATAAATATCCCTAGAGTCTTACCAAATCATAGTCTCTGCTCTGAGAAAAGGATGACAAGAGAAATGAATGCACAAAAGTGCTACCGCTCTGATCTCTATCATGTAAGAAAAGTAGGTCACACCAAGGGCCATATTAGGAAGAGGCAGCTGACTACACTGAAGTCAATCCAGTCACAATGACTGTCATTTCATAGGCTGGCTCAGGAACAGGGCAGGGCTGGGATGTTTAGGCGACCGCAGTAGAAATGACACCCACTGGCCCAAAAAGATTCACTACATCGATCATTGCAAAAATAGCTGCTGTAAAATGGTGAATACATTTTTCAAAGGCACCCATGTCTGGGCAACAGGGCCCTTACGTGACAACAAGATGCGTTTTCAACTCAGACATTGTGGGGAAACCTCATGTAAGGGCCCTGTTCATGTTGTACAGAAATTTTAATTGCATGTTGTGTCTGTTAAGAGGCACAAAGGCACTCTTTAGAACATGCCCCCACAACTGGCATTTTAGTTAACTGGGAGCTCTGGCCATTAGCTGCAGCAACTCCAGTTTGCTAGCACCAATTTTAGTCGTTTTTTTTTCTTATCGACAGTACTTGGTGATATCTAGCGATCAAGATAGGTAGGTAAAAATCGGCCAGATTTGTTAATTCTTCTTAATTCTTAATTGTCAGTTCACACTGAAATTCATTTTGCGTTCCCGAGCAGCTCCACTCAAAAGAAGAAATAAAAAAAAAATACACACAGAGCTAGACAACAATTACACATACAGTATAGTACAAAAAAAACAACAACTAGAAAAGCACTCTATAAATGCAGAACAAAACAGAGCAGCTCAGCTGGTTCTTTGCCCTGGAGTCCATAGAGAGTCCATATATTTTGTGGAAATTAAGCTTGTAGTTTTGATACACATAACAATTTTAGTAGACAAATGGTAGGAGGACATTTGAAAAAAAAAAAACTAGCATGTCATATATTGAGTAATGTGTAAATGGAACTCACCCCTTCGACAGATTAATATGTATGCAATGTTATATTGGGTGTATATCATATACTGTACACTGTACATTGTCATTAGGTCAATGTGAGTTGTGTGCACAGTTTGATTTGTCACAATGCATGTTCTTATATGGGCTGCTGGAAGAATGCTTGTGGGGATCCACATAAACAAGCATGCAGACATGTTGTCTTACCACTGCTGTTATAAGCAAAGCAGAATAAAGTGCAATACATTATAAACATGGGCTTCATGAAAGTTGTTACACAGTGACTCATTAAAAGAGATGAATCTTGCTTAATCTTCCCAACTGTGAACATATAGACAGAGACCAAACTTAAACCATGAAGGGGTCCTTGGTGTTTTAGGCCAGGGACCCCTAAGCTAAAAGAGAGACCGAGTAGGGACCCCCCTAACACATATATTGTATACAATTGAGTTGCATATTAAACTGGGCAGAATGGATGAAAAAAAAGAATATTATTTATGCATGATGCTTTAATTTTAAACATCCATCTCGAAGGCACAGTGACTCCTTGAGTTTAACTGTAAGGCTACCATAGGGGCTAACTTACCTATAGTAAGCTTATTTTCAATGTGTAAATATTTTAATTTTTCACAAATAGGCCAATTTATCTTTGCTATTAACATTTTGAATTCATATTAATGTATTTTTTGAGACTACTTTTAATTTTTGAAATAAGAAACTTTCAAAAAATATTTTTTTTTTACATAATTTGGCGGCCCCCCTGCACTAACTCTGAGGACCCCCTAGGGGTCCCGGGCCCCCTGCTGAAGATCTCTGGACTGTTCCATTTCTGTAAAAATGAAACCCTTTGTTTCTCTACTTCCCTCTAGTGTCCAAAGCATGCATCACAGTGTGAAACCCACAATGTGGTCAATGCATCTTGGTGTTCACTGGACAATCAGTGACAGTTTATCTGTGTATCTATACATTTGAATTGCACTACCATAAAGAACATATACAGTGTAGAATGGAATATGCAATCTTGTGTTGTGGGGTATTGTGTATGACCATGACCACCATCTCTGGGAGGATTTATCTAATCATAATATGCTCATAATCCAAGCAGAACTCAATGAAGTCAGCTCATGCTAAAGAATGAAATGCTGCATTTACTGCATGTCACCATTTTTTTATTTTTTTTATTGAAGACAGTTGCTACAAAACTCAGTTTGTTGTGTTTTCTTTCTTTCATTTTCTTGCTTTTTACAAAATAAACAAATTAACAGTATTACAAGTAATTCAAACTAATACATCATTCACAGGTATACCATCAAATATACATTTATACAGAAAAACATCAAATAGAAAAACACAAGTCCCAGTGAAATCACAGTGGTAAGGGCTGAGAAGAGAGGTGTGTTTGGCTGTCGGGGACACCTCTGGAATCTAACATTGACCCCTATGTCCCATGTGCTTTGGACCAAAAAGGGTCCAGGAAATATATTTAAAATTCCTGTCTACGTAGAATAGAAATGTTTTCAGGCAAAAAGGAAGGTTGTGCAGTAAAGGGAACAGGTACTCCATAAAGCTGAAATATTGGACTTGACACTTAGCCATCACCTTCAGACTGTAGAACAACTGCTCTCCACTGTATATGGGGGTGTGAAAGCTGCCAATTTGCTTTCAGTTCAGTTGTTCAAAATTGCATTAAAGTATGACACTCCCCTCAAAATGAAATGTGTCTTTTTTACCCTACCACTGGGGGTGCCATAGTTGCAAATGTTTTTCAATTGTACACATAGTGGTTTAAAGTGCTCATATTATGCTTTTTGGCTTTTTTCCCCCCTTTCCTTTATTGTGTTATATATCTTTTTGTGTTGTTATAGGTGTACAAAGTGAAAAAGCCCAAAGTCCACCCCAAAGGGACTTACCATCTCCAACAGAAAACACTGTTCACAAACTGTTCCAAACAGCTCTGTTGTAGTCCAGCCTTTACTTCCATGACGAATGTGGTTCACTTTGTAACACACGTTATAATGCTCGCCTAGCTGCTAGTGTGGCGCGCCCTCATACTCTGCTTCTGACTGGCTAGTAGTCCTTACATAGGTACTGCGCATGTGCAACTCCCAACAAAGATGGAACAGAAGTGAGATGCCTCAATTGGTAGCTAAAACAGAGTTCAACATACAGGGTGAAAAGAGGAGCTGCAGCAATGTGCAGTACAACAAAAATATGTTTTTTGAAAATAAAACCATGTAAACCTATTCTGGTACAACTTCTAAATACAATTATGAACCTGAAAATGAGCAAATGTGAGCACTTTAAGGAATAGTTCAACATTATGTGAAATACGCTTATTCCCTTTCTTTCAGAGAGTGAGATGAAATGATGGATATCAATCAATCAAAGAAATCCATTTACCAACACCCAATCCAAACGGCCCCTTTAACATGTATCTCGTTCACGGGCGTCGCACACACTTCTGGACACTGTAGAAAGGCATTCTGTATGGTCCCCTCCCTACATCCACACCTATTCATTCTAGCATCTTTTTGGGCCCTCCTCACATGAGGGCCCTGGGTATTCAGTCCCCTTTCCACCCCCAGTTCGACACCCCTGATCCCCTTTGTTTAATCTGTACACAGACAGAAATGTGAAAGCGTCAATTTCAGGAGGCTGGGACTATTTCTTGATGAACAACAGCAGGACCGGTTTATAGCAGTTTGTCATATTGCCACATTGGGGTTGCCAGTTTTGGGGGCCATTACCAGTTTAAAATAAGTTTTAAAAAATTTGATAATGCTATCTATATTACATATCAGATGACATACGTTGCAACACTGATATATATCTGTGGTAAGTTTATTTATCAGTTGGTCTCTATGTTGTACCATCGTGCCTGTACAGAGACCAACACCATGCGCTAATTGACCATATCTGCAAACCTGCACTCTAACCGGACAAATGGATAAACTGTTTTTCATCGATATGACGTGTTAATTAATTAGCAAGCTTTCCCTGTGCCTCCAGTCTACATACTAAGATAGGCTAAGAATGTTCTGACTTCAGCTCTGTACAGACAGACATGATGTTTGTATCCATCTGAACACCTTACTCCCACGGAGAAAGCAAACAAGCACATTTCCCATCATGTTCCTTAAGAATCTAAATGTGAACAGTTTCAACTTGTACAGGAAACATATAAAGGAAACCTACTGACAGAAACAGGCCCATATCAGCTCTATGTGAGTACTGAGAAGCTGCCACAGTGCAGCTCAAACATGGGCCAACACATGGACGGAGCACAGCACACACACACTGATACACTTACAAAAAGAAAACTGTACATAGAGAGGTCATATTCAAGTGAGGTCATTTCTGTTCTCTCTGTTTGTGAATGAGTGCACATACCGAGATGAGACAGCCCGTGCTTATAGCAGTGCATCTGCAGTAGGCTCTAAATATCAATATCAATGATATCAAGTAGAAGAAATACAACTCCATTAAGAGTGAATGTGTTTTGCAGTATCGTCTCTCACTGCTACATTATTAGCAGATTCAGTAGGTAGGGAAGAGCCAGAGCTTTTCACACAATAATCCAGTTGCTTTTTGTGAAAAATTAACACTTGACATATATTCCACATAAATCAGTTTAAAACATATTTACTTAGCTTTCTTGATTGTTGCAAAATGAATATATCATTTTGAAAAATAGAAATCTTTAATTTTTGTGATGTTAGTGTAACACAATTTAGCCATGTTGATGGTAGACATTCATCCAGGCCGAAATAAGGATCACATGCGCTGTCACTGAGGGCCACATTAGGACTTTGATTCTATTTTTTCCCCATGAGATCTCATTGTTTGGCTACTCTTACAAAATAAAAGATAGGATAAAAGGTGCTTATATATTTTTTTCTGTCTAATGTATTTAGATGGAAGAGCACGAAGTTTACAATCCTGGCCACTAAGCCATCTTGATTATTTTCTCAGATTTGTAAAATAGACAGGAAGTACAGGAACTGAAACCAAACTTAGTTTTTCCTAATAACTGGATTTCTCTGAAACACATCAAACAGGGCCAGTTTGAATAGGATCAGCTGAAAACACTGAAATGTGCATACCATGCATATATACGGTGTAGTACAGTCTCTTTGTGCATCTGCTACACACCATTCAAAAACGGCTACAGAGATGCGGCCATCTTGTTGAGGTCAAAGTAAGTAAACAAACTACGGCGCATGCCCCCAGTGACACGTGAGGTCAGGAAATGGTCAAGCCAATCAGAGGCCGCCCTACAGTCTACACTACACGACATCCACACACACACACACACACACACACATCACCCCAGTGCTAGCCTCTGGCTACCCGTCGACTTTAGAATCCAGTTTAAGAACACTGATTGCCTTCAAGGCTCTTAATGGTCAGGCACCATCTTATATCACAGATCTTATTCAAACGTCTCTTAAGGCCCAGACGCACAGAGCCGACGGCCAAACGTCAGCAGAAAATGCAGTTGGAAATGCAGTCTCCCCAAATTGGTCAAAAAAGTGCCTCGGAACACACACACACACCTGTCCAAAGGCCGATTATCGGCTCTGTGTGTCCGGGCCTTAAGGGATAGGTTAGGCTTACTCCTTATTGGCTATTATCATGCAGCAATTTCATAGCTAATGTACGGTCTCTGGTGGATAAAATGCCGCGGCATTGTATCACCACTTATAAATGGATTAGGGACTGCAACATCATGATTTTCACGGAAAAAACATGGTAAGAACAGTGGCGTTCCTGATAGCGCGTTTGTGCTAAAGGAGCACTAACATTACCACCTCCTCCTTATTTTGTAGGGGTTACAAAATCTTTTTTTTTCGGAAGTTGAAAATCGATTCAGAATCTTAGAAGACAGGAATCCAGATTCTTACATGAAATCGATTTTTCCAACACCCCTAGTTGCTTCAGCCGCTAACTTAAGGTTGGGCTTCTGCCACTTTGGATTTATTCCATAAACTCAAACTATTAATACATCCACAGACCAGAGTTGTGGGACTCTGCACTCGATTGGTCTTCCTCAACAACCAGTCATGTGTCTCAGTAAACTGAATTGCTAGAACTGAATGTTGACGTATAGAGAGTTCAATTTTCAGTGAGGATTAAATACAGTTTCCGAGCAACTGAAATCATACCATTATATCCATTCATCATTTAGGTTTATTGGAATTCAGTTTCAAACTAATAATTTGTAATTACTTTAATTTCAAATTACGCTATTCAGTTTTTCAATGCAATTATTAAAGTTCAACAATATAAATTCAAATTCTGTGATTCATATTCAGTTTCTAGTGACACGTGTGCATATAAATGCAACACATAGTATGAGCAAAATAGTGCAGACTTGACTAGTATCGAAAAACCTGACAATCATTTCTTTAAAGAGCTTTAAAATAGATGTGGAAGCACCTTTTTTTTTTAGACTGCAGTCATAAAGAATTGCCAAACAAGTTGTGTGACTCCAGGAAGTTTGACACAGAGCACACCAACAGTGTGCAGAAAGTGTACAGTCCACTCAACATAGAGAATATGTTTTAGCATAAACATGCACCGCTAAATACTGTAAGTCAAGCGGTTCAGTGCATTTCTTCAAACTCCAGCGCCTCATTGTGCATCAGTATGTAACAATCAGAAGAGGGATTAACCCACTACTTACTTTTTTTGTCTGCGGTTTCCCGCTTGCGCCCAGTTGGTAATCCAGCCTTGTAACAGTGTAAGAAACACATGGAATGAAGAATAAATCAAATTCTAACCTGGGCTTCGTGGTTTTTATTGTGATTTAGCGAGCAGATCACAAGGAAGACCTGACCCATAAAGAATGGAAGGAACTCAACTGTCCGCTGGAAGCTAATGTGATGGATTTGGGGTTCTATTGGACGCTGTTATTAAAAGGAGTGTTGTACCACATGTGAATTGAGGACATTCTGACCATTTACAAACAAGAGCAGGTCCTATGGGTTTTGAGTTGTGTACAGTAGGCCTACATCAGAGTGATTTGTTCTAAAAGAATCACATAGACATGACCCAAGGTGAGAATTGATTGCTATGTCCTGTGAAGTATAAATTAATGTCATACCATTTATAAAAAGTAGTTTTAACAAAATGCACCTTTTTAAAAACAACAAAATAGAGTTCTCAAAGTATACCTTTAGAATCCCCACCCAGAGTGGCACGGCACTCAGATAATCTGAACCGAGCCAGTGTGTCCTACAGAAAACCTGAGAGGATAAACACTCATTTTGAAGGAAGTCGTAATGCCTTCTTTCTTGTAAAGACCGTCTCTGTTTACAGCTCTTATGGCCCTGTTGGTTATGACGTCTGTCACAAGCAGAGGTGTTAGTACCGTAACACTGTTACGGAGCCACAGACCCTAAACAAAACCCTAACCAAGCACCTTTAGCTGCCCAAACCTGATCAAACCTTTACCACAGCAGCCAACAGTCACATGGGTTGTAACAGTGATGTTGATGTGTAACGGGTTTGGAAGCTACTGACAAACAATGTCGCCCTTCCCATTGAGGTATTAGTCATTTTACAAAATAAAGAAGACTGTTCTCTCATAATTACGAGATGCAGATCTTGTAATTATTATGAGATCAGTAGTCTATTTAATCAATGCAGCCATAGGAACAGATGCTGTAGGTTGTTGCGATAGTCCCAGTGGGGACACAGAGGTTTGGCTAAATGCTAAAGTCTATGCTCTGTTGTTAAGTGCAGTGAATGTGCAGTGAGTGATTTGAAAGGGATAAGCTGACACACACAGGATCAGGCAAATGAGCATCAGGTGAGATACAAATCTTGTAAATATGATATTTGATCTACAGTGAGTGCAGTGCATTTCTGTACAACCTGTGTTAAGTTTAAAAAAACACACAATTGATCTGGGAGATAATTTGAGAATTGGAAAAGTTTTTGAAACACTCAAAGATTGCACATTAATGGTGGAGTGGTGAAAGTTGATGACTGAGCGACAAAGAATCGTTCCTTTACCTCACACACGCAGGACTAAGAAGACTTTGATTATTTCCTGACCCAGACTATAGCAACTCTACACAGCCTCAGTGAAGTCACAGTGAATGACCGACAGCGTGGGCCAGTCAACATTTGCATACGGTCCTTTTCAGATGTCTGCAGCTTGTAACAGCACTGACATTGCTATATGTGGTGACCTTTTAAAGGGCAAATCTCTTCACTGTTCAGTCTGAGAGCCAATAAACAGAAAGTGGCCACTGTGCTATAACGTTCCCAGTGCACACATCTTCAGTTTTATTTTTCTTAGTAGGATGCAGAGATTGTTAGCTTCTATTAGCCACACAAAACAACCAAATCAGGTGCTTTCAAAAAGCGAGCTCTTACCGCTGCTGCGTCCACAACAGCAGCACTGCCATCAGCAACACAGGTAGCAACCACTAGGAAACAGCACACAGCTGGAACGGGGGGTGGGGTGTTGGGGGGTTTGGGGGGAGGGGTGGAGGGGTTAAGTCTCAGTCTGTGTCCTCACAGGGTTCCTACTGTAAACAGAGCATGTGTGCTCCTGGGCTACCAGATCACACCTCCACTGAAGTGATCTGGTTCATCTGGGCCCTCATGGACTGGATGCTGTTGAGGATCTTCTTCTGGTGGCCGGCTAACGTCACTCCCACTCTGACGATGTCCCTGAGGAGAAATTGTTTATCAGTTCCACCTCAGTATTCCGCAAGACTAACATTTGAAATCCTTCAAGACTAACTGTTCTCCGGATGCCGACACTTTTAAAATATGTTAAGAGTAGCTACAAAGCAGAGACTGTCCTCCCCCCTGAAAAACGACCCATGAGTCGTTCGTTCCAGCAACATTCTGATAAATGAGCATTCACATTCCGTGTCACGTTCTGCGTCAGGATTTTAACCCAAACCACTAACTAAGTAGTTTTGGTGACTAAACCTAATCAATCTGCGATCATTTCACAACCTTAACGACGTGTTTAAAACCATGGCCCTTACTTTCTCTGGTTTAGATATGGGGATCCTGTGGGTCGTATTAGAGGGCAGGAATAAACTACCTATGTGATCGCAAGGTTTACAAGACTGCTTGACAAGGCAGCAGCGAGTGGACGTAGCGCTTTTTGCCCTTAGTTTTGCTACTTACCCATGACTGGAATATATTCAGACAGTACTCAGGACTGACAAAACTTTTAAAAGTCACCTGCATGTAAACAACCACCCCCAAGCTTTGTTTTGACGTAAGATTACTGTGTAATTATAATGTTAAGTATTGACTCTCGATCAGAGCAGTCCAGGTTAGTCCGTACCACAGCCCTGCCTTTCCTGTCTGTCTCACTAACTAAATAAAGCAGAAATGCCAAAAGAATAAAAGATAGTCTTAAAAACACAAAGCAGTAAAGGACAGTAGGCCACTATTTGTAGTAAAGATGTAAAAAAAAACATTATCTTTTTAATTATCTATCTCTATCATTTCATTCAAACATGATTTGAAGTAGGTTTGGCACAGTTGTTTTTGAAAAGTATATGCTGACATTTCCATTAAGGATCCATTTCCCTCGATATATGACAACATCTATTAATTAAGGTAATTACACATTAAAATCAGCTCTCTTATATGGTTTCCCCATATTAAATCACTGTGCAGAAGTTTGGGGGCAGTAATTACAATAGTAAATTACATTCACTTTTTATTCTACAGAAAAGAGCAATGCGAATAATTTCTAATGCTGGGTGTAGGGGTCATACCAGTTCATTATTCATACAGTTAAAAGTAACAAAGATGGCAGACCTGTTTAAAATTTAGACAGCACAATTAATGTTTAAAGCAAAAATAATCAACTACCAACAAATGTAAATTTCAAATCTGTAAAGGTGTGTTGTGCTTCTTTTTTGTGCTTTAATATAAATATATGAGAAAGAAATTGTATTTTGCAAGATACTTGGTAAGTAACTTGGCTGAGTTTAAAAAAAAAACAAACAATAATAACAATTATGACAGAGGAAGCGTGTTAACTAGGCTGGGAAGTGTAAACTTTTTCCCAAACCTTTTTGGACATGTCAAAAAATGTTTATCAAGGGTTTGTTATTCATGTATCTTTATGCTATGTTGTGTAATATTATTTTCTGTATGAAATAAATTTCAATCAATCAATTTCTCTACGCTGAAATAAGGGCACGAAATTAGGAGGAAATTACTGGTTCCAATGTCATTTTATAATTTTAAGATATGGATAATAGATATTTGCTTTCTACTACAAACTATGAGCCCTTGCATATGCATTAGGTTTAAAATCACATGTAACCAATGACCATGTTGATGAGTATCATCAGCAAATCTCTCTCTGTTTCATCTGTCTGGGCTACAGGGTCGGAATATTGGAAGTAAGCAACATACTCCATAGTCATCTTAGACACAACATCAAAGCTGCTGAAGTCTTCGTTGGCAAAGTTCTCCTTGTACTGGCCCATCTTAATGGCATCCAGCCACTCCTCCACGGTGCTGAAAGAGGAGAAGTCTGGAGTGGTGCGATCCAGTAGAGGTAAATGAACACTGGTGGACACAACGAAGACAAAACAAGACAACACAAAGTTGGTCAGTGAGGCGGTAGGTCAGTCCCAGTGGTAGTGAGGGAGGTCCATTCCTCTCCATACCTTGATGACAGCGGTGTCATGGCCTTGAGGCTGCAGGGGTTGCGGATCATCTTATCCAGGGTGCTGACTATCTGGCTGAATTTGGGCCGGTTGCTGCGGTCCTTCTGCCAACAGTCCAGCATCAGCTGATGCAGTGCACTGGGACAATCCATAGGAGGCGGCAACCTGTAGTCCTGCTCTATGGCATTGATAACCTACAAGAATGTACAACGTGGAGTCTCAGAACATGATTCATTCCAGAACCACACACAGACACATACACACATACACACACACACACACACACACACACACACACACACACACACACACACACACACACAGACACACACACACACACAGACACACACACACACACACACACACACACACAGACACACGCACATGCAGACGCACACACACACACAGACACACGCACACACACACATACACACACACACACACACACACACACACACACACACACACACACAGACACAGACACACACACACACACACACACACACACACACACACACACAGACACACGCACATGCAGACGCACACACACACACACAGACACACGCACATGCAGACGCGCACACACACATGCAGGCACACACACACACACACACACAGACACACACACACACACACACACACCACACACACACACACAGACACACATGCACAAACACGCACACACACACACACACACAGATGCACGCACATGCAGACGCACACACACACACACCACACACAGACACACACACACCACACACACAGACACACATGCACAAACACGCACACACACACACACACACACACACACACACACACACACACACACACATATACATACATAATTTAAATTTTACCATATGGCCTTAGCAATAAACAAGCCGTTATTTAATGTCACCAACTGTCAGTTCAGGCCGTCGTTTGTTGACCCAAACGATATCCAAAAGTTATAGAAATATTTCACTCCCAGTCATGACAGTAAAAACTGTTATGGTTTTGGTATTTTGGTCTTGTAGTTTGTTCCATTTCTGTTGCCGGGTTTTGTTTATTTTGGTTGCCTGTATTATTATTTCTGCATGTTCCCTGTGTTTGTATATTTATTCTGTATATTTCTGTTTAGTTATCTCCTTGTCTATTGTGTTTCCCCTGTCTTGACCGTGTTCTGTGTATTGTGCATTTTTGGTTAATTCCTGTGTTCCCTGTTGTATTGTGTCAAGTTTCTGTGTTTAAGTTATGTCATGTTTCCTGCCTGTTTTTCCCAGCTTCCTGTTTTATTTTGATAGTCTGTTTTCTGTCTCGTCATGTCTAGTTTTACTTTGTTTTCCCGCCTTTGTTGATTGTCCTGCCCCGCCCTGACGTGTTTCACCTGTTGTATCACCTGTCCCTCGTTTGTTCATTACCTCTTGTATTTAACCCACGTGTTCCCTTTGTCTCTTGTCAGTTCGTCTTGTTTTGTGCCTGTATGTGTATCCCTCTGCGTTCTGCCCTCTGGTTTTTCATGCCTCTGTTTTGCCGTTTTTGTTTAATTAAATCCTGAATCCCACACCATCTCCTGCCTGCCAGTCTCTCACTGCATTTGGGTCCTCTATTCCCCGCTACACGCAACAAAAAACTATGTATATATATATATATATATATATATATATATCTTGGGTGCATTTCTATAAATTTGCTGTAAAACCCAAATATCTCAGGTTTACATCTGTACTTGTACACCTGATAATCTACCAGACGACATTTGTAAAAAGACTGTGCTTTTTGAGTTTTGTCAGAGCTTGGTCAGCAGTTTACATGTGGACATCAACTGGCCCGTTTGATGTCATTTTAATGTAATTCAATTAATTACATTTTTAATTAATATAAATAACTGATTTTTTTAATTAAATTACATTTTTCATTCAAATATTTTTTTTATTTTATACAACTACATTTATAAATTGATAATGATAATTGATTTCATTTTACTGTTTTAAATTTAATTTTAATTCCCATAATAAAAAACTGAATGTATGAAATAAATGATGTCGACTTAATAAACTGTCAAACTAAAGTGGATGTGAAGAGGGAGGACTATTTGTCACAGCCAGCTCATCAGCACTGCAAACTGCTTTTATACCAAGTCACAGTAGTGGATGGTCATGTGACGCCCACCTGACTGAATTATACAGGGAGTGAATGGATCTGTTGACCACATCATCAGCTTCAGTGCTCTCGTGCTCTATAGTGCTCTATTGGGCTATATGTTGAAAGTGCAGTAGGTGTAGGCTAGGGTTAGGCAGAGTGCTCGCTCTAACTCTCTAAACTACACTCACAGCTTACTTTCCTTTTTTTAAGATTATTTTCTGGCCATTTTAGGCCTTTATTTATATAGGACAGCTTAGACATGAAATGGGAGAGAGAGGGGGAATGACCTGCTCTACCAGGTGAGCTACCCAGGCGCCCTACTTTCCTTTGCTTTGATTAAAATATATATATATATAAATATATTGGGGGTGGCAGTAGCTCAGTCCGTAGGGAGTTGGTTTGGGAACCGGAGGGACACTGGCTCAAGTCCCCGTATGGACCGAAGTACGGAGGTGGACTTGTAGCTTGAGAGAAGCCAGTTCACCTCCTGGACACTGCCAAGGTGCTCTTGAGCAAGGCACCGAACCCCCCCCAACTGCTCTGACACTCACTCTAACATCTCTCCATTAGTGCATGTAAAGGGTGTGTGTGTGTGTGTGTGTGTGTGTGTGTGTGTATATTTCAGGCCTGTGTATAGTGTGTAATAACAGAGTGTAAATTGTAATTTCTCCATTCAGGATAATTAAGGAGTATAAAATAAAAACTGTGTTAGCTCTTCCTTGTGGCGATAATGTAAAGATGCTATTTTAGCACACAGCAGCTTTTAAAACTAGATGACATGAGGCTCCATCACCTTCCTATGCTTTACTCACATCTTGATTGCTCATGTCCCAGTAGGGCCTCTCTCCGTACGACATCACCTCCCACATGACGATACCATAGCTCCAGCAATCACTGGACCAGGTGAACTTCCTGTACTGGATGGCCTCTGGAGCCGTCCAGCGGATGGGAATCTTCCCTCCCTGGAAAAAGAAATGGGAGGTCAGCAGTGGCACAGTGCACACAAAGACAGAGACAGGTATCACTGATACTTTTAACAAACCTATCATTACTTTTATGCTGATTTTCTTCATTTCTTAATTATTCTGGCTATATCATCATTTTTTATTGTTAGGGTTTGGGTTATACCCCGTAACATCAGAGCAGTTGCACTCGCCCCATTACTCCATTTCCCAGATCAGGGGTAGGGGTTAGCTTTTCTCAAGAGGCGAAGCACTGCTACTTCTGCTACTTGGGCGGAGTGATTTGCTTGCAGCACCTGAGAAGCCCCCGTGGTGAAGGTACACAGAGTAACAACGGTGCTTTTCAGGTGCTGCGAACAAATCACTCCACCCAATTAGCAGTGCTTCGCCTTCTGAGAATAGTTCCCAGTTTGTATACAGTTAGAAGATGGCTCTGTCTCATGTGACCTTGTTATTTGTACATGCTGTGACTATACAAATCACAACATGTAAATAGGATAATGTTGGCATTAATTTGTCACTTATTGGGAACTGTAGGCTAGATGGAGCCGGTTACCTCCAGGATCTGGGCTAAGCTAGGCTAGCGGTGGGTGATGAGACGGGCATGTATGGACTTATCTAACTCTGGGGGATACGGTGAATAAGCTAAAGTCCCAATAAGTCGCTGTGTTCCTTTAATACTTTGACTAACATATTTGGTATATCCGGCATGTGGTTTCCAACATAATGGTGCCTCTGCGTGAGATTCCAACATAGTCCTGATGCAGACTCACCAGCGCGCTGGTGTACGTGGGGTCTGAAGTATCATCCTCCAGGAAGCGGGACAGGCCGAAGTCAGACACTTTGCACACCAGGTTGCTGTTGACCAGGATGTTCCTAGCTGCCAGGTCTCGATGGACGTAGTTCATGTCACACAGGTACTTCATGCCTGCTGCTATGCCCCGCAGCATTCCCACCAGCTGGATCACTGTGAACTGCCCATCATTTTGCTGGAAGAAAAAAAAACAAGTGTTAAGTCATCAAATGACTTAACACTACATGTGCTAAACAATAGGATTGTAAACTTGAAATCGGATCAGATCTAAAAGATTTCCCTCCTGTTTGATCAGTAGTCATGGCCAGATAATTCCAGTGAAAGTCACCTTTAAATTTCAATTTCACATCTCCAGGAACTCTTTTTCCTCAAACCATAAAATACTTGGTTACACTTTACTTCAAGGTATTTACATAAGAGTGACATGACACTGTCACGAACGTGTCATGAACATAAACAAGTCAGAAACGTTTATGACATAACGCTTCTTATAGTAAGTGTCATTCATTTTTTGTCAGGACAAGTTATGGTTAGGGTTAGGGGTGCACCGATCCGATATTAAGATTGAATATCGGTCCCGATATTGACAACATAGCTGGATTGGGGATCGGAAAAATTAACAGATCCACAGTTTTGTTAGTTTTTTTTTCCTCCGTCACACGTGTGTCACATGCTGGAAGACTTGAGTGTATAAATAAATACGAATTCAATACATTCCATCTATGTTATTTTGACTCAGTTAGGAAAGTAATGTTAGGAAAGTCTGGTGCCTTTAGTCTCTTCCACATGGTGGAAGGAAGGTATAAGGTGGAAGGTATACCGTGTACTATTAATTCAACAACGGTATCGGGTATCGACAGATACACAAAACCCAGGCATCGGTATCGGGACTGAAAAAGTCGGATCGGTGCATCCCTAGTTAGGGTTAGAGTTATGGTTAGGGTTCGTGTGTCATGACTATGTCATGTCACTCTTATGTAGATACCTTCAAGTAAAGTGTTACCAAACATTCGAAATTGCCATGAAATTTGCCGTGATTATTTATGAAAGATGACCTTTCCTTGAGCACCAGAATCAGGCCACATTGTTCACTTAAATGATTGATGTCATGAAATGTATGATCAGTGACTGCAGATGGGAATGGTGTAGCAGGATGGCTACAGGAAGGATTCAATTCAATTTATTTTTTATAGTATCAAATCATAACAAGAGTTATCTCGAGACACTTTACAGATAAAGTAGGTCTAGACCACACTCTATAATTTACAAAGCCCCAACAATTCTAGTAATTCCCCCAAGAGCAAGCATTTAGTGCAGACAGTGATGAGGAAAACTCCCTTTTAGGAAGAAACCTCGGCAGACCCAGACTCTTGGTAGGCGGTGTCTGACGGTGCCGGTTGGGGATATGATGAACAGTGGCAATAGTAGTCACAACTAGAAAATTCCCGAAGAAATTTTGACAGTGTGCCTACTACTTGGTGCACATCAGAATAACACTAGCTAAGGGTTAATTGCAGTAGCTGTATTGATGTACATAGGTCACACTGTCACTGAGAGAGAGAGAATACAATTGTTTAACAATAGCAATAGGGAATGGATGGATGGGCTTACAAGACACCACAAATGCATACAGGTCAAGACCAGAGTACAGCGTAGTACCACTTACAGAAAGGTTAAAGTACTGATTATTTACATGGAGTCTGGTAGGTTTAGCGACGCAAGCCTTAGCAATACAATATATATATATATATATATATATATATATATATATATATATATATATATATATATATATATATATATAATACCCAAGTTTTGCTTACATTTTAAATACATACAGAGTTGTTTCAACGGTGAAGTGTTAAGTGTCTTAATCCTTCAGAGATATACCTTTTTTAACACCTATTTAAGACCTTTCTGTTTACCAGAAACCGCTATTAAGTAGCTGGTGCTAAACCCACCAGACTCCATTTAAAAAACAGTACTTTTAGCGTGTATAGAGCCAACATATGTTCTTACATGTAAATCGGTAAACTGTGTTTATTTCAACCAACACTAGAGTTGTGATGGTTGCAAAAGTGTAGAGAAGATGAAAAACAGCTTTTCCTAGTTTTATTTGGTTTCTGTCGACTTTGAATGAAGTGGGTTTTATGATGCTTAAATGACTATTTATTCACATGGAGTCTGGTGAGTTTTTAAAAAAAAAATTTAAGAGACCATTTTTTGGGGCTTTTCCCTTTTATTATGAAGTGACAGTGGACAGACATGAAAAGGGGGAGAGAGATGGGGAATGACACGTAGCAAAGGGTAGCAGGTCGGATTCGAACCCACGCCACTGCAAAGGACTCAGCCAACATGGGGCGAACTCTCTCACTGGCTGAGCTAGATGCCGCTAGATGCCCCCCCTATAGTTAATATCATTAGTAACAGCTGATCTGAGCTACCTTTACTCTGCTGTTTGACATGTCCTGTAAAGAGAGGACAACACGGCCTACAGTAAAGAGTCTTTATGATAGGAGCCTAGGAGGTGTGTGTGTAACAAGTTGTTGCTATGGTGATTTCCACAGTGAGGGAGTAGAGGAGGGAGGGGGAGACAGTATCTTCCATGGGTCAAACATGTCTATTTAATGATAATTATACCTCTTAAGTTTGTTCTGTAAATCAAAACGGTGGGTCCAAACGGCAAAAATATTATCATCACAAGAAAGATAAAGGTCTGGCGAACGCATTTATGTAGTTTTTATGTTTATGGTGTCAAATATATGCGACACAGAGCAGGTAACAAACAGGGAACCGCCTGCATACTTCCAGATATTTAATTTCATTGTTTCTATTGGCAGTTGGTATGAACAGAGCCAAAAGTTTACATCCGATGGATTCCATAGTTACATGTCTGCGACCAGCACACAATTTCCTACACTTTGAACAACAAGATGTATGAAGAGTGAAAACTGTAGGAGAGAGAGCAGTTTGTTTGGAGAAAATTCAGAGAATCGTACCACAGCTCCCCACTCTGTCCTCCACTCTAACTGTGAAGATTCCGTCCCCATACACACATTGGAAAATGTGAAACGATCTGAAAAGAGTACGATACGTAAACTGTGATTTCGTAGAAACCGTGCTTGATTTCCGAATGCCCATTCAGCCCAATAAAGGCCAAAGTCTTGTCTTCAGTTTAAACTTTTAATTTTTTTTCTACATTAAAGTATGGTGATACAGCATGGCTCCAAAGAGGGGTTGTTTTGAGCGATGTTAAGCGACTTCCCGAAGATTTCCCATTCAAGTCTATGGGAAATTTCGTAAATAATTAATTTTTTCATTGTTTCTATCGGCAGTTGGTATGAACAGAGCAAAAAGTTTACGTCCGATGGATTCCATATTTACATGTCTACGACCGGCACAACATTTCCGACATTTTGACCAACAATGATGTATGAAGAATGAAAACTGTAGGTTAGAGTGCAATTTGTTTGGAAACAAATTCAGAGAATATTACTGCAGATCCATTTTTTTTTCATTGTTTCTATCGGCAGTTGGTATAAGAAAAGCCAAAAGTTTAGGTCCGGTGGATTCCATAGTTACATGTCTGCGACCGCCACAAAATTTCCTACATTTTGAGCCAACAATGATGTATGAAGAGTGACAACTGTAGGTGACAGAGCAATTTGTTTTGAAAAAAGGAGGTGTGTGTGTAAGAAGTTGTTGCTATGGTGATTTCCACAGTGAGGGAGGGGGAGACAGTATCCACAGCTCCACCCTCTGTCCCCCCTTCTGGTCTTCAACATTCCAGCCCCATACACACATTGAAAAATATGAATGTGTGTGCGTGTGTGTGTGTGTGTGTGTGTGTGTGTGTGTGTGTGCGTGTGTGAAAATGTGTGTGTGTGTGTGTGTGTGTGTGTGTATGTGTGTTAAAGTACTACACTACCCACAATCCTAAGCGTAACAGCAACGTCTCTGATTGGTGGAGATCACAGTTGCCAAGCAAATGTATAGGGAACCAGCAAAAAAAATTATTTTTTCATTGTTTCTATCGGCAGTTGGTATGAGCAGAGCCAAAAGTTTACATCCGATGGATTCCATAGTTACATGTCTGCGACTGGCACAAAACTTCCTACATTTTGACCAACAATGATGTATGAAGAGTGACAACTGTAGGTGACAGAGCAATTTGATTGGAAAATTTTTTAGAGAATATTACTGCAGCTCCATGTTTTTTCATTGTTTCTATCGGCAGTTGGTATAAGGAGAGCCAAAAGTTTAGGTCCGGTGGATTCCATATTTACATGTCTGCGACCGCCACAAAATTTCCTACATTTTGACCAACAATGCTGTATGAAGAGTGAAAATTGTAGGGGAGAGAGCAGTTTGTTTGGAGAAAATTCAGAGAATCGTACCACAGCTCCCCACTCTGTCCTCCACTCTAACTGTGAAGATTCCGTCCCCATACACACACATTGGAAAATCTGAAACGATCTTAGAAGAGGACAATATGTAAACTGTGATTTCGTAGAAACCGTGCTTGATTTCAGAATGCCCATTCAGCCCAATAAAGGCCAAAGTCTTGTCTTCGGTTTAAACTTTTAATTTTTTTTCTACATTAAAGTATGACGATACAGCATGGCCCCAAAGAGGGGTTGTTTTGAGCGATGTTAAGCGATTTCCCGAAGATTTCCCATTCAAGTCTATGGGACAATTTTGCACCGTTTTTTGCCGATTTCATGAAAACCGTGCGGCAAATCTTTTTGAAAAGACATAGCACACCATTCCCGGGCATTACACATGTTTTGATGTATTTTGTGTGCACATGTTGGCAACGCTCCGTGACTAGTTACGGGACAAAAAACAGGCGGAATAATAATAAGTATGAGAAACAATAGGCATTGTGCCGATTGCTGCTATAGCAGCACATCGGCACACTGAATAAAGATAATGGAAGGATGTGCCAATTGTGCCTGGGCTCAGCTGACCCCCAAAGCTTTCCTGAGCATACAGAGACCGCTGAGCATGTTTGGTTTTGAGATGACAGACAAACAGCGGTGCCTTGTCCCTGGTATTAAAGAAAATGATGATCCGCAGCCGGATGATAGAGCCCAGCAGGGTCAACATTACCCAATGGCAGCCGATAATACCATTCATTTAATAGCTCCTGTTCCAAATACAGCGGCTGGAATATGTTTAAAACTTAGAAATAATGTAATATAATAGTAATAATAGTAGTAATTGTTTATTTCTATATCATTTATTGATATTGCAATATGTAGCCATTTAGGGCCATTTTTTTTAATTGCATCAGGTGCAGTGAAATGCACGAGACGCTCATGACCAGTGGCTTTGAGGTAACTTTCTCATTCTTCAGTGTGCCTCCTTTACCCTGAGGAAGGAGTCGAGGGAGCCGTTCTCCATGAACTCAGTGATGATCATCACAGGGCTGCTCTTGGTCACCACACCCTCCAAATGGATGATGTTGGGGTGGTCGAACTGGCCCATGATGGATGCCTCACTCAGGAAGTCCCGCCTCTGGCATTCAGTGTAGCCCGCCTTCAGCGCCTTAATAGCCACCAGGATCTCTCTCTTTCCAGGCTGCCGGAGGTTTCCACTGCACACCTCCCCAAACTCACCTGACAGCAACATGACAGCAGTCAGTGGAAAGTGAATGCCAAACAAAACACACCACTTCAAAAAGGACTCAAGTAACCAAAGTAAGTAAACAACTATTACTATCTGAGTTATCTTTGACATAATCTTCCCAGGAATTATAGCTATAATGTGTTCTTATCTTGTTAGGCAGTAATATGACACGTTGCATGGATATGGCAAGGCATTCCCTGATTTAGTCCCCTGTTGAAGACTTCCAACCAATTAAATAGGAGTTCCTTAAAATGTCCCCTTGTGACAACTGAACAGGACAGAACAGAGTTCAGTACTTGCTTGCTTCAATAATACCTGACATCCTTTGCTTTTTAATGCAATGTTGTCCTTTACCTGCACCAATAACTTGTTCAATCTTGACACAGGAAATGTCAATCTCCTTGGCAAACTCTCTGACTGCTTCATTAGGGTCTTCATATGTGAAGGGGTCGATGTAGATCTTCATTCCTGGTGATACTTCAACAGAGAGACAGAAGAGACAGAAACAGCTACACACACACAAGTGACAACAACAATACTCTTATAAACAAAAGCTGCCACATGCAACATCAGTGTTAATGGCTGCCAGTCTATCCGATAATAACATGCTCTGTTACTTACTGTGACCACTGGTGTAATGTTGGAGTTTGTCTGTGTACTCTGACTCTGATCTTTCTGGACTTCTCCTGCTGGGGACACAAACACAGAGGCTTGCATGTCAACAGATCAATCTCTCCATCTACTGATGAAGACCATGCTGCTATGGATGAAAGCTGATCAGTGGACCTTGAGTTGACCAATGTTTTTGTGAGAACACACCAACAGTGAGCTTTTATACCAGTAAATACGTTTTGTTCTTGCCTTGCATGGTTATGCACTCTCGTGATTTTGTCACTGTTAATAAGTGAAAGGAGATGTGCAGTAGGGTGTGTTAGTAATACTGAAACAGCCATATTATTTATAGTAGGAATTTGCTGTATTCTAGAAGAAGAAGACTTTATTGATTCCCAGAGATGGCGACCCTCCGCTTCCTAAGCCCAGTGCCTACAGACTGAGCTCCTGCTGCCCAGTTCCATGGCTTTGAAAGACGTGCATACAAACAGTCCCTGATGTGATGAGGATCTGGATCATTACTAGCTACATTTCGAGGAATGGCTACAGTAAACGTGTTCCATGTTTCTCATGTGGCACGGATGATGCCCAAAGGAAACATCAGTGAAAGTCATTTAGTGCATATATTCTGTTTTTGCACTGCGACAGTTAAAAAAAGAAGCTAAAAAGCAATTGGTGCCTAAAACCTTCAGTGTTTGATAATGGATTTTCTTAAGACCTAAGCAAAGCATTGTTAGGAACTCTGCCCCTGTGTAGCGTTGCTGCCTTGTCTCTCTCTCCCCTCCCCCCTTCCCTGTGTGTGTGTTGTGTGTTTGTGTTTGATTACAGGCGTGGAGTCAGGTGAGCAGGAGTCACAGGGCCAACTGCTATTAATCAGCCTCATCCTGCTCTTCTTGATACGCCCGGTTTATTCTGTCACTCTGCGCCAGATTGTAAACCAAGTCTACCCACGGCCTGGTCTGACTCCCGCCTCCACTCCACTCCTGCACACGCCTCTGCCTTTTGCCTCGGACCTGGATCCCTTCCTGAACTCTGCCCCTTGCACATTATAATAATGATGATGATGATGATGATGATGATGATAATAACTTTATTTATAAAGCAATTTTTAAAACCAGGTTACAAAGTGCTTGACAAGACAATAGTTCAAAGCAAATAACATTTAAACAGAAGTGGCATAATCATTCAGTTCACATAACCTGTAAAAGTGTATTATAGAGATGTGTTTTTAAAAGTGATTTAAAAGAGGATATAGAGCTTGCCAGTCTGATCTCCTCAGGGAGAGAGATTTCCAGAGGGTTGGGGCCTTAACTGAGAAAGCCCGGTCACCCACTGCGGAATAGCTAACAGAGCCCTGGCTGAAGACCTTAGGTTGCGACCGTGCACGTATGGAGTCAGAAGAGGTGATATGTACTCAGGGGCAAGACCTAAGCGGGACTTAAAAGTTATAAGTAATATCTTAAAATCAATTCTAAATTGTACCTGGAGCCAATGTAGAGAAGCTAAAATTGGTGTAATTGTCATGATGTCATCATGGCAGCCTGTGCTTCTTCTTGTTCTGTGTGTTTTTGTTTGTTTTCCCCTCATGTTCCTCCCTCCTGTGCTGACTGTGAGCTGTGGGTGTGGCTTAGCTGGCAGGTGGCGCCAGGTGGAGCTCATTTCCTAATCAACCTCCTGCAATATTTAAGGTTGGCTCTGTGATCCACTCGTCGCCAGATTGTACAGTCTACTAGTTTGGTATAGTGGCACTTTTGGCTCCCTGTGTTTTCTGTGTTCTTGTGTCTCAGCTTGTGTAGCTAAAACGTTTTTTCTGTGTGGATCTCTTGTTGCAGCCTGCCTTGCTCACTCGTGCTCCTGCCTGCCTGCTTGCACCTCCCTCTCTCTCTGTAAGGATTGGATTCAAACTCAAATTGTTTGTTGGACTCTGGAGGAGGCCCTACCACATGGTCATCGCCACCACTTCACTGGGCACGCTCTGGAGAGCAAACTGCACACCACTCACCACTGGATTCCCTCAACACAACTCCCCTTTTGCCACCAGCACAATTATTGTATATATATCTCACGCATTAAATCACTTAATCTTAATTATTGTGTGTTTTTGTCTGCTTTTGGGTTCAACCTCCTGTGCCGTTCCGTAACAGTAATATGGACTAGCTGAAGTTTATGTAAACTCCGTTGACTCAGACATGTGTAGAGCGAATTGCAATAGCCCAGACGAGAGGAAATAAAAAGCATGAATGACTATCTCCAGGTTTGTACTAGATTAAATTAATCTAATCTTGGAGATTCTTCTTAGCTGCAGGAAAATATTATTGTCAAAGATAATGCCAAGATGTTTACAATTTGTGGCAATATTTTGGGACAAAGAGCGCAGATAATGTGAAATGCATGCATTGCCTGCATCAGGGTCAATAATAGTTACCTCCTTCAATTAAGGATTCTTTTGAATACATCTTGTTTAGTCACGTTCACTTCCCTGTGTCTGAGTTCTGCGTTTGAGTCCAAGCCAGCTAACCTTAACACGCATGTTGGATATGTTGCCAGATGTCATCTATCTATCTATCTATCCATCCATCTGGCCCTGGTGGCCTGTTCAGCTCTTATTCATCAGTATTTCTATATTAGCACTAACTGACTGACTACTACCTGTACCTGTATATCTTCATTTTCTCAGAGCTCTTTTTAGCTCATTGTTTTATGTCACATATATTGTGTGTTTTTAGTTTATTGTAGATAGTTTGTTTGCTGACAGCTAGCAATGGTAACAAGCCAGCAATAAGTGTTACTCTTTTATCAGTACAGTTATTATTCAGTACAGTTATATGGCCTGTAACATTGCTGGCTCACCTGCGGCAGACAATGATTAAGACAGTGATGGCAATGATGAAGACTAGTCCTGCAGCAGTGGAACCGATGATGAGGGGGAGCTTCTCCTGGATACTGGACTTATATTCCTCTACAGGTAAAAAGACAGAATACCAAGAAATGTGACTCCTTTTCAAATATGGATGCGATCCAGGCCTTGATTAGCTACCTATGCTACAGAGCAAGCATATGAGTGTCATTCCTACCTTCAGTCATGGTTTGGAAGTACATTTTGCCACTAAAGCGTCCAAATCCAGCGACAGTCCGAGCCCGAACCTGAAAGACGTAGATGGTTTCAGGCTTTAAGCCTTGTATGACTGCAGTGTTTGTCTGACTCCTCGTCAGAGAGGAGTTCCACTCTGCCTGGTTCTAAAAAAAACATGGATCAGAAAATTATACATCAGAAAATAATCAGACAAACACTGTAATTAATGATGAATGACTCATCATCAGTGTACCTTCTCATAGTATTGCAGTTCATAGTCCAAGATGAGTCCATTGGGCTGATCAGGCTGGGACCAGGACAGGGTGATGCTGTTAGGGCTTCTGCTGACCTGGTGGATGATGGACACTGCTGATGGTGCTGGGGACAAAACAAGGGAAAGCGAAGTTAGAGTTGGAGAGAAAATACTGACAGGTAGACATGCTACTGAAGCCGAAACTACCACAGACATTATAAGTGAAACTGTTGGACCGACTCATGATCAATGAAAGTGAATTTCTTTAATTTAGCTGAAGCTTTTATCCAAAGCGACTTCCAATAAGTGCATTCGACCATGAAGGTACAAACTCCGAACAGCAAGGATCACAGAGAAGTACATTAGCGTCAAATACCACTAAGAGCCACCGGTAAGTGCAGAGTTATACAATGCAAAAGGTTGGGTGAGCCTCACCAGCCTGGTTGGTGGTGATGTTGACAGACGTGTACTGTGGTGAATAAGGACTCTGGTCGGACACTCCATTGACAGCTTGTATTTCAAAGGTGTACTGGGTGTGAGCCAGGAGGTCACTGATGTGGACGTGGGTGTCGATCAGTCCCAGCTGACGTGGTACAAACCGCACGTTGTCGCCACAGCGGGTGCAGCCTCCCTGTCGACTGCCACAGCTCTTACATATGATGTTGTAGACAAGATCTTCTCGGCCGCTGGCCTCCTTTGGTGGGCTCCACTCCAGCCTCAGAGAGGTCTCATTTACCATGGAGATGACGTTTTGTGGAGCTGATGGAACAGCTGGAAGAAAAAGGAGAGGAGAAAATGATACGCATACTGTACTTGCAGTAATTACTGGGACTTAATTTGCTTCTACTTTCCTTTACTACGGCTGCCTCATCTGGATTTATTTTCAACCTGTGTAATTTACAGTTTTTGCCAATTGCTTACAAGTGAATGCTTAGACAAAAGCATCAAAGACTTTCAGTCTGCCAGGCTAGAATAGTGATAGAGATCATGGGGAAGAAATGCAAAAGAGGTGCAGAGAAGCTGCGTGAGAAAAAGAATCAGTCAGACGCTGCCAAATGTGTCAAATTGACAGACATGTTTTCGGCAGTAGCAGGACCTTCATCAGCTCCCTTGGCTGATGATAATGGTGGTGGTGGTGTCGGTGTCAGTGGCATGCACAGTGAGGAGGAGACTCAGGAGGAGAGGGACAGAGATGAGGGAGTGAGGGTAGAACCTGTGGTAAGCAGAACTCCCCTTAAAACACTTTTCCCTTTGATAAAACTGAGCCATAAACAAGTGGTCGACAAACTGTTGATGATAACACTACAACAATAGAAGAAGCAGGCATGCTATACTGTATGATTGCATTAGTTTGGCTAAGTGCGTGGGTGTAGGTTAGGCTAGTTACCTAACCTACGAAAGCCATAACGTCAGTGTTACAAAAGGTCGGAGCAGCTAGTTAACAAGAATCAGTTGACCTTTAAGCTAGTTCTTTTATATCTTCCTGGCTAAGTTAAACAAAAAAAAGTTTTAATATATGATGATGATCCGTTGTATTTATTTTGGAAACATTATTTTGATAATCACAGTAAGAATCCTGTATTTATGTGTAGCGGAGTCTTGACTGATGATGTTCTCACCGTTTTATTATTATTAGCCTATATTAGACTACCTTTCATTCAACAAAGTAGCCTACATCTTAATAATAAGCAAAACACCACCTTAAGCTTCATCTAACATTAAGCTTGTGCTTGTGCATTTGTGTCCTTAAAGAAGGCTAGATAAAAAAACGTTGCACATCATGCAAACTTTCTTAATGAGAATTGTAGCTTTTATATATATATATATATATATATATATATATATATATATATATATATATATATATATATATATATATATTGCATCAGAAACAAGAATAGGCTATAACATAAGTGACTTAACATAATGACCTTTTTAGGGGTCGTTTAGAATCATCATTCATCTATTTGTGATCTTATGTGGTAGGCCGGTCTGGGCCAAAATGCCAGGGCTGATTTTTGGTCCCAGACCGTCCCTGAGAGTCACAGTGCGCAAATGATCTGCATGACATCATGCGTACACAGCAGCAAGTGTAATTACTGTGCTTCTTGCCGATAGAGTAAGCTAAGTGCTTTGAGATGAGCGTAAACAGCCTAATGTTTTGTAGTGCTTGTGCGATAGGTGTTCACATCAAATGATTTGAGCTGCTATCCATGAATGTGCTCTCATGGCAGTTTGTGTATACATACTTGTACAGGGCATCTGTGGAGGGTCAGAGTCAGCGCGGTAGTAGCCGTTGCGACAGACACAGTTGGTTGCTCCCTCACTAGTGGTTCGGCTGTTAATGGGGCACTGCAGACACTGCTGGTCTCCCTGTGCAGCCTTGAAGAACCCTGATACACAAGCTGTATGGAGATATAGAACAGTGGGGGAGGTTCATGTTGCACAGAGGAAAGAGGAAGGACAGGGGGGAAAAAAAATTAGACCAGCAAGTTTAGGAAGAAAATGCATGGTATATGTATGTATGTATATATATATATATATATATATATATATATATATATATATATATATATATATATATATATATGAGTGCCTTGCAAAAGTATTCGGCCCCCTTGAACTTTTCGACCTTTTGCCACATTTCAGGCTTCAAACTTAAAGATATAAAACTGTAATTTTTTGTGAAGAATCAAAAACAAGTGGGTCACAATCATGAAGTGGAACAAAATTTATTGGATATTTCAAACTTTTTTAACAGATAAAAAACTGAAAAATTGGGCGTGCAAAATTATTCAGCCCTTTTACTTTCAGTGCAGCAAACTCTCTCCAGAAGTTCAGTGAGGATCTCTGAATGATCCAATGTTGACCTAAATGACTAATGATGAAAAATAGAATCCACCTGTTTGTAATCAAGTCTCCGTATAAATGCACCTGCTCTGTGATAGTCTCAGAGGTCCGTTTAAAGAGCAGAGAGCATCATGAAGAACAAGGAACACACCAGGCAGGTCCGAGATACTGTTGTGGAGAAGTTTAAAGCCGGATTTGGATACAAAAAGATTTCCCAAGCTTTAAACATCCCAAGGAGCACTGTGCAAGCGATAATATTGAAATGGAAGGAGTATCAGACCACTGCAAATCTACGAAGACCCGGCCGTCCCTCTAAACTTTCAGCTCATACAAGGAGAAGACTGATCAGAGATGGAGCCAAGAGGCCCATGATCACTCTGGATTAACTGCAGAGATCTACAGCTGAGGTGGGAGACTCTGTCCATAGGACAACAATCAGTCGTATACTGCACAAATCTGGCCTTTATGGAAGAGTGGCAAGAAGAAAGCCATTTCTTAAAGATATCCATAAAAAGTGTCGTTTAAAGTTTGCCACAAGCCACCTGGGAGACACACCAAACATGTGGAAGAAGGTGCTCTGGTCAGATGAAACCAAAATCGAACTTCTTGGCAACAATGCAAAACGTTATGTTTGGCGTAAAAGCAACACAGCTCATCACCCTGAACACACCATCCCCACTGTCAAACATGGTGGTGGCAGCATCATGGTTTGGGCCTGCTTTTCTTCAGCAGGGACAGGGAAGATGGTTAAAATTGATAGGAAGATGGATGGAGCCAAATACAGGACCATTCTGGAAGAAAACCTGATGGAGTCTGCAAAAGACCTGAGACTGGGACGGAGATTTGTCTTCCAACAAGACAATGATCCAAAACATGAAGCAAAATCTACAATGGAATGGTTCACAAATAAACATATCCAGGTGTTAGAGTGGCCAAGTCAAAGTCCAGACCTGAATCCAATCGAGAATCTGTGGAAAGAACTGAAAACTGCTGTTCACAAACGCTCTCCATCCAACCTCACTGAGCTCAAGCTGAAAAATTTCAGTCTCTCGATGTGCAAAACTGATAGAGACATACCCCAAGTGACTTACAGCTGTAATCGCAGCAAAAGGTGGCGCTACAAAGTATTAACTTAAGGGGGCTGAATAATTTTGCACGCCCAATTTTCAGTTTTTTATCTGTTAAAACAGTTTGAAATATCCAATAAATTTCGTTCCACTTCATGATTGTTGTTGATTCTTCACAAAAAATTACAGTTTTATATCTTTATGTTTGAAGCCTGAAATGTGGCAAAAGGTCGAAAAGTTCAAGGGGGCCGAATACTTTCGCAAGGCACTGTATGTATATATATATATACACACATTGTACAAGAGAAAAAGAGGGAAAAACGGTCCACAATGTCAACTTTATATTAAATTGGCTACTGTAGTATCAGCACCATGAGTAATAGTAGTCACATTCTAAAATCCTATGTCCGAGCTTTTTCATCTCTACATTTTCCCCACAGAGCATATGATTAGTTGTGATAGCCTATCCACCTGCATCTCATAAAGGTCAGCTCATCGAAGTGACATGTACTGGGACTCATTCAGATACTGTCAGTTCTGCTATCCACAGGCTCATAAAACATTTCAGAACATGTGGAGCTGAGGACACGGTCTGGGATTACAAAAGACAAGAAAGACAGAATAGGAGAAAGCAAGAAAGCTGTAGTATTCTATCAGTATTTTCGTTTTGTATTCCTCTGTGAATGTATGATACTATTTTATTAATTTGATTTTGGGTTTATTACCACCCTAAAAAGAGAGAGAAGGATTAAGCTATAAATAATACATACCGGTTTGTCCCTATACAATAAAGGTTTATTATACTAATGCTAAAAGACAACAACATAAAAACAAGAACAGTTGCTGTATCAACACCAACAACACACACACACACACACACACACACACACACACACACACACACACACAATCTCAGCTGAACTGTCAGACCATATAACTGTCATGGTTGTGGTTTTATTTTGTTAATTAATTCCCTGTTTGCTTGTTTCCCTGTGTTATGTTCATTGTTTCCTGTTTGGCTGTATTGTTTTTATTCATTTTTCATGATTGTTTTTTGTGTTCTTTGTTTTGTTTTTCCCAGTACCATTCTTGTATGTTTTCATGCTTCAGTTCCTATTTTATTTTGTAGTCTGGAGCTGTATTCGAAACCATTCCATTTCATGGAAATAGTGCACTATATAGTGTGTTCGCCATTTTGTAGTGGTGTTCGAATTCTCCGCGGTAAATTAATTCACTATATAGTCCACCATAAAATACCCAAAATGTGCAGCTAATTTGAGTGTACATATGATGTACCCTACATTTGTATTCCCGTATCCCACAATGCAACGCGGACGTGTTTTCCAGGAGGAGAAGAAGAAGCAGAAGTCACCGCGACAACTGAAAAGGAAAAATGAAGCGGACTTTAATTTCTAAACAGTTGAAATGTAACATGCAACATACATATAACCTTTTACTATTCTGCTGAGTGCTCAGTTTGTTTCAGGGACGTATTAGAAGTATTTTAGTTTTGGTTTGTTTACATGATGCTGGGCCCGCCTCCATCACACAAACAACGGGCGCATCTCCTGACGCAAGTCATGCAACAATGTGTTTTCAGTGAGTGTCTGAAATCTCATGGTCGTTCCCTATATAGTTCACTATTTAATAAACACTATATTGTGAATAGTGAGTGAGTGAATGAGGGAGCGGTTTTGAACACAGCTTCTGTTTCTCCTGTGTCATGTCTTGTTTTACTTCCTGCCTTGTGTGTTTTCCCGCCTTTGTGATTGTCTGCCCTGCCCTGATGTGTTTCACCTGTTCATCTGCCCTCATGTCACCTGTCCCTCGTTACTACCCTCATTACCTCATGTATTTAGTCTCTGTGCTTTCTTTGTCTGTTTTCCGTTCGTCAACATGCCTGTTGCCATTCCCTGCATCATTGCACACTGATGTGCTGACGTTTACGATAAGTGTATTGTCTCATTTCCGGTGCTTCCGTGTGGCTAGTTTCTTGCACCAGCTAAACTTAGTTAATTCTGTTTTATTATTTTATTTAGCTGTGATAAAACCTCTTGTTAAAAAAACCACTCTTGATCTTGAAGTCTTAGCCAATATATCAGACCTATATATTAGACCTAAACTTAACACAGAAAGTAAGGAAATTTGTGTTTGGTAGATTATTTCTCTGTGGTAACAATGCTTTTTGGCAATAAAACTTATACCGTTGGAAAGCCAGTTTAGTTCACTTTCAAATGGGGCCCCATTTGTAAAAGAACATGCATTTGTGGGATGAGCAGCAGTGCTGAGTATGTGGGTTGCACCCATGAACATTTTTTTAACCAAATCTTTTCTGCCAATGCCAAACAGCTTATTCTGCCATTGACTCGTTTGGGGGATTAGATGATTGAAGTTTGAAGAAAAAAGACATATTGGCAATTGAGCAACTTATTCATTTCACAAACAAGAGCCTCAGTAGCGTGTGGAAGATCCATATACAGCCAAAACAGCCTGGCACCTCCTCCTCATGCTGGTCACACAATGCTGTGGGATGGCATCCCATTCTTCAACCAGCAGTCCTGACCTCAACCCCATTGTGGGATCAGCTTGGGCGTGCTGTTCGTGACAGAGTTACCAACACACTCTGTCAAACTCCTGCTCCCCATGTTCAGTCGATGGCCTGGCAAACACCCTGACTCCCGTGTCCAGTCGGCGGCCCGGCCGACTCCTGCCCCCCCGTGTCCGGTCAGCTGCCTGTCCGACTCCTGCAAATGTCCCCTGCGCCAGAGTTGCAACTGTCCTCTGCACCAGAGTTTTATTAAGAAGCATATGCACCCCGGCAGAGTTGCGGTTTTGTCGGGCCAAGATGCCTGGAGCAGATGTGCAACAAATTCAGGCTTTTATATATATATATATATATATATATATATATATATATATATATATATATATATATATATATATATATATACAGACTAAATTGAGGTGGCAACTCAGGGCCCCCAGAGCCTCTCTCACATTACAGAGGATGAGTAACATTTTAGGCTTGGTGGATATTTGGATAATTTAGAATCCATCTGGGAGAGACTATACATTTTCTCTTGTCAGTGCACAAGACATTCTTTTTTTTAAATGTCCATATCACTGGCTCCCTCTGCTATAGGATGTGTGATAGGAAATATCATAATCTCTGACCATGCGTGCGTTTGCCTAGACCTGCTGTCTCAAAGTGAGAAAAGATGCTCTTATACGCCTTAACTCCTTCCTTTTACTATTACTTTGCAATCAATTGGTGATCAAAGAACTCCAAATATAAAATCCTCCTTCTCACCTGTACCTTTTGGAGACAGAGCCTTTAGTGTTGCAGCCTCATCCCTCTGTAACACCCTCCCGGCAGATATCCAAAATGCTACATCCCTGGACATTTAAAAAAAAAAAAAAAAAAATCCTGAAACACCACCGCTTTACCACAGCCTACAACCCCTTTTAGCTTAGCCACAGTAATTCTGTAAAGAGTCATTTGGTTTCATGAAAGGCGCTATATAAATAAAAGTTGTTTTATTATTATTATTATTATTATTATTATTATCTCATGGGGGCATCGTTGTTTTAGGGCTCCTCGGACATTTTTTAACTGCACTTTTTATTTTGAAAAGTAGTCAGCAGACCAGGACAATTATTCGTATCATATTCAGCCTGTAACATTTTAGGTCAGTGAACTTTGTTGTATAAGAATTTGCCTTTGATTCTGTCTCCGAACCAAAAAGTAAGGTAACACTCTAACAACGGGAAAAAGGTCAGCCACAGGAATTAGAGTAGTAAACACCAACACTAAAGGCTGATGGAGGCACTGCAGGCAGAAGGTTCTAGCAGTAATCACATCACTTCTATTCTTTGGTGAATTCTGTGCTGTGGTGACCATGGCCACAGTGTGGCACAGAGCACGACAGGACATCTGTGGATGGATTGGCTGTGCCTGTATTTATTTTTGGCAGCTGTTGGGTATGTTAGAGTGCCTTTTGAAACTTCTCTCAATTTGCATTCCATGCAGATGGTAAGTGTTTAACCTGTTCAACCCCGATGATCCACTGCTGAGTCAGTCAGTACAAACTGCTGCCAAATATTGGAAGACAAACCCACAGAACCTTATTTTAAATTGCAGTGGATATACCAAGAGATCTATTTATTTCTAAAGATACCATATCCTTCAGGCTAAATTCTGAGTGTGTGTGTGTGTGTGTGTGTAATGATACACAACACAGACAATTTACATTTACTGGAATGGTGCAGCTTAAGTCTTTAGTTTGAATATATGTTCAGTCTTCCAACCTTACAGCTAATGGGAAATTACAGTGAAAGATGCGTTTTAATTGAGTGAGGAGATTGACAGTGTGACAATTGAGACAGTGTCATGTCGCTTTTTTTTTTGACTCAACTTTATGTCACTGTTTTGGTGTGGAGTGGTTTGACTGGAGGGGGTAAGGAGAGCATGATTTCCATGTAATCTGGAGAAACCGTCAGTCTTCTGGACACACAGCCCGCTGCTCTGAAGCCTGGCATAACCACACAGCCAGCGTATGGTAACGTCTTCCATGAGATCACCCAGAACTCCCAGACAGCAAGCATGTTTAGTTAGTCTGTTTCTCTCTACCATTGTTTTTCACATAGAACCGGGCTGGTTAAAGTCAACTGACGTTATAGAGGTCCGCTAAAACAACGGTAAAGTTAGCTATTGACTGTGACAGACAACGGCAGAGACTTACTTTCTGTTTGGGAGCTCCAGGTGAAGTCATGAAAGTCGTTGCTGTAGTTGGCTGTAGAGGCTGACTGCAGTCAAGCCGTCAGTGTGCACGGAAAAGAGGTGCTATTCTATGTTTTTCTGTACTGGGTGGCGTTCTTCTCCAGCATTTAGCGGCAGACTAGAACACTTGTAGACGTATACTGCCCCTTTCAGGTCCAGAAGGATTGCACTACTGTAGAAAAATGAGTACCGTCACGTTTTGAGAATTTTGGTACCAAAGTACCGGTTCTCGTGACATCCCTAAACACAAGTAGACTTTGTCATTGTTTTCTCAGCTCGTAGCCCCTCACTGGATGCTGATTGGTTTGGTTCACTACTGTCCGGACAAAAATGCATTACATGAAGCCTGACAAGATGGATTTTCCTATATGTAATCCCGCGGTTCTCACATGATCTCGTAATATCGCGAGAATACAGCTGCCATGCAAGGTAACAAGACTCTCACACCCTCTGAAAACACACTGACAAGTCTAATCACGATTTACATAATTGGCCACCGCAGCATGACGTTAGTATGTTTTCTCCAGAAAGTTGAATCTGGCTCAACTTTTTTCCGCAACACCATTCAAAATGAATGAGAAGACTTGCGTTTTCACCGGACAGTCATGCTAACTGCTATAATTGTTACACTTTAAATCATATCATGTATATCTGTATCAGTGATGCGCCAACACAAAGAAAGAGGAAGGTGACGGACACTGGCGAAAAGACATGCATCAGGCGGAATTGCCTGTGCCACTGGAGCAATCCCGGAAGTGGAACATCGAGGATATAGACTACTCTCACATAACTCACACATTAGAAACACGCAATGACTTAAGTTAATGAAAAGCACTGCCCACAGTCTGTCCGTGTACCGACATAAGGAGGTCTACTGACCTGTGCAGGAGAGACGGATGTTTTTAAAAGTCTCATTGTGTTGAGCACTCAGAACGTTTGTAGCTTCTAACTGAATCTCTGGGTTTGAAGTTTAGTTTCTATATCTGCTTTATTTTATTTGTTTCATGTTCGCTTGTAGGAGTCGACTTAAGTTGCTGCTGAAGACCCAACATTTCCTGATTTTGATGCTTCATAATAAAAGCATTTAAATACCAAAATAAAACAGGACTTTTATTGTGAAAACTCATAGGAAGTTGGAAACAGGGTCATGAATTCAAACACAAACCAAAGAGGAGTTCCCAGGACAAACAATGGGGATCAGTGATTGGTTGTTAGGTGTGGATATTCACAGCTCAGTAACAATCAGTCCAGAGAGATACAGCAGAGATGGATTAAGGTCCACCCAAACAGTTGCTAGAATTGTTGCTAGGCACTTTTTTTAAATAAAAATTCTCAAGAGGTCTTAAAAGTCCTCAAATCTAGCAAGAAAGTCACTAAGTTGGAAAGCCTGAAAACCTTTTTAGTTGATACAAAACCTTTCTCAGCATAAAACATCACAGTTAGTCTATTAAATTCAGTTTACATGATCCCTTTTGGTTTTTTAATTAACTCCAAGAATAAATTGCCGAATCCTCAGGCTGCACCGTGGTGCATGTAGTACAGAGAGAGAGAACTACGGTATGTTCAGTTTAACATGTGACCAACAAGTGAAAAAAACTAGATTGAACTTCTTTGAATAAACCACAGCTGGTGTATTGACATTTTGCATTTATTCTCTCTCTCTCTCTCTCTCTCTCTCTCTCTCTCTCTCTCTCTCTCTCTCTCCATAACGTTGTACTCTGGCTCAAATGAATACTGGCGGCCATCCAATTATAATGACGTCATCCACATTGTCAAAATCATTTAAATAATATGAAATATTGAAAATCTTTAAGATAACCCATCTATCATTTCTGTAACCTACTCCATAACAACAGACATCCTGAATGCCTTATTTCTAGTCTTGCGTTACATTCTCCACACTGCTGTCTTCGGACAAAAAAAGTCACGTCCTGAGATCAATAATGATGTCAGACACTTTTAGTAACAATCTGAGCCCGTCAGTACAAAAAAAAAAAATCGGCATTGCGATCTCGCTCAATACTGGAGCAAATTCAAAGATTTTTGGTTACATCAGTTTATTAGACACAAATGCATGGGGAAATGGTTGGAAAAAAAAAAAACGGTAATTACCCTTCAACACTGAATTTTATAAAATTACATTTTGCAGCTGAATTTGGCCTGTTGAATTTGAGCAAGTTAAAGGTATATTAGTTGAATTTTATATTTTGCATCTGAATTTGGTGTATTGAATTTTTTTAATGTCGAATTTTTGATTCTGAATTAGAAAATTAAAGGTGAAAATAAGTTGTTGAGAAAATTGAGTGAAATTCAGAGGCCAAAAGTTCAGATAAATAATTTTAATGCATGAATATTCAGTGCTAAAAATTCAATGGCTTTTTAATTTCAAAATCCGATGAAACAGATTTACTTCCATATGGGTGTTAAATCCGGAAAAGCATTGGCTGCTTTCTCTCCTCTCCGTTGATCTATTCCACAGACAGTTCAGAATGCTCTCTCTACCAATATATGCTGCTCTGTTTTAGGCTACAAAACTTGCATGCAGGCTGAAATTTAACTGTGCGGTTTTGTCAGGATTAAGCTATAAGCAGACGGAAGCTCCACTATCTGCTTGGCTAATGTGCAACGGTAAAAACCGCAGAGTTATTGTGTCCACCTCAGCTGAAAACTGAGAAATGTGCGACAAGAAATCAAGAAAACATAACAGAGGTGTGTTGTAGTAGAGCAGCACTGCACGCTCCTTACCTCTGCAGACTGTACCATTCTCTACCGCCTCATACCCGGCTTTGCACATGCAGCGCCCGATGGGTACCATCCACTCGCCATCCCCGTTACAGTACAGCTTGATGGGTACATCAACCTCCTCCCCATTGGGAACACACACCCCTCTGGCTGCCACCAGAGAGGTGCTCTCTGCTCCAGACAGAGTCTCAGAGAAGATGGCACCGTTATGGATCACACTGGGACATTTCCTGTAGAAGACTCGAACAGCGATGAGTGACATGCAGGCGCCATAATCCTGGAAAGCGAGGTAGAAGCCATTGCGCGAAACCGGTCCAAAACTCCGAATTTCACTGTTGATCTTCATGATGCGGCCACCAAGATCAACCTGAGAGAAGCTCTCATCAGCCGCTATGGTGTCCACTTTCACCCAGGGGTTCTCCATCCAGGGTGGGGACGATTTAGTGGCTGTGTCCGAGTCAGACTCATAGTAATACAGGTTGAAGGTCTCCTTGCAAGAGCCAGGGACATTGGGTATGGAACTACAGTCGCGTACTGAGAACTTCATCTGGACATGGATGCGCTGAGCACCACGGCGGCGGATGTATTTGGTGCGTACCCAGTTGTTCTGACTGTTATCAAAGACATTGCACACCTGGTATGTTCGGATGGTGTTCATGTTTTCATCATAGCCACTAACTTCTTCCCACTAGAAGACAGACAAGAGAGAAAACTATTTATTCAGTGACACACAACAAATCAAATTCAAACCAACATTGAAATGTAATAGAATGCAATTTAAAATCACAAAAACAGTCACCCAGTAACAGTTATTCTTAGGAGCAGTACTCCAACCTAAACCACAAAACAGCTTGTTGGTCAAAAACACAGAGATGAGAGAGTGGAAGGAAATAGAGAACTAGAAACACACACACACACACACACACACACACACACACACACACACACACACACACACACGATCGATATGTCCGTTGCTAGCTAGCTTACAGCTAAAGTCTGTACAGTTGGTACACTGGCTGTCTGGAGTGAATAAACAGACAGCACAGACATGAATGAATGCATGACTACTGCCCATGAAAACTTGTCTGTGTATATGGCTAAGTTCAGACTGCAGCCCTTAATGCTCAATTCAGATTTTTTTTTTTTCTTTTTGACTGACTGTTCTCATTTTTTTAAATGTGGCCCACAATGTTGCCCCGAACTGGGCACGGATTGAAAGTGACCTGCATGCGCAAAAGATTAATAAAATGTCACATGCAGCACCCTGTTTAAATGCTTATCAGAATAAAACCCTAGATGTATTTAGAGAACTAGGGAGATGTCATAATTATGTCGTGCTACTAGCTACCACAGCTGGCAGTTTGGGAACAGAGACATAAATAACGTTACATCCACGCTAAAATCTGTACAGCATACAGCACTCAAATGTATCATAAGATAATACAAATGATGAATTACAGCCATATATTCATTATTACAGTTACAGGATCTCAGGAGAACCGTCATATGAGCCTGCACTGCAGGGCGGCTCAGCCGTGGTGCAGTCCCATGGGTCTGCTTGAGTTATTACAATTATTATAACTAATTCAGTTTTTTCTATTTCTTATACTTTCTGTATATTTTTTCTCCTATGTCTACATAATTTGAGTTGTGTTATTCTGATGTGTGTGCATTTATTTTCTTTTTTTCTTTTGAGCTGCTGTAGCACAGGAATTTCCCCAGTGTGGGATTAATAAAGTCTAGTTTATCTTATAATGCACGTTCATCATGCCTAGTTAAATAACTATGGATTCTGTTATTAGTGCATGTTACAACTTTTAAAACACGAGGATTTAAATAAGGATTATTTAATAGTTTGGACTGGTAAGAGTTATTTGCTGATATATAGACGTATTTTTACCAATATGTAAAGTCCACGGGAAAGCACAGAATCGCTCTAGAGTGACGTCAGACTGAGGTCGCATTTAAAAGAAAATTGCCGCCATCTTGCCAGTCAAAAAGAGTTGATCTCCAATATCCGCCTTTTGATTTTAGTATTGTTTCTTATATGAGGCTCCTTTTTTCAACTACAAGGTCAATATCGTTTTTCACTAACGACAAAACAAGGCCTTACCATGCATTTATATGGAACTAAGCTTTAGGAGCTTTCCATCTTTGCTCTCCTCCCTGTTACTTTGCATTCAGAGATCGTCTCTTTTTGACTGGCAAGATGGCGGCAACCGGAAAAACCGACTGCTAAAGTGAATTGTTCAAAGCCTTTCTTTTTAGTAAACTCTGTGTACACAAACAATGTTCTCAATGCTGGCGTTCATGTGTAGAGCCCCTGGTGATACTTTGTTCAAAGTTTCATGTTGTGTCGAGCCTTCTTAGTTTTTTAAAAATAGCGATTTTGATGCGATCATAGTGGTGCACCTAGCATTCCCATTCAAAAGGCTATTTGACCGAAAACGAAAATACGGTCCATCTTAAAAGTGGCATTTCCATCCTAATTATGCTTTTAAATGAGTCTGACTCGGGTACATTCACAAAAAGACCCTAGGTTGCATTTTGGCAAGAGTTATGCTTTTAGATGCATTGGTTCACCCAGCCACTATTAATCAGGATGTTGATTTTTATGGCCCGACCCACCAGATTGGCCGGATCGCTGGTGGTCGCTGCTATCGCTCAAACCACGTAGCTTGCATGTTGTTTGTATCGTGTGTTCACATTGAAATTAATTATTCGGTTATGAGGCTTATCCCGCTTTTGATTATATTCTGGATAGGATGTTTACATGACACACAGAATGCGGTTATACATATCCCCGTACAGGCTCGAACAGCTGCATGTAAACGGGAATATTAGTGGAATATTCACTTTCATTAGCCATGGAAACAGCTTAGTCGGAATAATTCAATTCAAATTAAATTTTATTTATAGTATCAATTCATAACAAGAGTTATCTCAAGACACTTTACAGATAGAGTAGGTATATACCACACTCTATAATATCGTCTTTTTTGGAATAAGGGCAAAAACTGGAATATTATGTGCATGTAAGCGTAGTCATTGATGTGTCTGGGTCTCCAGCTGTCAATCAGCAGATGTCCATCGTTTGTAGTGAAGTCAGCACAGCCCCTGTCACATTGTGTGTTATTGTTCCCAGTGTGTTGGCTTGTTCCACTCACCCCCTGCGATGGGTAGATGGTCCAGCCCAGCTCTGCTGTTGCCGTTGTTGAATCCATCAGTACTTCTGCAGGGGACAAAAATCAAAAGGTCAGTTTAAAAGAAATAGTTGATCTAATAAGAAACTGTGCCAACTAGTATTCCTTCTGCACAGCATGAAGAGCCTGCTTTCTCAGTAATCAAACGTGTCAACACTAGCATGTCAGTGTTACGCTGAGGGTACCCGCCCTTGTGTTGTCATTCTCTCTGCGAATGTTGCCATGCTCTTTTGGTTCTGTGTCTCTCTGTAGAACTGTCTCCTTATTCTCCACTGGCTTTTATCATTGATTGTATTTCCAATGCCTGTATTACTAACGTATGTGCTTTTTGGCGGAGAGGAGGATGATGGGTAAAAGGAAAGCCATCCTAGACATCCCCTGTGTTCCCCTCTATGATGAGCTACTCACTCCAGATCATCTCGCCCAGGAGCAAACGGAGCGCTGCAGGCGCTGCTCTGTCCCTGCTGCATCATCACACACACACACACACACACAGTTCACAATGGTGAGTGAGGGCTTTAAAACCAGTGATGAACTTCAGAGCTTCATGGTATACAGTGTCCAGTACATGTAAACTTTGAGACGAAGCATGCACATATAAAACATCACCATAGCCAAGTACAGACATAAAAGTGGCAGCAACCAGCCTTTTTCTAGATTTGAACGAAAGGCAGGATTTGATTCTAAAATAAAAACCTAGTTTAAGTTTTAATCTTTTTGCTAGCAGCTGAATATGATGTGTAAAAGAAAGAGATTCATCTTTTAAAATACCAAGATATCTGTACTTAGAAACACATTCAATCTTCGTACCCTGGGAAGTGAGGATTGAAGGCAAGTTTGATTTGGATTTTTAATTTGAAAAAAGCACAACTTTTGTTTTTTCAGCATTTAAAACGATATATGTTGAAGCGTGTTAAAAGCAAGTTGAAACTGGGAGAGGGCCTGGTCTGGGGTGGGTGCTGAGCAATACAGTGCAGTGTCATCAGCATAAAAATTAAATTTTACATTAGACACATGATCAATGTTATTGATATAGATGATGAATAGCAGTGGCCCTAAGACTGACCCCTGAGGCTTGCCTTTTGTTATTCTGAGATAGCGAGAAGTGCTGTCCTCCGCCTGCACACACTGTTCTGTCAGTTCTGAGTTCTGTCTGTAAGGTAATTAACAAACCAGCTGACAGTTTGTTCAGAAAGTCCAGCCCTACAGAGTCTGTGCTTCAGCACTATGTGGTCCACTGTATCAAATGCCTTAGAAAGGTCAATAAAAAGGGTTGCACAATGCTGCTTGTTGTCCATGGATTCAATAAATTCATTTAAAACCTTAAGAGCTGCCGATGTTGTATTATGCCTTTTTCTAAAACCAGATTGGAAGTCAGATAAAACATTATTACTGTTAAGAAAATCCTTTAATTGATCACTGACAAGGGATTCTAGAACCTTGACCAGGACAGACAGTTTAGAGATGGGTCTGTTGTTATTTAAAATAGAGGTGTCACCACCTTTGAGCAGGGCAACCAAAAAGGCTGATTTCCAGATGGGAGTAATGACATTTGTGTTCAAGCACAGGTTAAAAATATTAGTTAAAGGCACGGCGATACAATTTGCTGCTAGCTTTAAAAAGTAGGGATCCAGTTTATCAGGGCCTGCAGATTTTCATCGTGTCCAAATGCTTGAGGGCTTTATTTACGTCTGAAACTGTAATAGGACTGAAACTAAAAGACTGACTAGAAGGATCCGGGCCAACAGTCTCAACTGTAGATGAACACTCATGTTGAGGATTGAATGACTCAAATAAAAATCCTGAGGCTATGAAATGTTCATTGAAACTGAAGTATCTAATGATTTACAACTTTGACTTAAGTTTAATTATGCCTGCATATTTTAATTCAAATGTATTCCATACAATAATGTGTTACTGAAGTCATGGTGGGAAGGAGAGGCCCTATACAGGAAAGAGTTCGAGGAGGATACAGATGTGGAGTCTAAGAGAAATAACAGGAAAAGGGCCCTAAAACAAACGAGACTCTGTATCTTCTAGTCCATGTATAGGACACTCGTGGTTGACCTTTATCTCAACTCATATATACACCCTCCCACTAAATGCACAGTATATATACCATGTGTTAACTGCAGAACTTCAGAGCGACATATTGGAAGAATTGGGTTGGTCGTTCTCCAAGCTCTCTGCAGGAGTTTGTTAACATTGATGCTGAAAACCTTGAATTAGAATAAAACCTTTTATAATCAAGAACAGTGTCGGCGGATTCCTCTTCATACAGCATCACAGCATTACTATTAAAATTCACCACAAAACAATCAAGCATTTTGGCCTTGTCAGTAACATTTTGAGTCGTTCACAATGCTTGAAGGAAGCTCCTGGCCTTTACTGTTTTCTAATAATGATTTGATAGTTTTCCAAAATGTTGATGGATTATTCAGAACATGAGGGGTTTGAGAAATAAAATAATCAGCTTTGGATTTTCTGATTTTGAGAGTACATGCATTGCGCAGTTGCCTGAAGACCAGCCAGTCAGAGTTCTGATTTGATTTTCTGGCTTTTGCCCATGCCACTTTGCGCTCATGGAGGATATTTGTTAAATCAGGAGAAAACCAAGCATTGTTTCGGCCTTTGACTCTGTACGTCTTTAGGGGAGCATACTTATTAATTATTATGGTAAACACTCATGAAAGAGGTTCCAGGCACTTTCAACATCTGCACTGATATTAATTTAAAAAAAAAAGATCCCTGGGTAGTTGACTTCATTTGTGATTGGTATGGCTTGAATAGCAGGTAAAGGGTGATCGTGGATTACCATGAAGTTACATTTATATGAATTCAAGTAAAGTTCTGTTGCTTTTGAAAAGAGGGGGATGATTTTAGAGCCTTTGGAATTTGTGCTTCATTTTTCAGAAATGAGTTAGTATCATCCGCCAGTTGACCTATGATTAGTGGGCATCCCATTGCATTCAATTGTTGAATATCATCGTTAACATCTCTGCAAATAAAAAGCAGAGGTGAAGCCGGGCAACCTTGACGGCTACCCCTCTTCACCTCAAATCTTCTACAGGTCCCTGAGGTTAGTAGTACAGAACTATTTGTATAGCCATTAAAACATCTTAATCACCTCACAGAAACATTCCCCAAAACCAAAGTGCTCCAATGAATCCAAAATAAAAAGGTGTTCAACTCTGACAAACACTTTACAAAAATCTAATAACTAAATAAAAACGTCATCCTCAATGCTGGCACCATAATCTAACAAATCTATTACTAATCTGATGTTGTTATGGATAGAGCGACCTTTAAGGAAACCAGACTGCGATTCACTAATAATTTGTGTCATGCCCTCTTTTAGTTTGTTAGCAATAATATGGACTAATAATTTATAATCTACATTAAGTAATGTTATGGTCTCAAATTCTCTAAATATTTCTTATCCTTCAGATCAGATTTATGAATTTATGTCATTAACCTTTGTTTTCATTATGTTACAGAAACCACACATCAGTTCACCGATCTGAACTGAATCTAATACACAGTGGCTTGCATTATGTGTGTGTGGTAGTTAGCGTCTGTGGCAATTGCACACTCATTTATGCAACGACACCTAGGGATTCTTCATTAAATAGGAGGTCTTAAGCCTGGGCTCATTCAATCAGGCTTCATCAGAAAGAAACTTTTTGGATGTATTACCTTAACACAATGTCTACAAATGGCTTAAATGAAGAATTTGATATAAGCCTTTTCTGTAATGTCTTTTCTTGTGATATTGTGTGTGGGATTGGTGTAATGTGAAAAATAGCGTCAATGTGGGATAGTATAGCACATAATCGTATTTTGTAAGTTAGGGTTTTGGCCTTTTTTTTCATTTTTTCATTGTCTGTTTGCATATTGTGTATATGTAATTTTATCACTAATGGTTTTATGTGGTAACTATGGTAAAGGTGGCACTTAAGCCATCAAGGCCTTGGTAATCAGTTTAAATGAGCTCAGCTGATCAAGGTCTTGGTAATTAGTTTGAATGAGCTCAGCTGACACATGATCAGCTGACCATGTATGTGCCCTATGTATATGCTTGAGCCAGTGTTGAATACCATTTGCCTGAGGAAGACCCGGCAGCACAATAAATGTATGGGAGTATCAGCAGAGTGTGTGCATCTCATTGTTTTCAATTGTATCCAGCCCCTTTTTGCCCTGCACCTCACCGGTGGGGATGTGCACACTACCACTAGGGATGCACCGATCCGACTTTTTCAGTCCCAATACCGAGGCCAGGGCTTTGTGTATCTGTCGATACCCAATACGATACCGTTGTTGAATTAATAATAAACTGTATACCTTATACCTTCCTTCCACCATGTGGAAGAGACTAAAGGCACCAGACTTACCTAACTAAACATTACTTTCCTAACTAAGACAAAATAACATACATATAATGTATTGAATTCTTATTTATTTGTTATTTAAAAAAACAATTGTGCATTCAAATCGAATATATAATGTAATCAAACTTCTTAAAATTAATTTAAATAAATAACAATAATGGGCCTTTTATATAGGTTTATAATGGTTTATTCTACTGTCAGGAGTACATAGAATATCACAAACATTTTAATGTCATGTTTACTAAAAGCTTTGATTACTATTTGCTTGGCTCATCAACATTATACAATAACGTTATATGAAGGAGAATCCATCAAACTGTTACAGAATCTAAACTGTTTTTTTCTGCAAACTGAAAAGTAGTAAAATAAACTCAAATCGAATGAATACACATTTGTATAACAATGTTAAAGTTGTTTACAAACAACTTTAACATTGTTATACAAATGTGTATTATTGTTTCCCTTTCAAAACAAATAGTTGTAAGCTAGTTGTATAAACACTACCTTGGCCACAGGTAAGTTAGGTTGTAGTGATAGAGACGATATGCAATATAAACAATACAAAATTGGCCTACGATAGAGATTTTAATTATATTGCACTATTGTTGATGACGCAATCTACCCGCGAAATTTAGAGCCACGAGCTGCAACGTGTCGTCGTCACCTTGAGTAAACATGGCTGAAAACGAAACAAGGAGCTGGTGAAAAAGACCTGTGCAACATCCATTATTTGGACTTGGTTTGGATTTAAGCCGCTACAACGGACCTGTGGTCGAGCCGTACCATGGAGCCTTTCATCAGCCTGACAATTTACTATATAACGGACGATTGGAATCTTGGCAGCCGGTGTTTGCAGACGTCGTACTTCCCCGCTGAACATACGGCCGTGTGTGTGCAGCGGCAGAGGGGGACCAAGACATGTACCGGGAAGTTTACGGCCCGCACCGTACTGGTTAAGCAGAGGCTGCACAGTTTGACCAGCAAGCAGCGCTGGATGGTGTTGCTAACAACTTGCAATGTATAACTATGTGTGTGTGTGTGTGTGTGTGTGTGTGTGTGTGTGTGTGTGTGTGTGTGTGTGTGTGTGTGTGTGTGTGTGTGTGTGTGTGTGTGAGTGAGAGAGAGTGTGCATCTTTCCCTAATACTGAAAGTATTTTCAGTAGTGTCTGTTCCTTAACTAAACAGACACCAGTTTTTCCTGTTCTCTGCATCTTGGGTGGCATTTAAGAACCAAGGACTTAGTGTAACTAAGTGTAGTGCCTTTTAGAATGGTTTGCACTAGAGAGAAGACACCCAATCTTTAAGCTTTTTCTTTGTCAAAGTCTCTGCAACTAGTGTACTTGAATTTTATTTATCTACATTATGTTGTATAATTACAGTTTTGAACAATAAATGTTCTCAAAACTACATACTACGTTTCTTTCTCTTTAAAAAAAATAATACATTTAGCAGTTTGGTTCTCCTTAGGGTCTATGTGACCTGGTCTGAAATGGTTCTATTATAATTTATATATCGCAATATATATTGTTATCGCAAGAGGCTGCAATGTATATCGCAATATGGATTTTAGGCCATATCGCCCATCCCTATGTGGTTGTAGTGGCGATTGAACGTAGCTCCGCTGTCAGCCTCCTTCGCTGTTTGAATAATGTTTGTAGGTTGGCGGGCGTATTTCAGCGAGGCAAGGCATCTTAAATCCAGTATTTTAATCATTGCTCTGAACCCGTCTTTCTCAACGGTCTGTAGCGGGACCGTAGTTGGATTGCGTTCATATTGTTGCTCTGCTGCATGCTTGAAGTGACATGTCTTTAACGTTAGCCGAGTAACGTTAGGGCAACAACAGTGGCTAAATTATGTCAGATTTTTTAGAAACAAAAAACCTTGCAACAACAGAGCATACGTTGTTTGGTGTATCTCCGGTCTTTCTTTATCCTCTAACTCTCTTCTCTGTTCTTGAATGTGCAGTAGTGACCGGAGCCTCTCCCAGCTTAACAGACTGTTATGCTACCTGGCTAGCTAGCAGCTATAATGTTACCCAATGTAGCGGTGTTCAGCGGTGTAGCTACATTTGTAAATGTAAAATTATTAGTGATAGAAACTGTTTAAGTCACAAATTGTTATGTGCTATGGTGTTTTATCCTTTTAAAGAAAGTTAGTTGTGGGTTATTAATTGTTGTGTTATAAAGTTACTACCATGAGTGAGAAGGGTACGTAGTTAACAGGGGTCCCAGTGCTGCGATGGAGAGAAAACTGGATCGGCCCGTGGATCTGTTAATTTTTCCGATACCCGATCCAGCTATTTTGTCACTATCGGGGCAGATATCCGATCTTAATATCGGATCGGTGCACCCTTAACTACCACTACTGCTTTACTCATTCAATCAACACCTTGTTCATCACAGACTCCTCTCTAGAGTAGGAGGAGAAGTATACATCTTCATAAAACCTGTGGACTTCTTCAGATATTAGTTTAAGGTCTGCACATTTAGCATTAATAATCATAAGTACATTAACAACATTCCTTTCTTGTCTTCTTTTTTCTAAGCCACAACAGTAAGCAGTGTGTTTTCACCATCTTCAATCCATTTGGCCCTGGATCTTATGCAGGCTCCACGGGCTATACTCAAATATTGCTCATGTAATTTAGATTGTAGATTTCTGAATGTAGCCCTGTCTGATTCTGACATGGGTATTTTCTTACAACTGCTTCTTATACTGCCTAACCCTAACCATCTGGTGTGGAAACCTCAGACAAAACCAACTATCAAAAAAATGTGCTTCTTATAGAGCATCTTTGGCCACACAGCCCAGAGTTCTGTGAATCTGCACTTGATTGCTCTTCCACAACAGCTGCATGTGTGTCTAAAGCCCGAGACACACAAGGCCGATAATCGGCCATCGGACAGTCTGGCGAGGTCAGTGACTCGAGTCTGTTCGGTGTGTTCTGTGCCGTCGTCTGTCCGAGGGGCCGTCGGCCTTCATTTTGGCCGATTTGACATGTATAATTGGCGGGGCGGGCACTGCCGGCAGTCGGACTCAAATGACCCATCTGATTGGTGGAGTGCTAACCCGGAAACGGGGAGCGAAATGAGCGCCACTAGAGTCTCTCAAAATCTGGCAAAAATCTTTTAAACTGACCTTTGTCGATCTGCAATGAAGACAGATTCAGCAACTGCACGGCCTATTTCTCACTTAAAATGTTTTCAGAAACACGTTTCGGTGAACTATTTTAGTAAAATATGAGATTGTATTCTGAACAACCCGCCATGACAGTCTGTCTTTGAATTTCCAGAGAAACCAGACCCACGTGACGCGTCCGTCCAATCAGCTGCCGGTTTTCATTTTTGGGCGACAATACAGATTACGTCCATACTGTTATGGCGATGTATTACGTCACGTCTCGTCGCTTTGGTGTGTTCCGAGGCACTGTTTTGACCAACTTGGGGAAACTGATCAGTCCAACTACTTTTTCTGCCGAGTGTCGGCCGTCTGGTCAGTGTGTCTGCAGCTTTAGTAAACTGAAAGTGAATTATGAGAGCTGAATTTGGAAATACATTGTTACATTTTCAGTGAGGATCAAATACAGTTTCAGAGCAGCTGAATTATATTTCGAACTAATAAATTAAATTTCGAATGCTATTCAAAATTAATTTGTTCACTGCACTTATTTGAGTTAAACAATTCCATTCAAATATAAATGATTCAAATTCAGTGTCTAGTGACACATGCCTGTTCATGTGCTAAAATAATTTTTTTACACCTAAACAACTTACAGCCAATGTGAAAAAACAAATAATTTCAATATTTACATGGTGGCTAGTCTCGATTTACCAGACCATCCACACTCTCCGGAGCGGAGGAGGGTCTGGCTACTCCACACAGCATTCCAGGATGGGAGGAAAAACGTGCTCTGGTGTACTGGCATTTGTTTAAACCAATCACAATCGCCTCGACTCTACTCGCCTTTTTTGGTTTTCCATTACGAAAAAAAGTACCTGGTACCTGCTAACAGGTACTTTTTTAAGTACCACCTCCGTCGAGGTTCCAAGCGAGCTGAGGCGAAAGCGACAGAAGGGGGTGTCCTGAACAAACCCACTATTTTTAAATAGTTTAGCCAGCTGCGTTTTTTTTTTGCTGCCTCCAGCTTCATTTGAAACAAAATGTGTCTTCTGGCTGTGGCAACAACAACACACCTTCGACTTCTGTGTGTGTGTTGCGTTAGGTCACGGCAGTTTACTGTGGCGCCGCTTGTTTTACAGTCCTGCGGAGTCTCCAGGCAGAGCTTTCGCCGTAGCCTACGTACACACACACATGGCCGGCTCGACGCACACACCAGCGCACAAGTATAAACATCAGGCCACTTTCATAAGCTACGGCGAAAGATCTGCGTGGAGCCTCCACAGAACTGTAAAACAAGCTCAAGTGGCCTGATGTTTATACATGTGCGCTAGTGTGTGCGTCGAGCCGGCATAAGATGACCAGCCACGCTGAGGCGGTACTAAAATCTGCAATGGAAAACGGACGCACAGTGTGGTGAGTCGAGCAGGTACCATGTAATGGAAAAAACGCCAATAGTCTAGCTAGCTGTCTGGATTTACCATGCAGAGATCTGAGGAGCAGTTAACCACAGTCCTCATAAATCCACCGGAGTTTAGAACGCCAACACAAAGAAAGACGAAGCTCGATGGTGTTTTATGCCCCCAACATCTCCTTCCAGGCAGCGCTGCGACCGTTGACTTCAAGGCACCTAACCCTAACCATAACCATTGCCTAATCCTAGTGCTTTATAGGCAGCGCTGCCTGGAAGGAGACGTTGGGGGCTTAAAACACCGATAAACAAAGAGGAAGGGGACAGACATCGGCGAAAATACATGCATCCGGCGGAATTTCCTGCGGCACCGGAGCAATCCTGGAAGTGGAACGTCAAGGATATAGACTATATGGTGGCTATCTAGTATTGTCTGCTACTGTGACAATATTGGACAAATAGTCACAGGCACAATGTTTATATGCTATACATTGTGTTATTATATATATACCATATATGTGTATATTTGTAGTCGAATGAAGTGTATATGTATAGATTACTGCAATATTCCAGTTTGTGGGGACAGATAATATTTTCTGTAGGCTTTATACGGGCAGGTTGATACAATAAATATTGACACTTTAATACCTTGTACCTTTATACAAAATAAGCATGTATTGATACTCTGCCTTTCTGCTTTTTTATTCAGTAGTGAGAGACAGACAGGAAACTCAGTCTTAACGGTACACACTCTACCTGGCGAGCTATCAACTCTCTGTCTACTGCAGACGGTACTGAGATTAAATAGACCTGAGAATTGAATTCACCACCTTTCTGCCTGTATGCAGATGGATTTTTGCCAACCAGAGAGCAGGTGTTCAGAACAGCAAACATAATGAAATATAACATGATCAGAGAGAGGAGAGCTTAAAAGACACAAGTTAATATATTTGTTAATAATGAAAGACAGTGCTGCTGTTGTGCATTTAAAATGCATTGGTTGGAGCTGCTGATGGGAGCTGGAGCAGGGAAATGGGGACAGCGTGGGCTGGTGAGGGCGGGGGGGTCCATTAGTATATGTTGCCCTGCTTTCGTGACTAGACATTGGTCGTGGCAGCTCCTGAGTCTCTGCAGTTTGATCACAACTGACTGGACACAATATGTTGCTGTGACTTAAAATGGCACGAAGGTTTTGGATCCAGTTGTGTTGATGATTCAGTTTAAGATCATGCATCGCTTCTATTGGACTCACTCCAGATTGCTTAGAATAGGTCTGAAAGACACACCAAATTGTTGGAAATTTAAGACAGAGGACAGCCAATTACTTCATGTGATAAGGTCAAGGAGTTTTGGACCGGGATACATGACAACCTATGTCGGATTGCAGGGACCCAGGCTCCATTCAGCCCAAGATTATTTGTTCTGGGAGATGGGTCAATCCTAAACAGGATGGATAAGCACATAAGAAGTGTTCATGTTGTAAATTGTGTTTAGTATACTGTTAAAAAAATTAATACAAATTGTTAATCATAAAAAATTGGCTTGGAGGACGTACTGAACAGCAACACATGACAAAAAGCACTAACGCTTAATGATTCTCATTTAGGGATGGAATGTATCTCATTATACACTGTAGAGCTCCCCCCCCTTTCCCACTGGCTCCATCTGTCCCTGCATTCTTGCAGTGTGTATATATATATAGAGAGAGCGCTCTTGTTCTGAGTTTCTCTGCATGATTCAATGAAAAGTAGGCCAAAGAGGAGGAGAGAGTGGGCCAAGTCCAGCAAACATAATCCTTGGAGGCTGTGCTACGGTCTGTACGCCACCCACAGGGATACATCAGTGAAATTCACTTTGTTTTATGTCACAGCGCTGCCGCCATGCTGCTTTCAGCACCAGCTTTTAAATGTAAACAGTTTCTCGCATTATTCTGATTCTTTTCTTAATGAGGTATCCTGAACGTAACCTGACTTGTAATGTTAAAGTGATGAAGTCATAATAGACATTAGATTGATTCCCAATCCACAATGTAGAGATCATATTTACAGTTCTTACAGCCTCAGTGGTTAGTGTAACATCTCTTACACAACACTGGATTGCCATTCAGGCAAAGTATGCAACTGCCCCGATATCTCAGAACCTCCTTAACACCCCAGGTTCAATGCCAATTAAATGCAGTTTGATTACTTGAGGATTTGTTCTGCGGGCCGGACTGAAAGCTTTGGTGGGCTGGATGTGGCCTGCGGGCCGGCAGTTGACAATGGCTGGCCTAAACTATAGGTGGCATAACTAAAATTACCTCATCGTGAGCGCCAGAAGGCCTTCACGAACAAATTGGTATATAATTTGTGTAGATAAAAATAAAAAAATGACTCTGAAATCACAGTTTCAAAATACTTTGCGTTTGTGTTTTGGCTCAAGAAAGAATGCTGCTGAATCAGCATTCACACAATTACAATTTGGCATATCAAAACAAAATCCGCAATTACCAGTCATACCTCTTAAAGGAGAACTCTATTCTAAGAAAAACTCTAAGAAAAACTAAATTTTTACGTTAATCCTGATCGCTATAAGTATGTGAGTACTGTCGATAGGAAAAAAAACGAGCCGAATCGGTGCTAGCATCATGGAGCTACTGCAGCTAATGCCCAGAGCTCCCACTTAGCTAAAACGGCAGTTTTGGGGGCATATCATAAAGAGTGCCTTTGTGCCTCTTAACAGACACAAAATGCAACTAAAATGTCTGTGCAACATGAACAGGGCCCTTACATGAAAACAAGATGCGTTTTCAACTCAGACATTGTTTAAATTCACCTACCCTGTTAGCTGCTAGCTGCCGTCTGGGATGAGTGAGTGTGTTCAGCCAGGCTTCGGTAATAATCATCATCACGCAGCAGTTCTGTGTGTATTTGTAGCATATATATATATCCATTTTGTGTGCAATCCATCTGGCGTTGGTAAATAGTAGTCTCTGCAGTGGCGAACTGTGTGTTAGTTGCCTTAGCCAGGCTAGCAGGTTCGACCGGCATCCTTCTACCTCCTCCCCGCCTTCCCCGCCTGCCGCGGCCGACAATAATCCACGGGCGCCCGCTGGTCTGGTGGATGTCCTCCAGAGGACAGTTCATGCTTTCGCAGCGAAATTTTTGCGGCGAAAAAAGTTTATTTCTCCCTCAAAAATAGGTAATTGAGCACTGTAGTGGTTATGATCATATCAGTGACTATGTAACTACATGGAAACGGGCCAAATGATGCATGTTTCTTGTAAAGTAACATCCTTCTAAGACATTATACTCAACGCTAACAAAAGAACTTAAACTACTGGAAAAACTCAAACCAAACCATGCCCTAGCCCTGTGTATCGAAAGCTTTCTTAATTTATGTCATCACAATAAAGAGTGGTGAATCCACTAAGTAACAAGAAGCACTCAACTACACATTTAGCATCCAGTCCTCGTCAGCCTCAGCCTGTCTCAAATAAATGAGGCAGATAATTCTTTTAACACCAGCCTTACTAAACGTCAGGTCTTTGGCAGGAACATCTTTTTTAATCAATGATTTTATTATTAACCACAATCTTGATTTTATGCTTTTAACTAAAACTTGGTTTTGATTTTGTTTAATGACTCATTCCAAGGTATGCAAATATCTTATGGAAATTTGGCTTCTTTTGAATTGGCACGTCTTGTTCAGTGTCAAGTTTCTGTGTTTAGTTGCTTTCATGTTTTCTGTTGGTTTTCATATTTCCTGTTTTATTTGTAGTCTGTTTGTTCTCTTATGTGTTGTCTTGTTTTACTTCCTGTCTTTTGGTTTTCCCACCTTTGTGATTGTTTGTTCCGCCCTGATGTCTGTCACCTGTCCCTTGTTTGCTCGTTAACTCTTATATTTAGTATCTGTTTCCTTTGTCTGTCAGGTCATTGTATTGTTTTCTGTGAGTGTGTGTGTAGTCTACCCCGTTGGTCTCGGTGTTCCTGGTATTTTATCCCATTGGTCTCGATGTTCCTGGGGCCTGTTGCACAAAAGTAGAATGAAGAAATCCAGGATAACTGAAAAAGCGCAGCTTGACTTAGTGTGGTCCGCTCATCGCGGCTTAATCGGTTGCACGTTTGCGGAGCCAGGATGAGAAGATGAAGATATGTCAAGCCAGGTGTAGATAGCTGGGATAAGTGCACGTTCACGGCTTTCTTAAATAGACCATGGTATCGAGCACAGATTTACTGATGCAGAAATGGAGTAGACGCGTGTGGCATATCTTTAACCTGCTGAGCAGCAGCGGTTAATGGAAAATTACGAGGAGGTGAAACATATAATATGCAAAAAGGGAAATACGGCTGTTGTTATCAGACAGAGAGAAAAAGCCCAATAGACAAAACAACCGACTGAATGTGTAAGGATTTAAAAAGATCTACTTAGGGCCTACTAGTCACTCCACATTTTTGTACACTCTGTTTTAATTGCTTTTAATATGCTTGTTTTGTGTTGGTTTTATTGCTGTATCTGTGTCTATGTGCTAAATGTGCTGGTTTTACTCTAAAGTGTCTTTGAGTAGCCTGTAAAGCACTATATAAATAAAATGTTTTATTATTTAGCCTACTTTGCCTTAAAAGTGAGCAGAGGGAATTCATGTTCCTCGGGCAATTTACCCTAGAAGAGAATATGTTTTACAACCATATCCGCAAATCTCTATAAGCTAAAATTCTAAATATCTTTCCACAATTAATGTTCATACAGAACAAACATGACTGGACAAAAACTAGAAAAAGAAGTAAGTGACTTCAATACACACTGTAATCATATCTGTAAAACAATATAGCCTATTATTATTCATGTTTTTTTTCTCACTCCAAAGCTCCAAGATGCGTGACAGCACCAAAATAAAAAGATTAAGAAGCTTTGTGGCATTCCAACACATTCTCACTCCCATCTCGTAAAATACGGACATTTAGTCAGGTGCCATTGTCGTCGTTATTGACGCTAAAAGTCTCCTTTAGAGTCCGCGGCACGGTGTGGGAGGATCCCCCTAACTTCCTCCACAGCGCTGCAGAGGAAGGTCTGGCTAGTCCAAACAACATTCCTGGATGGGAGAAAAACGTGTTCTGCTTCATTGGCATTTCTTTAAACCAATCACAATTGTCTTGGGCGGTGCTAAGCTCCGGATGGAGCAATGGTGCCTCTGGAAAATAGGATGGGGGAAGGAGCTTGTTCTGGTGGAACATGTGTACGTTCAAATGTGGCGGATTTTCGGCGCTAACAGGGCAAACCCAAAATTGGAAAGTCAAGGATACAGACTATAGTTAACCTAACCTACATGTCTTTGGACTGTGTGAGGAGAACCATGCAGAGCACCTGACAGGTAGACTGGGTAAACCCAGCCCGATCTGCCGGCGATTTGATTTCGCCCCAGCAGCTCAGGCTGGAAAGCTGTACATTTTTCTAGCCTGCTTCCGTTACAAATCTGCGGGGACCATTCACAAACTGGCTTATCCACCTAGCGCACTATTGGCGGGTTTAACACGATGACAATAGAGAAGCGACCCAGCAGCTTCTTGTTTACATTCAACATAGCGGCCACCGACATGTATAACCCGTTGCTCACGCCTCTTATGCAGTAGAAAATACAGAGCAGACTCCCCAGACTAATGTTCAATCTTAAAACATTGAGCTTGGTCTGGTGTAGCCAGACTACCTGACAGGCACAGCTGCTTCAAACCCAGAACATTGTTCTGAAGAGATGAAAAAAGATAAGATAGACTTTATTGATGCCACACTGGGGACATTCCGTAGTTACAGCAGCTCAAATGCAAACACAACAGATAAGACAAATAAATGGAAATAGAATAGCAACATATCTAAAAAAGTATATATAATAGGAATAGAAAAAAGAATAAAAAAATATTATGAAAAACATGTACACTATAGACACCTTTTGTATACATTGAGCTCCTCTGTTTTGATCACAGGATTTTTCCAAAGTTTGGAAGATTTGAACCCAGTCTGTTTTCTACGATGTCTGAGCTTCTGTGCCAGAGGATGAGCCACAGTGACACGTCGTGCTGTCTTATTATTGAACACTGTATGAACAGATCCATTCCTCAGTGGGATTACAAGTCATAAAGAAACTTGTGGCATTAATTAATAACATTTAAAATGATATCATACCTTCTAGATGATCTTTAAATGTGTTACAGCAATCAAATCAACTAATATATATTATTTAATAAAGTGCATTTCTGTAAAAATAATATTGCATTCACCATATCAGTGTAAGGATAAGGATTTGTCCATCCTACCAGCTTGGGCAGGGGGAAGATGGTAGGGGCTCTGGAGCTAAAGGCTGCAACATTACAGATCCAACAAGCAATAGTTAAGGTTAGTGTTAAAAAAAGGAAACATGGTAACAGGACTATAGCATGTCATACCATCCACCACCTGAGTGGATTCCATGTTTAAAACAAATAGTAGCTGGCGTGTGTTTTCTTGGAAACCTAGACATACTAAAGTGAAATGTTTCTTGAGACAATCGATGGACTAGCTGCTCCACAGTGGACACAGTCTGGCCATCATCAAGATCAAGTTCCCGAGTTTGGTGAAGCACCCACGGGCCAGTGAAGAATTGGGTCATGGGCAGTTTGATGCTCAATGTTTTCTATCACTGCTCCCAACACTGATTATGGATTGGCTTAGATAACTGACTTCCACTGAGAAGCAAAGGGCACTGAGTCCATGCTTATTTCCAAGAACAAAAAACATTCAACACACTAGGCTAAATCAGTTTTTAAATAATAGTTTTAAAAGGTATAATATGCAGTATGTTTCTAAAAAACAATGTATAGACTTAAGTAATCCCTTTCGTCACTTCTGACCCACTAGCTGTGTGTGCTGGTGTCTGTATCTGCAGAGAGCCTGTCCTCTGCCGGTTTTTCTTGGGCGTAAGCAAAGAGCCGTTGGGTATGTAACGCCCAGCCAATAACAGCGTACAGGGTGTGCAGCCTGCTCGCATTCCCAACCACAGATTTGCCCTTCAGCATGTGATATCGCCGCAAACGTTTAACTGACACAGAAACGGACAAGATGAAGCTCTGCATTCACTCACAATCCGCCAATGTAGCACCTTCCTGTGTGTGTGTGTGTGTGTGTGTGTGTGTGTGTGTGTGTGTGTGTGTGTGTGTGTGTGTGTGTGTGTGTGTGTGTGTGTGTGTGTGTGTGTGTGTGTGTGTGCACTTTTGCGCCATGTTTTATTCCTTCCTCTGATTCACTGCTGCTCCCTCTCTTCCTTCACTCTCTAGCTCGTTTAACCACCGCTTCTCTCGCTCTCTCTCTCTCTCCCCAACTTTGAACGGTGTGTGTGTGTTTACAAACTGTAAGCATTGTCACTACATATTATACCTTTAAAGCTGCAGTTGGTAACTTTCATAAAAATAACTTTTTGTCATATTTGCTGAAACTGTCACTATATCCTGACAGCGGCACACAAGACCGATCATCTGTAAACAAAATCGTGTTCCGTGCGTCCCCCCCCCATAGTGATCCTAATGGCATTTGCAAGTTTCCACCACGCCTGAAGATTAACGACCAATCAGAGCCGAGGAGCCTCTAATGCCGTGTCAATGACTACGTTTACATTCACATAATATTCAGTTTTTTTCCGAAAAGACTATATTCCTCTAAGCTATTTCCATGGCTAATGAAAGTGATATCCAAGTCTTTGATCATGTTTAAAAGTAGCTGTGTTTGTCCTTCTTATCGTGTCTGCAGTCTCGCAAACTGTCGGCTGGTTGGTTTGTGTACACTAACCATAGCAACGCAAGAGCAAGAGCTGACCATAAGCCGTAAACCGGCAAAATGCCATAAACTGGGCGTGAACTGCTGTAAAAACCCTGATTGAGACTCATATTCTGAATCCGCTGTATACATGTCCAAAGAATGCCTCTAAAACCAGAATAATACCAGAATATCACACACGTCTTAATCGGAAATGCAATATTTGGCCATATTCAGAATACCCAAACTGAATATGCTGTTTACATGACCCGTATAACATTTCACAATATTGTCAAATAAGAATAATATTGGTGTGCATGAAAACATACTCAGTGAGAGCTTGTGAACTGTCAAACCAGGCAGCGCTGATCTAACATGAATTATGAATCTGTAGCTGACATATATTAAAACAAAGTAGGAAAAGGAAGGTGGAATCAACATATCTAAGGAAGAATGGACAACAATATGGAGGTATCAATGGAGAGAGTTTGGTTTGAAAGGCATAATAAGATACTTTATCACACCATCTCAGAAATCTCACTATGGTGATAATACCCCAGTTTGTTGGAGACAATGGGGTAACCAAAATGCAAACCATTATCATATTTTCTGGGAATGCGCTATCATTGAAGACTTTTGGAAGGGGATACATAACACCATACAGGAGTTATTTCAAGAGGAAATCCCTCTAGAACGTAAGACTATGTACTTGGGAACAACACCCTCCTATAACTATAGGGCATTTAACATCTACAACAGGTCTACACTTATAACGCACTCACCGCGGTGATGTTTTTGGTGGAGCTGTTCGTTCAATAGTCGACTCGGAAGAAAGCAAACGTTTTGATAATAAAACTGCATCAACACAACAGTATGTGGAGTTAAACTGGACGGGCCCAATAACCTCTGAATAGTTCTACTTGTTGTTAAATTGCAATGTGTGCGGCAGCATTATGTCGGCAGGATAATTTAAAAGGCAACCGCAACTACATTTTTTGTACAGCCCTATTTCTGATACCGTGGTGGCAGACATTTTGCCATGTTGGGCCGCCACTACAAAATCAACATAGAGGAAACACTGTGGCTATTGCAGGAGAGCCCCACAGTAGACTCATGGATGGATACTGTGGCCAGAATTTATAAGATGGAGCAAATAACAGCTTAAGTAAATCATAGAATGGAGAGGTTTGTTTCATATTGGGAAAGATGGTTTAACTACGTCACATCCAATAGGCCTGATCGTATTTCTTTATTTTGTCGAATATGCTACGTTGAAAAGATTACTCCCTGTCTGTATATAGTTTTGTCTTTTTTTTTTTTGTTGATCGCCTTAGCTGTATTTTTTTATAGTTTTGAATCTCTTAACACTGGAATATGTATGTATCATATTTTTGTACACTGATAGTTTCCAGGGATTAAAGGACCCAAATGCAGGGAGAGGCAGGCAGGCAGGAGAAGGGTTGAACTCGAGGATTTATTATTGGAAACACAAACATGAACAAAGGGAGTCCTGGGAGAAACAGCGGTCAAAAACCAATACCAAAAAACAAAGAAGGGTACCCAAAAAAACCAAGGAAGTACAAAATCAGGGAAATACCGAACTGACACGGGGAAAGCACACATACAAACAGCCGCAAACTCACGGGCAAAACACAAGCAAACGCAGACAAAACGAACTGACAAGAGACAACGTAAACACGGGGGTTAAATACAAGAGGTAATGAACAAATGAGGGACAGGTGGTACAACAGGTGAAACACATCAGGGCGGGGCAGGACAATCAAAGGCGGGAAAACAAAGTAAAACCAGACAAGACAAGATCGGACACAGACTATCAAAATAAAACAGGAAACAGGAACAAACCGACAGGAAACATAAAATGACCTAAATGCAGACAATTGAACAACATAAAACACGAGGGAAAACAGAATAAATCTACGAAAACATACAGAAAACATAATACAATCAACAGAAAAATACACAACCACAACAGTACACACAGTCTTTGAAAATTCTGTATCAAAATGTATCTGACTCTAAACATTAAACTGTAAATTATAAAAAAAAAAAAAAAAAGATTCAGTAACTGCCTATTTCTCGTCTCAGATGTTTTCTGAAACATATTTTAGTGTTCCATTTAGCTGTAAAATGAGAAGGGTTGTGACCTGGCCGCCTTGTTGAAAACAGTCGAGACAAAACTGACAGTTTGAGCCGCAGTTCACGAGCAGTGATGGACAGTGTGTTGAGAGTTTCCTCGGCTCTGATTGGTTGTTGTCCTGATTATCTGTCTCATGTAGTACTGTCAGGACATCGGGAACAAATATGACAAAAGGTTATTGCTGAACTTCTAAGTGGGCATGACAACAGCTAAGAGCCAATGTTGCTCTAAATTCCATGCTGCGCCTCTGGCAGGAGAATGTCATCCTGTATAGAATACAGAATAGAAGCTGGTTCAAGAGCAGCAGAGCAGGGGTCTCAACAGGGTGTCCGCGACCACTACGGGGTCCTTAGAGTTCCTACAGTGGTGTATTTTGTTTAAAAATTGAAATGTCTGAAAATATACATTACCATGAATCCAACCTATTAAAAGCAATGATAAATCAGCCTATTCATGAAAAAAAAACACTTAATTCAACATTGATGATAAGCAGTCTCCACAATGTAACAGCCTTCACTTTACCGACAGTATTAACAACAGATGAAGACACCGTGTCTTAAGAAGCTTGGTGTTCTCTGTTAACTCACTTTACATCCTCTTTGCTGTCTCTTTTCCCTCACACCGCCACTACGCTAACTTCAGTCCGACGCCGCTCACCGGCGGGCCCTCGCTCTCCTTTCTTCACCACTCAGTGCCTGGTGTTGTCTCCCTCACTAATGGCTGCTTTAAGGTTCTGTGGTGAATCTGTGTTGAATCTGCCCTCTGAATAATGACTCCCCATGGTAAAAACGTCCATGAAGATGACCAGTGAGCAGTTGTGTGTGTGTGTGTGTGTGTGTGTGTGTGTGTGTGTGTGTGTGTGTGTGTGTGTGTGTGTGTGTGTGTGTGTGTGTGTGTGTGTGTGTGTGTGTGTGCGTACGGTCACGTTCGGTGGTTCAGAGCATGCAGACAACAGATGTACAAAGTAGATTTTGTAACTTAATCACTACTTATATTACACCTATCTTAAATGTCATTGTTTATAAGGGCATAGAAAATGGATTCATTTAATAGGGTTAGGTTTCTTACGTAATTTTCTTAATTATTTTGTTTGTGTTTCTTATGCTCGTTAACGTTTTATGTTCAAGTTAAAAAAATACACATTTCAAAATTGTAATAGCTTATTTTCTGCATTTCCCTTAATAATCAGGTAAACTAAATGGTGGGGGGGCAGGGAAGGGTCATATTGTGAGTTGTATGTTTGCTTGTTTTTGTTGTTGCATTTTTGCCTTAAATCATCTGGGGAACGCACACCTGCGAGCAATGTTCCCTTTATAAATCACAGATTACCCACAAGCGTGCGTACGTGAATCAGCCTCTTATCCCGTCCATTTTTAACCATAAATAGTCAATGCAAAGCACCTCATGAATGCTGATCAAGTATGTTAATGACCCTGCCAATTATTATTATTTCGGCCTGTTCTCGCACAGTGTAGGGAAACCTATATTAATAATATCGTCCAAAACGGCAGGCATTACGGAACTCGGGGACAGCTTCGATATACCAGACCTAGATTTAACAGAACTATATACTATATCCAAACAAGCCTTAGTGATGAAGGTGAAGATTATATATATTTATTAAAAAAAAAGCACTTAGCTGTCTGCCATTTCCCTCTGGAAACAGCCGGTGGCCCCCAGAGGACCAATTCATGTTAAATCATGCATCATTTTGGTAAGGTTACCCAAGAGCACATAAGCGCAAGAGCGAGTGGAGCTCCGACTCAGTCTGCGCAATATGCAATAAATCAATTAATCGCATGATAAATAAAAGAGCTAGATCATTTTTAAATGTAAATTATCGCGGCTGGAAAAATTTCCATTTTATTTGGTTTTTATTCCAGTGCATTTATTGGTAACAGAGACTGAAAGTCCATTTTATTTATTGTTTTTGGTTGTTTTGTTCATTTATTCACAGAGCTGCGGTGCAGACTGAGCGAAACTACGCGGACTCTGCAGTTTGTTAAAGTCACAGTAATCGCGGCAATGCTGGTTAAGCGGATGCAAGTGTCGTTACACTTTTCAAAACTCCACACAGACAGCGTATATAATGGGCGAAAGCGGTCGCGGTATGGTTAACGTTAGACTTCCTCTGTGACAGGCAGGCACCGCCACAGTGTTCACTGTGCCCTGTGCAAGGCAACTTTATTTCTATAGCACATTTCAACAACGAGGCAATTCAAATTGCTTTACATAAAACATTACTACTACTACGACTAAATGTTCTAAGTAAATACGATAAATAAGTTTGAAATTGTTTTTTTTTATTACAGAGGGAAAGTACCGAAAAAAGGTACCATTGGGTACTAGAACAGAAGTCCAACCCTAACGGTCACGTCTTCCATGAGATCACCCAGAGCTCCCAGATAGCAAGCATGTTTAGTCAGTCTGTTTCTCCCTGCCGTAGAACCGAGCTGGTTAAAGTTAACTTAAGTGACGATATAGAGGTCCACTAAAAAAAGCCCTAAAGTTAGCTAATGTCAGCTATCGTAGCTAACGTTAGGCTGTGACAGACAACGTCAGAGGGAACCAGACTTACTTTCTGTTTTGGAGCTGCAGGTGAAGTCGTGACAGCCGCTGCTGTAAATGGAACGTTACAGTAAAGCCAGAGGCTGACTGCGGTCGGGTCAAACCGTCAGTGTGCAGCGTGCACATAGATGAGGCGCTCCGTTTTTCCTTGCCGGTCAGACTAGAACACTTGTAGGCATATACTGACCACGTCAGGTCCGGAAAGATTGCATCCCCCGGTACCTACGGTACTGTAGAGAAACGAGTAGCGTCACGTTTTCAGAATTAGGGTTATTATAACAATAGCAGCTGAGAAGCACCGAGGAGGCCTGATCCTCTGCTGGATGAGCACATCTGTGCTCTGCTGCTGCAAATTTGCTCTGCCGGGTAAAACAGCCTTTGTGTGTGTGTGTGTGTGTGTGTGTGTGTGTGTGTGTGTGTGTGTGTGTGTGTGTGTGTGTGTGTGTGTGTGTGTGAATGAAAGCAGCAGAGAAGGCAGAGTATAATGGGGTATTCAGATAAAAAAAAGCAATCCCGCAATTTTCCCCAGGGTTGTGCGGCGGGGAGGGGGGGTGTCAACGAAACAGCCCATCTGTGTGACGTCCTGTTTAACCCCCCAACAAAGCACATGTAGCCTTGATATTTCACAGTTACTGTTTTCCATATGAAATTACGGTAATAGACTTGTGGGAATGGACTTTGTAAAATACATCCCTTTCCAGAGCCACATTAACCAGCTCCGACTGGGGGATCCTGAGGCGTTCCCAGGCCAGGTTGGAGATATAATCCCTCCACCTAGTCCTGGGTCTTCCCCAAGGCATATATATATATATATATATATATATATATATATATATATATATATATATATAAATTATAAAAATATAATTTTCTGATTCTGACAATCTTGGCCAGCAGGGAAGGCCTTGACGGCCCACCTCTGATGGGGCTTGATTTATCAGAGTTTACAGAGAGGGCTTACTTTGACTTTGATAATCTGGATAACCAGTTGGCTTGTTGATACATCAAGAACACTTAGATCCTCAAATTGCATCATTAACAGTATGTCATGTTCAAAGTTGAATGTTTTTGTGTGTTTCGTGTTTGTAAAAAATGTACTGCTGTCTGTCTTGGCCAGGACACTCTTGAAAAAGAGATTTTTAATTTCCAGTTCCATATCCTCCTGCATATTTGTAAAGCAATGTTTGTTGGTGGCAGAAGAGCCACAACATCTTGCATATATTTTATTTCAAGAGTCTGTATCAGCTTGTTCCAACTCTTCATTAAAGTGACACACTAAATGGCCAAATGTGTGTGGACACCCCTAACATGGCAGCCATTGAACCTGCTGCAGGGATTTGCTCCCATTCGGACACCAGAGCATCAGTGAGCTCCCTTACTGATGTTGGCTTATCTGGCTTCACTTTGAACTAGTGTTGTCTAAAAACACCCATGTATACTGGAGGAATCATACTTCACGTCACTGGAACTAGAACTAGATCCAAGGTGCCACACGTGTCCACATATCTGTGGCCAGAGACGGAGGTGTAGGATGCTTCCAGAGAACAGGCTTCTGGCAGGGAATGGAGATCAAGTTTGAGGAAGACAGGACGTTACGAAAACTAACAAGCGTATATGAGCATTGACCACATTGAACTGCGTCAATGACACTCATTGGCTGTGAAAGATTGAGAAAACTTTCCAGCCCTGGAGCAATTGGTAATCACTGCAGCAGCCTGTCCTCTAATGATGGCTTCCAGCCTGAGAGAGAAGCCTTAAATAATCACATTACCTTCCACACACCCATCTTACTAAGTCTTTACATCTGAAATGCAGTCTTAAAGATATTTTATTTTTACGAAGCTTTGTGTTTTGATTATGTTTTATTTTCTGTCAAATGATAAAGTGCCATTGATAGTTTGAAAACAAGGTAAATTAATGAAGTTCAGTTCTATATGAAACCAGCACTACCAGCAGTAGTAGTTTGTCTCATTACAATATTGTTCAACTGTGAGTCATGTGCATGTTCACTGATGCAGAGCAGACTCATGTGAATGTATTACGTATGACATACATGTTTAACATCTAAAAATAACCATGTCCTGTTTCTTTTCCTGCCCAAGTTCTCATGTTCTGCAGGGAATAACTAGTTAGCTAGCTGTTTATTAAGGCAGCTACACACCGGGCTGATAATAGGCCGTTGGATAGTCTGGCGAGGTCAGTGACTCGAGTCTGTTCGGTGTGTTCCGCCGTCCGTTGGAGGAGCTGTCGGCCTTCATTTTGGCCGACCTGACGTGCTCAGTCGGAGACAGGGCAGTCGGGACTCACCCAGAAATGGCAAGCGGGATGACCGTGACTAAGCCTCTCAAAATCTGACGAAAATCTTATAAACTGACCTTTGTCGATCTGAAATGAAGACATATTCAGCAACTGCATGGCCTATTTCTCGCTTAAAATGTTTTCAGAAACACGTTTTGGTGAACTATTTTAGTACACTATGAGTTCGTCTTCTGAAGGAGTCGCCGTTAATGGCTGGTTGAAAAATCCAAAATCCGGAAGCAGCAGCCAGACACACGTGATGCGTTCGTCCAATCAGATTCAGGTTTAGTGCCGCCTCGTCGCTTTGGTGTGTTCCGAAGCAATTATTTGACCAACTCGGGGAGACTGATCAGTCCAACTGCCTTTTCTGCCAACGGTTGGCCGTCTGGTTGGTCTGTAACTGCCTTTATACGTCTACGTTTCTTCAATTTCTTGAACATTAAATCAGTTCCCTACATCACAAGGTCTTAATAGAGCCCTCCAGCAAAGTAGTCTGAGTTGTATGTTTATTTGTAAATGTACTATGGCTATTAATGTATAAGTACCTTAAGACCAATGAAAAAACAGAGCCAAATCCATTATGTAGCCTATATGTACACATACTTGGTCAAAAAAAGCTCATTTTAATTCCCCATAAACTGAGCTTCATGTGTAATTGTTACTGGTAATGCAGTGTTTGAATTCACTTTCAGTGGTTTAAAATATGTTTTTAATTTGAGATTGAGATTCTTCAGTCGTGTGTGCCTGCTCAATGGAGAATCAGCCAACGACTGCAGTGTGCACTGAGAGGAGCAGCAGTCTGCACATCGTCTCTCAGGTAATCACTCGGTGCTACTTTGATGAATTACAAATGGGATTGGTAATATGCTGTACACCACTGAGGCACAAGTCCAACTGCAATGGTGAGGGCTCTAAAGTGGCTCCTGATCTCCAGACACTGAGGGGCCCTGTGTCCAAAAATCCAGTTTGAATTCCTTTACTGTAACAGTTCAGTTAATATTATGCACATATGGTGAATCTCCTCATGTGTTCATCAATTAGAGACACACGCATGCAATGCGCACACACACACACACACACACACACACACACACACACACACACTGGAGCAGTGCATTTCTGGGACATGCTAACATGCTAGAGGCTAATCTGAATCTGTTTCAGTAAATGAACATATTGCACACCGCTGATTCCTGAGCCACAGGTGTTTGACTACAACACTTCACCAACTTCTGCTGTGACTTAGACATGGTAAATAATCAGTCAGCTGATTCAAAAAGTATGTCAGTTCTGCTGGCCCTCACAGCACATGTCACATCCATTCTCCTGTTCAGTCATCGTCTCCTGTCCCAGCGCTGTATCTAACCTTTATCGTTACAATGAGTCCAAGTGTTTTACTGTATAGCTACATCATGCCATCAAATGGAGGTATCCTTATTGTTTATATTGTGTATCGTTATATAAACATCTCCCATTGGAAACTTTGGAATCTCCACTATAGTAAATGTCAGCTCAGCATGCTGGCTGACCCACAGCAGCTCTGCCAGGCTCCAGACGGTACATATGCTTTGTCATTTTGTAAGATATTTCATCTAACGCAAAAATATATATATATAATAATAATAGGCCTATATATTTGTATGAGGTTACGCATGGATAGATAGTAAATGGTTGTGTTAATATCCATCAGTTCTCCAGGCTCTGTGCCTGATGTCGGTCCTGGACGTTCAGACTCCCTCTCTCTGCGCCCATATGGCTAACATGTAATCTATAGAAGCACACATGTTGCAGAGGCTATAGGCTACACACTGATCATAACCAGCTCAAAGTGAGCAATAACAGTACGGAGATCTATAATAATAATAATAATAATAATTATTATTATTATTATTATTATTATTATTATTATTATTATTATTATAGCCCATGATATTGAGGCCAGCCGAGACAGCGCGGCTGTCCCGATGGATGTTCCCGGCGGAGCAGCGCAGCAGGTTAATCCTGCCTAGCCTAAAAACCTTCTCTCCCATCCATCCATCCCAACCCTGACCTACTTCACTGTTCCACAGGACTCTACTGCTCTGGGATCGCGGCTCAGACATACTGGAGTCTGTGCTTTTTTTTTTTTGCATTCATGGCGGAGCTGTGTCGCTGTGCGCGCTCTGCGCCGCGTCCCCACACATGCAAGCATTCACATGCAAACGAATAGAGTTGAACAGCAGCTTACCTTCGACAGCCCACACCGTTGGCAGTATCCATAGAATCCGAATCATATCCATAAAGATATCCATAATCAGAGTCAGTGCAGCCGCGGGACTGCAGAGAGCCGCGATGCGTTTATCGCGCAGCCGTCCAGCAGCGGGCCATTGGCTGGGGGTTCATTCAGCTGCAGAGCATCATCATCATCATCATCGTCATCACTAGAAACAGCAGAAGAACAAGAACAAGAACAAAAAGAACAAGAATTAGGGATAAAGGCTGAGGAGCTGCAGCAATGATGTATTAAGAGAACTGCAGTCAGGCCAGTTTGGGCGAAACCAAAAGGAAGGGAGGGGGACTCATAGTGTGGAAAATAAAAGAGCTCTCATTAGTTAACTGTTTACGACGGAGCATTAGGGCCACATCAAAAGAAAAAAAATAAGGAGGAAGATTGCATTCCGAGAATAAAGTCAAGCACTAGGATATGGCTTCTGGTGTAGGGTAGGCTACTATGTTGAGGTCGTACTTAGCATTTCACTTAGTAGCCTACTGCACCTCAATCAGCTACATGTTTCTTACATTATACATCAGTATTAACAATCTAATGTATAAACACGTTCCAGTCAAGGGCAGTTTTTCTTCTACTTTCAGAACATTTCACTGATAATAATAATAGGCATTTTTACTTAGTTTAGATTAGTTCAGTTTATTGGTTTACACGTACAAATACTACAGATTAAATCAATAAAAGATGTGATGGAGGGATGCAAAAAACCCTCTGGGCACTCTCCAATGCATACTCCAATTAAAATAGAAAGAATCTAAAATACTGGGGGGGGGGGGGGGGGAGGAAAAAAAGAAGGGTACAAAAAACAACATAACATGAGACACAGCCATCTTCTAACCTTAAACAAACTTGGAACTATATTCTCAGAAGGCAAAGCAATACTACTTCTGCTACTTGGGCAGAGTGATTTGCTTTGCAGCAAGCCTTTCTGAGAATATAGTTCCCGGTTTGTTTACGGTTAGAAGATGGCTGTGTCTCATGTTACGTTGTTTTTTGTACACGCTGTGACTCTACAAATCACAACATGTAAATAGGAACATGTTGGAGTTATTTTATCACTTATTCGGAGCAGTAGGCTAGTTGGAACCAGTTACCTGCAGGTTCTGTGCTAGACTAAGCTACCGGTGGAACCGTCAGACGGCGTTACAACACGCACGGACACGAGAAGGGTATCGACTTGTCTTACTCTGGGGGTTACGGTGAATAAGCTAAAGTCCCAATAAGTCGGCGTGTTCCTTTAAACCAAACTGAAGTTGAGATGTTCAACGGATAAAGTTTGTAATTATTTCGAGTGGCATGATTATGAACAACAACAGTAACAGTAAAAAAAATAGTTCATTATAGAATGAAGGAAGTATCTTGTTTAGAGATCTGTATACAACTAAAGCAATGTGTAGTTGATTGACTTGATAAACTGTGAGGATGCCTGATCTTAAAAACAGGAGTTGAGAAGAAGTATTTTTATGCACACAGTAGATGATTCGTAATGCCCTTTTCTGAAGATGAAAAACAGGGACAAGTTTAGTGGGATGAGTACTTCCCCATACAGAGTTACAGTAGTATATGTAAGGATTGACCATAGAATAATTTAAAAGCATGGCAACCTCTGTGTTTATCGTGAACAGACTTTTCCCAAGATTCCAACACTTTTTGAAATTTTAGTTGTGACTGTACCAATTGGCTTTTTCCATGAAAGAGACCCAACAAGTTGTACACCAAGAAATATTGTAGACTGAACTCTAGCTATAATAGTATTGTTTATATGTATATATGAAGACTGATCAGCATTCCCTGCTTGGACACCAATGAAAACAACATATCTTAATGTTAAGAGATAATTTATTACAGTTAAACCAACCATTTAACTTAATGAGTTCATGATTTGATACTTTCAATATTTTATCAGGGTCTTTATGGGAATAAAAAACAGTTGTGTCATCAGCAAATAATACCTTATACAGATTGTTCAATATGTTACATAGATCATTAATATAGATTAAAAATAATGGCCCAAGAACCGATCCTTGAGTTACACCACAAGTGACATTGCAAAGAGAAGAATTAATATCATTGATAGAGATAGCAATGGTGTTAGAGTGATTCTTTCTAAATCCATACTGGTGAGTACATAATATATTATGCCTATAGAGATGATTCAACAATCTTTGATGAACAAGTTTTTATATTACTGGTAAACTTGAAATTGCTCAAACAAGGCTGGGTTATAAGGGGCCGTCAGGGACATTATTCAGAATTACCTCTCACAAACACATGTGAAATGCTCTTACATACACTACTGAAACACTCTCACATAAACAAACGGAAAATGATTCGCTCGCAAACACTACTGAAAAGCTCTTATATACATTACTGAAAAGCTCTCACACATACAAGTGAAACACTTTTATATATACATTAAGATGATCAGTAGTCATACGCAGAGTTTGCGGCTGGAGCGGGTAATTGCATTGTTTCATGGCATGACCAGAAATTTTATAAATATTTTAAATAACACAAAACAACTAAATGGTGGTAGGTAATACATCTGATTTTATATAGGCCTACTGGTTTAGTAAAAAAAATATTTTTTCAGGGCTCTGGCTCTCCCCTGAGACTGTCGACGCATATGCAGGACGCAAAAAACGAAAATTACTGTTGCACTAGTCTGGACATCTTACCGTGCCAACATTGTAATAAAGGTTTCCTAAATGCCAATTGATTGCGCAGATTTTGACTTTTATACGTTTTATTCCACATTGTTTAAACATCGAAGTGGATCTACTTATCGCTGTGGATTACTTTTTTTTCGTGTCATTGGATTACGGCAAAATACGGATCTTTTTTCTTAACGTGTCTTAATGTTTTATGGTGTGACTGCGCTTGGTTTCTGCGTTTGGAGAGGCATCTCAACAGACTAGAGGTCCAACACTGATTGTTCATGGAATCAGAATCAGAATCAGAATCAGAAAGGGCTTTATTGCCAAGTACGTTGCACATACAAGGAATTTGTCATGGTGCTGTTGGTGCATGTCACACATTCAAATATAAGAAGGATAAAAAATAATATAAACAATATAAATATAAACATATACACACAGAATGTATTAATAACGTTAAAAATTAAGTAAATAAATAGTAAAATAAGTAAGTTAAATAGTAGTAAAAAGGAAGGAATGCTACAGCAGAGTAGGTACAGTGGCATGAGGAGCCCGAGGTGGGGTGTGGAGAGAGTCAGGGTGGAGTCAGGGTGGTTTCCGGGCCTTGTTGATAAGACAAGGCCCGGTTACATTTTAGTTGAATTTATGTGTCGGGGCATTTTGCCACCGTCTGTCTATTGCGTTCCAAGACAGCTGTGCCGCGATTGGATTTCATAAGGGTGAGTTGTTACAATGTAATTTAAAATCTTCTTTAAAAATAAACATGTTTATTTAGCATGTTTGTTTTGTCCATATGTGCTCGTGTTGTGTTCCCCAAGTGGTAGGCCAGGTCTCAGCTTCTACAATGAGTATTTTTTTTATTTTTTTTTGCCCCCCCTGGCTCAAATGTCAAACTCCGCTTATGTCAGTATTGCGCGTGCGCGAAAGCTGCATGCTGCCTGTTATGTTACTCCAGCCATTGAGTTTGCTTTTTTAACTATTCTCTTTTTGTTCGTTCTTATTTTTCACTGTAACTCTGTGAAGTCCTGCCCTCTCTAACGATGTTGTTGGAGAGAGTTTTTGTGTTTTATTTCATGTTTTAATGCCGCTTCCACCGGGACACTAGGGTGGCCATTTCCTTCACATCAAAAAGGAGGACACTTTGCATACACAGGGACACGCAAAGAGATATTTTTTTGGTATGATCCCGTTTTAAATTTGAATATGTTAAAATTCTCGGCATCAACAATAATAATTAATGAATATATATTATATATAATAATATTTATATATAATAACAATGTGCAATAATTACTGTGCAATACCATTCCATATTCACTGTTTTATTTTTATTATTTTCCTACTCTTACTGTTTTTATACTTTTTTTATACTGAGAGCCAAACAATACAGCACCTTCTGTTTCAGATGTATAGGCTTTGCTTATACATATAAGTATGAGCATTTTCAGAATTCCAGTCCAACAACCGACGTTAGTCAGTCCTTCCAGAAAAATGCAGAGTTTTTTTGTGATTGTTGCGGGCAAAAATCCTTGATTATGCGGCACGTTTTCTTAAAAAATGCGATGGAATATGCGGGATATTTATGCAGTTTTATGCGATGAAATTGCGGGAAATTGTAAAAATTGCGGGAACTTGCAAAAATTGCGGGGTTTGCAGTTTTTCGATGATGTTCACGTCGCGTAATTATGTCACTTCATACGTTCCCATGGCAACAGGGGAAAATGGCTGCTCTTGTGTGAAGTAAACGCAAAATTTTTCAACTTTCTGCTAAGATATATCTGACTTTTTTTTGCAGCGAAAATGCGGGGATTATGAAATCATGCAAGCCCTGCATATTTTGCGCGGAAATCGACAATTTATGCGGCGAAAGTGCAGCGTATTTGAAAAAATGCGGCCCCTGCAAATTTATGCATATAATCATATTTGGCTGATTATGCATTGAATTATGCATTGAATTATGCGATCACATAATCGCGTTTTTCTGGAGGGACTGGTTAGTTAACGTTAAGTTCTCTGTCGCTGAGAGTTTGATTGACAGCCTGGTGGTAGCAACTGCGGTGAGTACGTGTTGTGGCGAATCAACACATGGCTCATTTGAATATTAAAATTAGCCATGTGTTGATAGGTCACAACACGAAAATGTAACCAATGAAATTATTTATTTTGACACAGCTTTTTTGACAGACATTTTTAGCCAATAAGTATTAAACTAACAAGGTAATGTGTCAAAAGGCGGACCTTTTTGTTATTTTCTCAAAAGGAGGACAAATGTGTGTCAGGCTTAAGGCTGCGCCTGCAGCCGGACTGTCCAGCCTAACGCTGCCTTCACGCCTTGAAATCAGCTCCGTAATACGCAATACGCCCCCAGCGGACGTCGTACTACACCGTTGAAAAGCTTCGGAAGCCATCCATCCATCCATCTTCGTCCGCTTATCCGGTATCGGGGGTAGCAGCTCCAGCAGGGGACCCCAAACTTCCCTTTCCCGAGCCACATTAACCAGCTCCGACTGGGGGATCACGAGGCGTTCCCAGGCCAGGTTAGAGATATAACCCCTCCACCTTGTCCTGGGTCTTCCCCGAGGCCTCCTCCCAGCTGGACGTGCCTGGAACACCTCCCTAGGGAGGCGCCCAGGGGGCATCCTTACAAGATGCCCGAACCACCTCAACTGGCTCCTTTCAACGCGAAGGAGCAGCGGCTCTACTCTGAGCTCCTCACGGATGACTGAGCTTCTCACCCTATCTCTAAGGGAGACGCCAGCCACCCTCCTGAGGAAACCCATTTCGGCCGCTTGTACCCTGGATCTTGTTCTTTCGGTCATGACCCAGCCTTCATGATCATAGGTGAGGGTAGGAAAGAAAACTGACCGGTAGATTGAGAGCTTTGCCTTCTGTTTCAGCTCTCTTTTTGTCACATCGGTGCGATAAATTGAATGTAATACTGCACCCGCTGCGCCGATTCTCCGGCCAATCTCCCGCTCCATTGTCCCCTCAATCGCGAACAAGACCCCAAGGTACTTGAACTCCTTCACTTGGGGTAAGGACTCATTCCCTACCTGGAGAAGGCACTCCATCGGTTTCCTGCTGAGAACCATGGCCTCCGTTTAGAGGTGCTGATCCTCATCCCAGCCGCTTCACACTCGGCTGCGAACCGATCCAGTGAGTGCTGAAGGTCACAGGCCGATGATGCCATCAGGACCACATCATCTGCAAAAAGCAGCGATGAGATCCCCAGCCCACCAAACTGCAACCCCTCTCCACCCCGACTACGCCTCGATATCCTGTCCATAAATACTACAAACATGATTGGTGACAAAGCGCAGCCCTGGCGGAGGCCAACTCTCACCTGAAATGAGTCCGACTTACTGCCGAGAACCCGGACACAGCTCTCGCTTTGGTCGTACAGAGATTGGATGGCCCTGAGAAGGGACCCCCTCACCCCATACTCCCGCAGCACCTCCCACAGTACCTCCCGGGGTACCCGGTCATACGCCTTCTCCAGATCCACAAAGCACATGTAGACCGGTTGGGCATACTCCCAGGCTCCCTCCAGGATCCTTGCGAGAGTAAAGAGCTGGTCCGTTGTTCCACGACCAGGACGGAATCCGCATTGTTCCTCTTCAACCTGACGTTCGACTATCGACCGAGCCCTCCTTTCCAGCACCTTGGAGTAGACTTTACCGGGGAGGCTGAGAAGTGTGATACCTCTGTAATTGGCACACACCCTCTGGTCCCCCTTTTTGAAAAGGTGAACCATCACCCCGGTCTGCCACTCCTTAGGCACCGTCCCAGACTTCCACGCAATGTTGAAGAGGCGTGTCAACCAAGACAACCCCTCCACACCCAGAGCTTTAAGCATTTCCAGACGGATCTCATCAATCCCTGGGGCTTTGCCACTGTGGAGTTGTTTAACTACCTCAGCAACTTCCACCAGGGAAATTGACGACAATCCCCCATCATCCTCCAGCTCTGCCTCTACCATAGAGGGCGTATTAGTTGGATTTAGGAGTTCCTCAAAGTGCTCCTTCCACCGCCCTATTACCTCCTCAGTTGAGGTCAACAGCGTCCCATCCTTACTGTACACAGCTTGGATGGTTCCCCGCTTCCCCCTCCTGAGGTGGCGAATGGTTTTCCAGAAGCACCTTGGTGCCGACCGAAAGTCCTTCTCCATGTCTTCTCCGAACTTCTCCCACACCCGCTGCTTTGCCTCTTTCACGGCAGAGGCTGCAGCCCTTCGGGCCCTTCGGTACCTTGCAACTGCCTCCGGAGTCCTCCGGGATAACATATCCCGGAAAGACTCCTTCTTCAGTCGGACGGCTTCCCTGACCACCGGTGTCCACCACGGTGTTCGTGGGTTACCGCCCCTTGAGGCACCTAAGACCACAGCTCTTCGCCGCAGCTTCAGCAATGGAATGAGTTAAAAGTCTGTCGGACAGGGGCCTCCTCCAGACATTCCCAATTTACCCGCACTACCCGTTTGGACTTACCAGGTCTGTCCAGAGTCTTCCCCCACCCCCTGACCCAACTCACCACCAGATGGTGATCGGTTGACAGCTCCGCCCCTCTCTTCAACCGAGTGTCCAAAACATACGGCCTCAGATCAGATGAAACGATTATAAAATCGATCATTGACCTTTGCTCTGGTACCAGGTACACTTATGAGCATTCCTATGTTCGAACATGGTGTTCGTTATAGACAATCCATGACTAGCACAGAAGTCCAACAACAAACAACCACTCTGGTTTAGATCAGGGAGGCCGTTCCTCCCAATCACGCCTCTCCATGTGTCTCCATCATTGCCCACGTGCGCGTTGAAGTCCCCCAGCAGAACGATGGATTCTCCCACTGGAGCCCCATACAGGACTCCACTCAAGGTCTCCAAGAAGGCCGAATACTCCGAACTCTTGTTTGGTGCATATGCACAAACAAGAGTCAGAGTTTTCCCCTCTCAGGGAACCATCACCTTATCGTGGTGGAGAGGTTTGTGTGTCCCTATGAACCTGAGGGCTGTGTTGTCTGGAGCTTTGTGCTCCTGGTAGGGTCTCCCAAGGCAAAGTGGTCTCAGGTGAGGGGCCAGACAAAGAATGGTTCACAAACCCTATGAGTGATCGAGGTAGAGATGGAGTGACCCTGCCCGGAAGAAGCCTGGGGCCCCCGTTTGGAGCCAGGCCCAGACGGAGGGCTCGTTGGCGAGCGTCTGGTGGCCGGGTTTGCCACGGAGCCCGGTCGGGCACAGCCCGAAAAAGCTACGTGGCATCCATCTCTCCAGCCCATGGGCCCACCACCTGTGGGAGGAACCGCTGGGGTCGGGTGCGTTGTCACACGGGTGGCAGTGAAGGTCAGGGGCCTCGACGGACCAGACCCGGGCAGCAGACGCTGGCTCTGGGGACGTGGAATGTCACCTCTCTGTGGGGGAAGGAGCCGGAACTGGTGCGGGAGGTGGAGTGCTACCGGTTAGATCTGGTGGGGCTTACCTCTACGCACAGTCTCGGTTCTGGAACCGTACTCCTGGATAGGGGTTGGACTCTTTTCTTCTCCGGAGTTGCCCAGGGTGTGAGGCGCCGGGCGGGTGTGGGGATACTCACAAGCCCCTGGTTGAGCGCCGCTACGTTGGAGTTTACCCCGGTGGACGAGAGGGTCGCCTCCCTACGCCTGCCGCTGGTGGGGGGGAGCTTCGGAAGCGACTCACAAACAACGGTGCCCGGTTGGTGATGTGATGAACAGTGGCAATAATAGTCACAGAGATAATGTAACAGTGACTAAAATTGGTAGTCATAGTAGTTCATGTCATAGCAGGGCACTGAAGGGCGTTACAGGATGTGGCGTAGCACAGCAGAGCATAGCAGGACATAGCAGGACGCAGTAAGACGCGGCAGGACGCACCCGGACACTGCACGGCATCGCAGAGCGTAGGGCCACAGTGACAGCTCCAACCAAGATCTTGGTGCCACCCTAATCAAAGGGAATATTCTGGGCGAGAAAGAAACATAAGGACTCCGGGGAGTAAACTCCCCAGAGCTAGTTTAGTAACAAGCATTTCTGGGACAAGGATGCACACAAATGTAAACAAATGGAAAAAGAGAGGAGAGAGTAGCTCAGTGTGTCACAGGAAGGAAGGAAGGAATTTCCCCGGCAGTCTAGAATTATAGTAGCTTAATTAAGATAGACAGGTTAAGGAGAGGAGCCTTGTCGGGCTAGAACTCTCCCCAACCGGACCGGTCATATATAATATTTCATTATAATGTGTTAAAGGATTTCACTATAGTGTGTGTGAGGTGTTTCACTTGGTTATATGGGAGCTTTTCACTATAATGTGTGAAAGGATTTCACTATAATGTGTGAAAGGATTTCACTATAATGTGTGAGAGGTGTTTCAGTAAAACCGGAAGGCATTTCAGTCAAAACTGAAGGTGTTTCAGTAAAACTGGAATGGCTTCCGTTCAACAAAAATGCACGATTCAGGCGTTGATCGTCAGCCACATTCTTCGCAACACTAATGTCTGTCCAACAGCCTGCAAGCAGCCTAACCAAGGCAGCAGCGTTACTTCTCACTGTACTGGCGTCAGCAGAGACCATCAGAACCTTGTCAAATGCGACAACAGTCGGGCAGCAACTGACCGTTGCAACTTTAAGCCGCGACACACTGGACAGAAGTGTTGCCAACTTAGCGACTTTGTCGCTATATTTAGTGATTTTTCAGACCTCCTTAGCGACTTTTTTTCAAAAAAGCGACTAGCGACAAACCTGGTGACTTTCTGTAGAAAAGTCGCCAGTATTGTCCAGCGAGCACGCGAGGTATTTCTCTCCTGTAGCCGCCAAAACAGTCTCCTGTTCTGTGACAGAGGAGCAGCGGAGCAGCCTCTCCCCTCTCTCCTCATGTGCAGCAGCACTGCGCACAGTGTACAGGCAGGTAGAAGGGGAGGTGGGGACAGGGTGTGCGGGGGCCGGTGTAGGTGGGACAGACAGCAGGACGCGACGGGAGAAAGACGCCACTGAGCTGGCCTGGTCCTGGGCAAGCCAGCCTTCTTTGAGAATTCTTTATCGATCTTTTTCCCTCCCATTGTAGAATTTAATTTTTTTACTTCAAAGATAGGCTACCTAAGTAATAATTATAAGGTAAAATAAATTCCTGTATTGAATTTGTGATTATTTGGCTAAAGAATTATTTTTCTTTCTATCTACCTTGCTGACACAACCACTAGGCTTTATACAAATGATTGCGTAATGACGTCAAAAATATGCAAATGAGCATATGACGTCATCTAGCGACTTTTAGCGACTTTTGGAGCTGGTGCTAGCGACTTTCATTGGAAAATAGTTGGCAACACTGCTGGACAGTCACATAGCGTTCCTTTTCCCCTCCGGACAGCACAGCAGCATGACACTGCCAACTGCAGCTCCAGTCCGGAGAGTGTACTGTGCGCTGCGTTATCAAGCGCAACGCTCCAGCTCTTGGACATCAGCCACGAGGAGAAAAAAGGTAATTATAAATAGTTTATCATTTTAAATTTTTTCTAAATTATTGTTTAATCCAACGTAACGCAACAAGGCATGGTAGTGAGCTAAACAGTTAGCTGTGTGTGCGCCTCCACTACAAACATGCGGGGGATTGAGCCCTCACTACCACCCTAATACAGGGTTTCCGTGGGTCCTAGGAGTCTCAGATCTAATGCAAACTTTGCGTATGTCTTGCAGGGGGCCCAGATAGGTACACTGTCGAATTAGGTGCATGTAGGTGCCAGCTAACTTAGCATTGTTTGTAGCGTGGTTGCTATGGTAACTTACGGCAATGTGAGTCACGAGGTGGCACGTCAGCAGGTAGTAAAATTAGCTGTTCTTCACCTGGTGTGTGAATGCCGCTTGATGTCAATAAAATGAGGGCAGCTGCAGCTAAACATGTTTTATCCACTGAAATGTAACTAAAGCTCACCTAAAAGAATATCAGTTATACAGTACTACTGTACTGTATATCCCTCTCCAAAGCCTAACTTCCATTTACTAAATGTTTCTTCATCACTTCCATTATGTTATAAGTCATTTCTGCACTGCTGTTGCACCAAGCATAATCTAATGTTGTTATTTGGCCATATTGGTTGTTTACTTGAACAGTGCCATGTCTTAAACTAATGTTACTGACTGTTGTTACTGTTACACTCCTCTCAGTTATTTTCTGCCCCACACTGAAGCAATAATACATTTACCAGTGATGATCTTCACTGCATATTACCGCTGTGATTAAATACATCCTTCATCAGTATTTGAAGTTTTAAGTCAAGTACTTTAGTAAAAAAATACTGATTATACATAAAAAATACTTCTTATGTATGCCCCCTTTTTTGTCTTTGCTTATTTCTCAGCATAAAGGAATGACTGTTTATTACATATCCCCTTTTTACATTACATTTATGTCACTCAGAAACACCAGTCCTATTTCAAGGTGGCTGCTGAACTCTGACCTTGCGATTGACACCTCAGTTGACAAATTATGACCTTCCATGCCCTGTCCACAGCCTACAATAGCGAATGAGTCTGTGTTAAAGGGAAGGGCAGATATGTGGTTTTTCATGGTAGATTTATGGCTCAGAGAGAAATCACGTAAATAAGAGTGTTCAGGGCTTGAAGTGATAAAATTGGTTAAACTGAATATATTTGACCTAAATATGAATATTAATGGGTTAAATATAACTGATATTGATAACCACTAACCATTATTTATATAATATTGATAGGGCGTGGTGGTTAGTATTTTGTGTTTTGTGTTGTATTTCCTATAGCAGTATGACTTACATTGTACTGGCTGTTTTCATGTAGTCTGAGTCAGGACACAGCAGCTTGACCATTTCAACAAGGGCGTAATCTACTCCCTAATCAATCATGGGGAGTAGTGTGCAAACAAGGTCCAAAATTATGGTTACACAAACATGGATACATCCTCAGTGCCTTTGAATTACAGAAGGACTGGGACCACCAGACTGTTTTAGAACGCATCAGGGATGGCTTTCGTGAGCACATTCCAAACAATGTCAGGGAAATGCCTCTTTTTTCCTCTTACTTTGATAATTATTACAAACATTTGCTCAGCATTTGTTTTAAAATCTACTTTATTCAGTCACACAGTTAATTGGAGCAAGAAGCCAAAGTTTTTAGAGGCAGGGCTTTAAGCATAATTGGTCATATTTTAGTGTGACGCCCCTGTTTGCCCTGTTACAGTTACTGCATTATGTGGTAAATTCAAACTCAGCACTTTCTGTATCAGTTTTCAATTAAAATCCCTCTACAGTTTCATGAAACATGTGCAGCGATGTGTTGTGGAAAACTTTGACTTGCAATGTTCCCACATGGCCCTTGAAATTTGGCTACACTCATCTTGTGGAGCATGTATGGTACTATACAATCCAGTTTTGCTAAAAAATGCATCCACAGTGACTTAGGATAGTCACACTGAAAAGGAAAAGTCAGTATTTTTCACCCTGGACCAAGCAAAATTATATGAATTTATAATTTATTAGAATAAGTTATTGGAAATGTACATCATCCTTGGCATGCATATTATATTGCAGCTCACTTCTCCACTCATGTTTTAGACCTAGCTTTTATTTGTATAAGCCATTGCCGTGTGCTTGGTACATGGCGGTCCACCAACAAACTTCCTCTCGCCAACAGTATTTTGTCTTCTGGTCAATGGTTCAGCAAATCCAAAACTAGAAGACATAGCTGATACAGAACTCTTGCCAGCAAAAGTCAAAATGGTCAGTTGATAGCTTTTGAATGTTAGACTGCATTAGAATTAGTTTACATTAAAAGGTTCTCTTGTTGTTTTCCATTTTGAAAAAGAGTATCAGCCCACTTTTTCCATATGTTGTAGTTTGAATGCCACCACTATTCAACGGACAAGTGTCGACAGCAAAGCATATTTTCCTTCTTATTTATCACATTGTAGCAATGTGTGGGAAAACAACCTGCACTGCCATGAACTGTTAGGGGACCTCTAGGCATGCTGTAGTATGCAGACCACTAGTGTCTGGGTTTGTACTAATAAGTTAAATGACTAATAAGAAACTTCCATAACAAGCCATCTTTCTGCTTCTTGTGATGCTAGGTATCTGAAAGTACAACCTCTGAGGACCTTGAGAAGTCAAATGCACCATTGTTTGACTACTTGGCCAATGCAGGATGTCTGAGGCCTATGCGGTCGATAAGAGACAGGGATCTGTTGGTACAAGACATTGTCATGTTTCAGGTCATCCACAGGGTTCAAGGTCCCTTTCAAAGGTATTCAGTGTTAGTTGTTGTACAGTCAGATCAATCTCAAAAGAAGTCATAATTTTAACCATTGACCAACAAGGTGTAAGTCTAGCTTCACAAAATCTATTATAAAAAACTAAGGGACAATTTGACAGTGTACAATTGAACTATGGATTGTACAATTATTCCATGTTTGTACAGATTCTGTGACGGACTGAAAACTCTTGGGGTTCTGGACCAAATACGACGACAGCTTTCGACCCCTGTTCTGCTATGAGCCGAACACACTGACTGCTGACCAGCTGGATGATCTTTTCAGCATTCGTCTCTCTCCAGAAGGGAGCAACAAGAGAGCTACTGAGGAGATGGTTGTTACTTTCTGGAGGGACTATCTCCAAGATGCAGAAGGTAATTAATGGTTTAATGGTCAAATAAACTGATGCATCTGTTTTTTTAGTATCATTCTTTTTATTTTATTCTCTTGGTAGTCGTAACATTATCACAAAGCAACCTGCGAATGTTGAAAAATTAAAGACCTGTTATTAATTCATTGCTATAAGAGGCATTCAGATTGTAGACGCTTTGGTTTTGAGAAGTGAAATACGCTTACTGGACAATTTATTCAGTATCAGCTGATTCAGATTTTAAACGCTTTGGTTTTGAGAAGTGAAATACGCTTACTGAACAATTTATTTAGTATCAGCTGATGTTAATTGCTTTAAAGATGATTCACATACACATTAATTGGACCAACTACCACTGATAATATTTTTGTTTTTACAGAAGAAAAAGGACCATCCAAACTAGAGAAGATAATGGCCTTCACAACTGGAGCATCTGTGGTACCACCTATCGGCTTTTCCCCAACTCCTTCTATCCGGTTCATTCACAAAGGAGATGATGGCTTTTCTACATCAATGTTCCCTCTTGCCAACACATGTGTTAACTGCATCAAGTTGCCACTACATGTGTCATACCAAATGTTCAAGGAGAAGTTTGACTTCACATTAGAAAACACATATGGGTTTGGCAGGGCATGAACATGTCATGCTCTAAAAACTTTTTCTGTCTGTCTTTCTTTCTCTGTTTGTCTCTACCTTTCTGCTTTCTGAAAAAGTTTAAAACAAGACATTTCTGAATGCCGTATGCAAAATAACTTATGCATTTTATATAGTTTCACCACAATTCAGTTGACTCAGTCAGCCTATGTTTTAAAACATATTTACATTTATTTTTAACGGCACGTTTCATATTCTTACAAAACTTTCTTTTAAAATATACTTGTTTCGACAGTTAAAATTTAAACAGTTAAGCTGAACATAGGCTCTATATCCTTTTCTGTGACTCACTTTCTGTCTCTTATTTGTCTATCAATCTGTTTGCCTCTCTGTTTCTCCCTCTGCCTGTTTAAGTCTCTGTCTCTTTTGACCATCTATTCCATGGTTCCCATCATTTTCAAGTGGTTCACTTGTTGAATAATGTTCATTGTGGTCTCATTAATAATTACATCTATGTCTGGAATTACAACATTATTATTGGTTTGAAGTTCAGGTAATGGCCCTTCTTCATCAATGCCATAGTAGTTATCGGCATCAAAAATGCTGTTTATAACTGGATGGATTTCTGCATTATTAATGACACCTGAATGCCACAGCTGAAGAGGTTTCTGCCCCCCTTGTGTGGAGAGGCCATGGTTGTTCCATTGATGAATTCTGTTACTGCTCTTTCAATCCTTGGTAAATAAACACAATGCAGACAAAATAAATGTAGTTAATTCAATGAATCCAGTACACCCTGTTCCTCCATGAAGTTAAAGATGTTTATAAAGTGTCTAGATACAACTCTATTGAGTTCTGCACATAGTCTCTCAATCAATATGAGCACATTTTACAAGTATGTGGTAAAGCTTTTTTTGTAGTTTATGCAAAATGTTGTGCATGTAAGAGAGCTTTTCAGTAGTGTATATAAGAGTGTTTCACTTTTGTGTGAGTGTTTCAGCAGTGTATATAAGAGCGTTTCACTTGTATGTGTGAGAGCTTTTCAGTAGTGTGTGCGAGCGAATAATCTTCCAGTTGTTTGTGAGAGTGTTTCAGTAGTGTATGTAAGAGCATTTCACGTGTTTGTGAGAGGTAATTCTGAATAATGTCCCTGACGGCCCCTCATACTGGGTCACCATCTTTGTATAGCGCAATGATTTTTGCTATTTTTAACCCTTGTGTTGGTTTCGGGTCACATTGGCCCGTTTAAAATTTTTGTTTTGTGTAGAATGTAGAATGTGTAGAAGAAAAATTTAAAATGTTGAAAAAAGGCATCACAAATGTCAGAAAAAAAAGTGTTAACACAACACAAGGGTTAATTCAACAGGAACAATGCCTTTTTGTAATGAAAGTAAGTAAGGACATTTATCAGACCCTGAACTGAGTTAAGCAAACTACCAGAAATATTATCAGCACCAGGTGAAGAGTCTTAAAGATTGTGTAAGACTTTTTGAATTTTAGCTTCCGTAACCAGAGGAAACTCAAAATATTCCTGTATGGGAGAATTCATCAACTGCAAAGGATCAATTTTACTAGGCGGAATCTTAGTAATAGTAGTTAATAATAGTAGTAGTAGTAGTAGTAAAAAAGCCAGGTCATCTCCAATTGTTGAGAAAAAATTATTAAATGTATCATCAATTTATTCAGGCTTGCTTATGATACCATGATCTGTTTTGAATTCTGATGGTAATTTTGTAAATGTTTTGTTTGTTAATAATAAAGTTAATAGTTTGCCAAAGATACGCCATATTATTTTTATATTTGGTCAACTTGGTTTTAAAGTACTATTTCTTGGATCTTTGCTAACATGATTTAATTTGTTTCTGTAATTTTTAAATTTAGCAAAATTAAAAGGGGTGGGACTCTGAAGATATTTTATGTGGCTATGTGTTTAGTTTTTACAGAAGTCAGTATAGCAGAAGTTATCCAGGGATTAGCTGATCTACACTGAGATTTAGATGAAGCAAGAGTTTGGGGGAAAGATTCTTCGAAACAGTGCTAGACAAAATTAGAAAAAGAGGTGAATGCTTTTTGAGGATCCTCAGATTGAAGCATATCTGTCCACTAATGTTGAGAGATCATTTGTCGGAAATTGGAAGTATTAGTTTTGTTGAAAAATCGTTAATATTTTTGAGCTATGTAGGCTATAGTTGTTTGGAAATGATACATTTTTGAGATACTATTATCAGTTACTCTGGTGGGGACTTAAATCAAAGAATGAAAAGAATAAGAAAATCATGTATCAATAAATTCTGCAGTTTTGTTGATATCCATTGACTTGATAATATTAATATTAAAATCACCCATTAGATAGCAATACTTTCACTCTGAGGAAATAATATAAAGAGTTTGTGAAAGCTCAGTGATAAAGTCAGAAACATTTGAACTTGGCGGTCGATGGATACATCCAATAATAGTATGCTATTTCAATGAACACAGCAGAAAGCATAAAATGGGCTTCAAGATCATTTAATGAAAATTTTAATTCATGGTTGACAAATACTGATACACCAACTTTTTGATCTCTTTGATCTGCATTTATAAACATGGTAAAAATGTAAAACCTTATATAGTGAGGCTGTATTTATTGATAGCCATGTAATTACTGCTATAGTAAAAGGCCAATCCAAACATTCAGAATATCTTGATTTTTGGAAAGACTACAAACATTGACATGTAGAATGGAAAATTCACAATTTTTAACGGAAGGACAAATGGAATGTTTGTATAGTAACTTCACATTTGAAAGGCCTGCTGTTTTATGTGATTGAAGCAATTAATGTCTGGATCATTAAGATCTAGTAACCTAGAGGATGAAGAATCAGATGGAGTCTTCTATAAGTGTGTGCATGTGTATGCAGGTTGACTATAAACTGATTAAATCAGACAGTTAAACTAAAAACCTATTTGAAAGCAAACAAACACACACACACACACAACAAAAATCTTTTTCCTAACTTAACTAGTTGTTTTGGTGCCTAAACTTAACTGTCATCACCGCATGACGCTCACTATTTCTGGCTAAACTTCACTACCACGGCCCCTGAAAGGACCGTCATCTGGCGGTGTCTGTAGCCGGCTCACAGTCACCTATTGGCGGCTAAACAACTGCCGCTGGTAGCCGGCGTTATGGAGCTAGCTCTGGGGAGTAAACTCCCCAGAGCTAGTTTAGTAACAAGCATTTCTGGGACAAGGATGCACACAAATGTAAACAAATGGAAAAAGAGAGGAGAGAGTAGCTCAGTGTGTCACAGGAAGGAAGGAAGGAATTTCCCCGGCAGTCTAGAATTATAGTAGCTTAATTAAGATAGACAGGTTAAGGAGAGGAGCCTTGTCGGGCTAGAACTCTCCCCAACCGGACCGGTCATATATAATATTTCATTATAATGTGTTAAAGGATTTCACTATAGTGTGTGTGAGGTGTTTCACTTGGTTATATGGGAGCTTTTCACTATAATGTGTGAAAGGATTTCACTATAATGTGTGAAAGGATTTCACTATAATGTGTGAGAGGTGTTTCAGTAAAACCGGAAGGCATTTCAGTCAAAACTGAAGGTGTTTCAGTAAAACTGGAATGGCTTCCGTTCAACAAAAATGCACGATTCAGGCGTTGATCGTCAGCCACATTCTTCGCAACACTAATGTCTGTCCAACAGCCTGCAAGCAGCCTAACCAAGGCAGCAGCGTTACTTCTCACTGTACTGGCGTCAGCAGAGACCATCAGAACCTTGTCAAATGCGACAACAGTCGGGCAGCAACTGACCGTTGCAACTTTAAGCCGCGACACACTGGACAGAAGTGTTGCCAACTTAGCGACTTTGTCGCTATATTTAGTGATTTTTCAGACCTCCTTAGCGACTTTTTTTCAAAAAAGCGACTAGCGACAAACCTGGTGACTTTCTGTAGAAAAGTCGCCAGTATTGTCCAGCGAGCACGCGAGGTATTTCTCTCCTGTAGCCGCCAAAACAGTCTCCTGTTCTGTGACAGAGGAGCAGCGGAGCAGCCTCTCCCCTCTCTCCTCATGTGCAGCAGCACTGCGCACAGTGTACAGGCAGGTAGAAGGGGAGGTGGGGACAGGGTGTGCGGGGGCCGGTGTAGGTGGGACAGACAGCAGGACGCGACGGGAGAAAGACGCCACTGAGCTGGCCTGGTCCTGGGCAAGCCAGCCTTCTTTGAGAATTCTTTATCGATCTTTTTCCCTCCCATTGTAGAATTTAATTTTTTTACTTCAAAGATAGGCTACCTAAGTAATAATTATAAGGTAAAATAAATTCCTGTATTGAATTTGTGATTATTTGGCTAAAGAATTATTTTTCTTTCTATCTACCTTGCTGACACAACCACTAGGCTTTATACAAATGATTGCGTAATGACGTCAAAAATATGCAAATGAGCATATGACGTCATCTAGCGACTTTTAGCGACTTTTGGAGCTGGTGCTAGCGACTTTCATTGGAAAATAGTTGGCAACACTGCTGGACAGTCACATAGCGTTCCTTTTCCCCTCCGGACAGCACAGCAGCATGACACTGCCAACTGCAGCTCCAGTCCGGAGAGTGTACTGTGCGCTGCGTTATCAAGCGCAACGCTCCAGCTCTTGGACATCAGCCACGAGGAGAAAAAAGGTAATTATAAATAGTTTATCATTTTAAATTTTTTCTAAATTATTGTTTAATCCAACGTAACGCAACAAGGCATGGTAGTGAGCTAAACAGTTAGCTGTGTGTGCGCCTCCACTACAAACATGCGGGGGATTGAGCCCTCACTACCACCCTAATACAGGGTTTCCGTGGGTCCTAGGAGTCTCAGATCTAATGCAAACTTTGCGTATGTCTTGCAGGGGGCCCAGATAGGTACACTGTCGAATTAGGTGCATGTAGGTGCCAGCTAACTTAGCATTGTTTGTAGCGTGGTTGCTATGGTAACTTACGGCAATGTGAGTCACGAGGTGGCACGTCAGCAGGTAGTAAAATTAGCTGTTCTTCACCTGGTGTGTGAATGCCGCTTGATGTCAATAAAATGAGGGCAGCTGCAGCTAAACATGTTTTATCCACTGAAATGTAACTAAAGCTCACCTAAAAGAATATCAGTTATACAGTACTACTGTACTGTATATCCCTCTCCAAAGCCTAACTTCCATTTACTAAATGTTTCTTCATCACTTCCATTATGTTATAAGTCATTTCTGCACTGCTGTTGCACCAAGCATAATCTAATGTTGTTATTTGGCCATATTGGTTGTTTACTTGAACAGTGCCATGTCTTAAACTAATGTTACTGACTGTTGTTACTGTTACACTCCTCTCAGTTATTTTCTGCCCCACACTGAAGCAATAATACATTTACCAGTGATGATCTTCACTGCATATTACCGCTGTGATTAAATACATCCTTCATCAGTATTTGAAGTTTTAAGTCAAGTACTTTAGTAAAAAAATACTGATTATACATAAAAAATACTTCTTATGTATGCCCCCTTTTTTGTCTTTGCTTATTTCTCAGCATAAAGGAATGACTGTTTATTACATATCCCCTTTTTACATTACATTTATGTCACTCAGAAACACCAGTCCTATTTCAAGGTGGCTGCTGAACTCTGACCTTGCGATTGACACCTCAGTTGACAAATTATGACCTTCCATGCCCTGTCCACAGCCTACAATAGCGAATGAGTCTGTGTTAAAGGGAAGGGCAGATATGTGGTTTTTCATGGTAGATTTATGGCTCAGAGAGAAATCACGTAAATAAGAGTGTTCAGGGCTTGAAGTGATAAAATTGGTTAAACTGAATATATTTGACCTAAATATGAATATTAATGGGTTAAATATAACTGATATTGATAACCACTAACCATTATTTATATAATATTGATAGGGCGTGGTGGTTAGTATTTTGTGTTTTGTGTTGTATTTCCTATAGCAGTATGACTTACATTGTACTGGCTGTTTTCATGTAGTCTGAGTCAGGACACAGCAGCTTGACCATTTCAACAAGGGCGTAATCTACTCCCTAATCAATCATGGGGAGTAGTGTGCAAACAAGGTCCAAAATTATGGTTACACAAACATGGATACATCCTCAGTGCCTTTGAATTACAGAAGGACTGGGACCACCAGACTGTTTTAGAACGCATCAGGGATGGCTTTCGTGAGCACATTCCAAACAATGTCAGGGAAATGCCTCTTTTTTCCTCTTACTTTGATAATTATTACAAACATTTGCTCAGCATTTGTTTTAAAATCTACTTTATTCAGTCACACAGTTAATTGGAGCAAGAAGCCAAAGTTTTTAGAGGCAGGGCTTTAAGCATAATTGGTCATATTTTAGTGTGACGCCCCTGTTTGCCCTGTTACAGTTACTGCATTATGTGGTAAATTCAAACTCAGCACTTTCTGTATCAGTTTTCAATTAAAATCCCTCTACAGTTTCATGAAACATGTGCAGCGATGTGTTGTGGAAAACTTTGACTTGCAATGTTCCCACATGGCCCTTGAAATTTGGCTACACTCATCTTGTGGAGCATGTATGGTACTATACAATCCAGTTTTGCTAAAAAATGCATCCACAGTGACTTAGGATAGTCACACTGAAAAGGAAAAGTCAGTATTTTTCACCCTGGACCAAGCAAAATTATATGAATTTATAATTTATTAGAATAAGTTATTGGAAATGTACATCATCCTTGGCATGCATATTATATTGCAGCTCACTTCTCCACTCATGTTTTAGACCTAGCTTTTATTTGTATAAGCCATTGCCGTGTGCTTGGTACATGGCGGTCCACCAACAAACTTCCTCTCGCCAACAGTATTTTGTCTTCTGGTCAATGGTTCAGCAAATCCAAAACTAGAAGACATAGCTGATACAGAACTCTTGCCAGCAAAAGTCAAAATGGTCAGTTGATAGCTTTTGAATGTTAGACTGCATTAGAATTAGTTTACATTAAAAGGTTCTCTTGTTGTTTTCCATTTTGAAAAAGAGTATCAGCCCACTTTTTCCATATGTTGTAGTTTGAATGCCACCACTATTCAACGGACAAGTGTCGACAGCAAAGCATATTTTCCTTCTTATTTATCACATTGTAGCAATGTGTGGGAAAACAACCTGCACTGCCATGAACTGTTAGGGGACCTCTAGGCATGCTGTAGTATGCAGACCACTAGTGTCTGGGTTTGTACTAATAAGTTAAATGACTAATAAGAAACTTCCATAACAAGCCATCTTTCTGCTTCTTGTGATGCTAGGTATCTGAAAGTACAACCTCTGAGGACCTTGAGAAGTCAAATGCACCATTGTTTGACTACTTGGCCAATGCAGGATGTCTGAGGCCTATGCGGTCGATAAGAGACAGGGATCTGTTGGTACAAGACATTGTCATGTTTCAGGTCATCCACAGGGTTCAAGGTCCCTTTCAAAGGTATTCAGTGTTAGTTGTTGTACAGTCAGATCAATCTCAAAAGAAGTCATAATTTTAACCATTGACCAACAAGGTGTAAGTCTAGCTTCACAAAATCTATTATAAAAAACCAAGGGACAATTTGACAGTGTACAATTGAACTATGGATTGTACAATTATTCCATGTTTGTACAGATTCTGTGACGGACTGAAAACTCTTGGGGTTCTGGACCAAATACGACGACAGCTTTCGACCCCTGTTCTGCTATGAGCCGAACACACTGACTGCTGACCAGCTGGATGATCTTTTCAGCATTCGTCTCTCTCCAGAAGGGAGCAACAAGAGAGCTACTGAGGAGATGGTTGTTACTTTCTGGAGGGACTATCTCCAAGATGCAGAAGGTAATTAATGGTTTAATGGTCAAATAAACTGATGCATCTGTTTTTTTAGTATCATTCTTTTTATTTTATTCTCTTGGTAGTCGTAACATTATCACAAAGCAACCTGCGAATGTTGAAAAATTAAAGACCTGTTATTAATTCATTGCTATAAGAGGCATTCAGATTGTAGACGCTTTGGTTTTGAGAAGTGAAATACGCTTACTGGACAATTTATTCAGTATCAGCTGATTCAGATTTTAAACGCTTTGGTTTTGAGAAGTGAAATACGCTTACTGAACAATTTATTTAGTATCAGCTAAAAAGGACCATCCAAACTAGAGAAGATAATGGCCTTCACAACTGGAGCATCTGTGGTACCACCTATCGGCTTTTCCCCAACTCCTTCTATCCGGTTCATTCACAAAGGAGATGATGGCTTTTCTACATCAATGTTCCCTCTTGCCAACACATGTGTTAACTGCATCAAGTTGCCACTACATGTGTCATACCAAATGTTCAAGGAGAAGTTTGACTTCACATTAGAAAACACATATGGGTTTGGCAGGGCATGAACATGTCATGCTCTAAAAACTTTTTCTGTCTGTCTTTCTTTCTCTGTTTGTCTCTACCTTTCTGCTTTCTGAAAAAGTTTAAAACAAGACATTTCTGAATGCCGTATGCAAAATAACTTATGCATTTTATATAGTTTCACCACAATTCAGTTGACTCAGTCAGCCTATGTTTTAAAACATATTTACATTTATTTTTAACGGCACGTTTCATATTCTTACAAAACTTTCTTTTAAAATATACTTGTTTCGACAGTTAAAATTTAAACAGTTAAGCTGAACATAGGCTCTATATCCTTTTCTGTGACTCACTTTCTGTCTCTTATTTGTCTATCAATCTGTTTGCCTCTCTGTTTCTCCCTCTGCCTGTTTAAGTCTCTGTCTCTTTTGACCATCTATTCCATGGTTCCCATCATTTTCAAGTGGTTCACTTGTTGAATAATGTTCATTGTGGTCTCATTAATAATTACATCTATGTCTGGAATTACAACATTATTATTGGTTTGAAGTTCAGGTAATGGCCCTTCTTCATCAATGCCATAGTAGTTATCGGCATCAAAAATGCTGTTTATAACTGGATGGATTTCTGCATTATTAATGACACCTGAATGCCACAGCTGAAGAGGTTTCTGCCCCCCTTGTGTGGAGAGGCCATGGTTGTTCCATTGATGAATTCTGTTACTGCTCTTTCAATCCTTGGTAAATAAACACAATGCAGACAAAATAAATGTAGTTAATTCAATGAATCCAGTACACCCTGTTCCTCCATGAAGTTAAAGATGTTTATAAAGTGTCTAGATACAACTCTATTGAGTTCTGCACATAGTCTCTCAATCAATATGAGCACATTTTACAAGTATGTGGTAAAGCTTTTTTTGTAGTTTATGCAAAATGTTGTGCATGTAAGAGAGCTTTTCAGTAGTGTATATAAGAGTGTTTCACTTTTGTGTGAGTGTTTCAGCAGTGTATATAAGAGCGTTTCACTTGTATGTGTGAGAGCTTTTCAGTAGTGTGTGCGAGCGAATAATCTTCCAGTTGTTTGTGAGAGTGTTTCAGTAGTGTATGTAAGAGCATTTCACGTGTTTGTGAGAGGTAATTCTGAATAATGTCCCTGACGGCCCCTCATACTGGGTCACCATCTTTGTATAGCGCAATGATTTTTGCTATTTTTAACCCTTGTGTTGGTTTCGGGTCACATTGGCCCGTTTAAAATTTTTGTTTTGTGTAGAATGTAGAATGTGTAGAAGAAAAATTTAAAATGTTGAAAAAAGGCATCACAAATGTCAGAAAAAAAAGTGTTAACACAACACAAGGGTTAATTCAACAGGAACAATGCCTTTTTGTAATGAAAGTAAGTAAGAACATTTATCAGACCCTGAACTGAGTTAAGCAAACTACCAGAAATATTATCAGCACCAGGTGAAGAGTCTTAAAGATTGTGTAAGACTTTTTGAATTTTAGCTTCCGTAACCAGAGGAAACTCAAAATATTCCTGTATGGGAGAATTCATCAACTGCAAAGGATCAATTTTACTAGGCGGAATCTTAGTAATAGTAGTTAATAATAGTAGTAGTAGTAGTAGTAAAAAAGCCAGGTCATCTCCAATTGTTGAGAAAAAATTATTAAATGTATCATCAATTTATTCAGGCTTGCTTATGATACCATGATCTGTTTTGAATTCTGATGGTAATTTTGTAAATGTTTTGTTTGTTAATAATAAAGTTAATAGTTTGCCAAAGATACGCCATATTATTTTTATATTTGGTCAACTTGGTTTTAAAGTACTATTTCTTGGATCTTTGCTAACATGATTTAATTTGTTTCTGTAATTTTTAAATTTAGCAAAATTAAAAGGGGTGGGACTCTGAAGATATTTTATGTGGCTATGTGTTTAGTTTTTACAGAAGTCAGTATAGCAGAAGTTATCCAGGGATTAGCTGATCTACACTGAGATTTAGATGAAGCAAGAGTTTGGGGGAAAGATTCTTCGAAACAGTGCTAGACAAAATTAGAAAAAGAGGTGAATGCTTTTTGAGGATCCTCAGATTGAAGCATATCTGTCCACTAATGTTGAGAGATCATTTGTCGGAAATTGGAAGTATTAGTTTTGTTGAAAAATCGTTAATATTTTTGAGCTATGTAGGCTATAGTTGTTTGGAAATGATACATTTTTGAGATACTATTATCAGTTACTCTGGTGGGGACTTAAATCAAAGAATGAAAAGAATAAGAAAATCATGTATCAATAAATTCTGCAGTTTTGTTGATATCCATTGACTTGATAATATTAATATTAAAATCACCCATTAGATAGCAATACTTTCACTCTGAGGAAATAATATAAAGAGTTTGTGAAAGCTCAGTGATAAAGTCAGAAACATTTTAACTTGGCGGTCGATGGATACATCCAATAATAGTATGCTATTTCAATGAACACAGCAGAAAGCATAAAATGGGCTTCAAGATCATTTAATGAAAATTTTAATTCATGGTTGACAAATACTGATACACCAACTTTTTGATCTCTTTGATCTGCATTTATAAACATGGTAAAAATGTAAAACCTTATATAGTGAGGCTGTATTTATTGATAGCCATGTAATTACTGCTATAGTAAAAGGCCAATCCAAACATTCAGAATATCTTGATTTTTGGAAAGACTACAAACATTGACATGTAGAATGGAAAATTCACAATTTTTAACGGAAGGACAAATGGAATGTTTGTATAGTAACTTCACATTTGAAAGGCCTGCTGTTTTACGTGATTGAAGCAATTAATGTCTGGATCATTAAGATCTAGTAACCTAGAGGATGAAGAATCAGATGGAGTCTTCTATAAGTGTGTGCATGTGTATGCAGGTTGACTATAAACTGATTAAATCAGACAGTTAAACTAAAAACCTATTTGAAAGCAAACAAACACACACACACACACAACAAAAATCTTTTTCCTAACTTAACTAGTTGTTTTGGTGCCTAAACTTAACTGTCATCACCGCATGACGCTCACTATTTCTGGCTAAACTTCACTACCACGGCCCCTGAAAGGACCGTCATCTGGCGGTGTCTGTAGCCGGCTCACAGTCACCTATTGGCGGCTAAACAACTGCCGCTGGTAGCCGGCGTTATGGAGCTAGCTCTGGGGAGTAAACTCCCCAGAGCTAGTTTAGTAACAAGCATTTCTGGGACAAGGATGCACACAAATGTAAACAAATGGAAAAAGAGAGGAGAGAGTAGCTCAGTGTGTCACAGGAAGGAAGGAAGGAATTTCCCCGGCAGTCTAGAATTATAGTAGCTTAATTAAGATAGACAGGTTAAGGAGAGGAGCCTTGTCGGGCTAGAACTCTCCCCAACCGGACCGGTCATATATAATATTTCATTATAATGTGTTAAAGGATTTCACTATAGTGTGTGTGAGGTGTTTCACTTGGTTATATGGGAGCTTTTCACTATAATGTGTGAAAGGATTTCACTATAATGTGTGAAAGGATTTCACTATAATGTGTGAGAGGTGTTTCAGTAAAACCGGAAGGCATTTCAGTCAAAACTGAAGGTGTTTCAGTAAAACTGGAATGGCTTCCGTTCAACAAAAATGCACGATTCAGGCGTTGATCGTCAGCCACATTCTTCGCAACACTAATGTCTGTCCAACAGCCTGCAAGCAGCCTAACCAAGGCAGCAGCGTTACTTCTCACTGTACTGGCGTCAGCAGAGACCATCAGAACCTTGTCAAATGCGACAACAGTCGGGCAGCAACTGACCGTTGCAACTTTAAGCCGCGACACACTGGACAGCAGTGTTGCCAACTTAGCGACTTTGTCGCTATATTTAGTGATTTTTCAGACCTCCTTAGCGACTTTTTTTCAAAAAAGCGACTAGCGACAAACCTGGTGACTTTCTGTAGAAAAGTCGCCAGTATTGTCCAGCGAGCACGCGAGGTATTTCTCTCCTGTAGCCGCCAAAACAGTCTCCTGTTCTGTGACAGAGGAGCAGCGGAGCAGCCTCTCCCCTCTCTCCTCATGTGCAGCAGCACTGCGCACAGTGTACAGGCAGGTAGAAGGGGAGGTGGGGACAGGGTGTGCGGGGGCCGGTGTAGGTGGGACAGACAGCAGGACGCGACGGGAGAAAGACGCCACTGAGCTGGCCTGGTCCTGGGCAAGCCAGCCTTCTTTGAGAATTCTTTATCGATCTTTTTCCCTCCCATTGTAGAATTTAATTTTTTTACTTCAAAGATAGGCTACCTAAGTAATAATTATAAGGTAAAATAAATTCCTGTATTGAATTTGTGATTATTTGGCTAAAGAATTATTTTTCTTTCTATCTACCTTGCTGACACAACCACTAGGCTTTATACAAATGATTGCGTAATGACGTCAAAAATATGCAAATGAGCGTATGACGTCATCTAGCGACTTTTAGCGACTTTTGGAGCTGGTGCTAGCGACTTTCATTGGAAAATAGTTGGCAACACTGCTGGACAGTCACATAGCGTTCCTTTTCCCCTCCGGACAGCACAGCAGCATGACACTGCCAACTGCAGCTCCAGTCCGGAGAGTGTACTGTGCGCTGCGTTATCAAGCGCAACGCTCCAGCTCTTGGACATCAGCCACGAGGAGGAAAAGGTAATTATAAATAGTTTATCATTTTAAATTTTTTCTAAATTATTGTTTAATCCAACGTAACGCAACAAGGCATGGTAGTGAGCTAAACAGTTAGCTGTGTGTGCGCCTCCACTACAAACATGCGGGGGATTGAGCCCTCACTACCACCCTAATACAGGGTTTCCGTGGGTCCTAGGAGTCTCAGATCTAATGCAAACTTTGCGTATGTCTTGCAGGGGGCCCAGATAGGTACACTGTCGAATTAGGTGCATGTAGGTGCCAGCTAACTTAGCATTGTTTGTAGCGTGGTTGCTATGGTAACTTACGGCAATGTGAGTCACGAGGTGGCACGTCAGCAGGTAGTAAAATTAGCTGTTCTTCACCTGGTGTGTGAATGCCGCTTGATGTCAATAAAATGAGGGCAGCTGCAGCTAAACATGTTTTATCCACTGAAATGTAACTAAAGCTCACCTAAAAGAATATCAGTTATACAGTACTACTGTACTGTATATCCCTCTCCAAAGCCTAACTTCCATTTACTAAATGTTTCTTCATCACTTCCATTATGTTATAAGTCATTTCTGCACTGCTGTTGCACCAAGCATAATCTAATGTTGTTATTTGGCCATATTGGTTGTTTACTTGAACAGTGCCATGTCTTAAACTAATGTTACTGACTGTTGTTACTGTTACACTCCTCTCAGTTATTTTCTGCCCCACACTGAAGCAATAATACATTTACCAGTGATGATCTTCACTGCATATTACCGCTGTGATTAAATACATCCTTCATCAGTATTTGAAGTTTTAAGTCAAGTACTTTAGTAAAAAAATACTGATTATACATAAAAAATACTTCTTATGTATGCCCCCTTTTTTGTCTTTGCTTATTTCTCAGCATAAAGGAATGACTGTTTATTACATATCCCCTTTTTACATTACATTTATGTCACTCAGAAACACCAGTCCTATTTCAAGGTGGCTGCTGAACTCTGACCTTGCGATTGACACCTCAGTTGACAAATTATGACCTTCCATGCCCTGTCCACAGCCTACAATAGCGAATGAGTCTGTGTTAAAGGGAAGGGCAGATATGTGGTTTTTCATGGTAGATTTATGGCTCAGAGAGAAATCACGTAAATAAGAGTGTTCAGGGCTTGAAGTGATAAAATTGGTTAAACTGAATATATTTGACCTAAATATGAATATTAATGGGTTAAATATAACTGATATTGATAACCACTAACCATTATTTATATAATATTGATAGGGCGTGGTGGTTAGTATTTTGTGTTTTGTGTTGTATTTCCTATAGCAGTATGACTTACATTGTACTGGCTGTTTTCATGTAGTCTGAGTCAGGACACAGCAGCTTGACCATTTCAACAAGGGCGTAATCTACTCCCTAATCAATCATGGGGAGTAGTGTGCAAACAAGGTCCAAAATTATGGTTACACAAACATGGATACATCCTCAGTGCCTTTGAATTACAGAAGGACTGGGACCACCAGACTGTTTTAGAACGCATCAGGGATGGCTTTCGTGAGCACATTCCAAACAATGTCAGGGAAATGCCTCTTTTTTCCTCTTACTTTGATAATTATTACAAACATTTGCTCAGCATTTGTTTTAAAATCTACTTTATTCAGTCACACAGTTAATTGGAGCAAGAAGCCAAAGTTTTTAGAGGCAGGGCTTTAAGCATAATTGGTCATATTTTAGTGTGACGCCCCTGTTTGCCCTGTTACAGTTACTGCATTATGTGGTAAATTCAAACTCAGCACTTTCTGTATCAGTTTTCAATTAAAATCCCTCTACAGTTTCATGAAACATGTGCAGCGATGTGTTGTGGAAAACTTTGACTTGCAATGTTCCCACATGGCCCTTGAAATTTGGCTACACTCATCTTGTGGAGCATGTATGGTACTATACAATCCAGTTTTGCTAAAAAATGCATCCACAGTGACTTAGGATAGTCACACTGAAAAGGAAAAGTCAGTATTTTTCACCCTGGACCAAGCAAAATTATATGAATTTATAATTTATTAGAATAAGTTATTGGAAATGTACATCATCCTTGGCATGCATATTATATTGCAGCTCACTTCTCCACTCATGTTTTAGACCTAGCTTTTATTTGTATAAGCCATTGCCGTGTGCTTGGTACATGGCGGTCCACCAACAAACTTCCTCTCGCCAACAGTATTTTGTCTTCTGGTCAATGGTTCAGCAAATCCAAAACTAGAAGACATAGCTGATACAGAACTCTTGCCAGCAAAAGTCAAAATGGTCAGTTGATAGCTTTTGAATGTTAGACTGCATTAGAATTAGTTTACATTAAAAGGTTCTCTTGTTGTTTTCCATTTTGAAAAAGAGTATCAGCCCACTTTTTCCATATGTTGTAGTTTGAATGCCACCACTATTCAACGGACAAGTGTCGACAGCAAAGCATATTTTCCTTCTTATTTATCACATTGTAGCAATGTGTGGGAAAACAACCTGCACTGCCATGAACTGTTAGGGGACCTCTAGGCATGCTGTAGTATGCAGACCACTAGTGTCTGGGTTTGTACTAATAAGTTAAATGACTAATAAGAAACTTCCATAACAAGCCATCTTTCTGCTTCTTGTGATGCTAGGTATCTGAAAGTACAACCTCTGAGGACCTTGAGAAGTCAAATGCACCATTGTTTGACTACTTGGCCAATGCAGGATGTCTGAGGCCTATGCGGTCGATAAGAGACAGGGATCTGTTGGTACAAGACATTGTCATGTTTCAGGTCATCCACAGGGTTCAAGGTCCCTTTCAAAGGTATTCAGTGTTAGTTGTTGTACAGTCAGATCAATCTCAAAAGAAGTCATAATTTTAACCATTGACCAACAAGGTGTAAGTCTAGCTTCACAAAATCTATTATAAAAAACCAAGGGACAATTTGACAGTGTACAATTGAACTATGGATTGTACAATTATTCCATGTTTGTACAGATTCTGTGACGGACTGAAAACTCTTGGGGTTCTGGACCAAATACGACGACAGCTTTCGACCCCTGTTCTGCTATGAGCCGAACACACTGACTGCTGACCAGCTGGATGATCTTTTCAGCATTCGTCTCTCTCCAGAAGGGAGCAACAAGAGAGCTACTGAGGAGATGGTTGTTACTTTCTGGAGGGACTATCTCCAAGATGCAGAAGGTAATTAATGGTTTAATGGTCAAATAAACTGATGCATCTGTTTTTTTAGTATCATTCTTTTTATTTTATTCTCTTGGTAGTCGTAACATTATCACAAAGCAACCTGCGAATGTTGAAAAATTAAAGACCTGTTATTAATTCATTGCTATAAGAGGCATTCAGATTGTAGACGCTTTGGTTTTGAGAAGTGAAATACGCTTACTGGACAATTTATTCAGTATCAGCTGATTCAGATTTTAAACGCTTTGGTTTTGAGAAGTGAAATACGCTTACTGAACAATTTATTTAGTATCAGCTAAAAAGGACCATCCAAACTAGAGAAGATAATGGCCTTCACAACTGGAGCATCTGTGGTACCACCTATCGGCTTTTCCCCAACTCCTTCTATCCGGTTCATTCACAAAGGAGATGATGGCTTTTCTACATCAATGTTCCCTCTTGCCAACACATGTGTTAACTGCATCAAGTTGCCACTACATGTGTCATACCAAATGTTCAAGGAGAAGTTTGACTTCACATTAGAAAACACATATGGGTTTGGCAGGGCATGAACATGTCATGCTCTAAAAACTTTTTCTGTCTGTCTTTCTTTCTCTGTTTGTCTCTACCTTTCTGCTTTCTGAAAAAGTTTAAAACAAGACATTTCTGAATGCCGTATGCAAAATAACTTATGCATTTTATATAGTTTCACCACAATTCAGTTGACTCAGTCAGCCTATGTTTTAAAACATATTTACATTTATTTTTAACGGCACGTTTCATATTCTTACAAAACTTTCTTTTAAAATATACTTGTTTCGACAGTTAAAATTTAAACAGTTAAGCTGAACATAGGCTCTATATCCTTTTCTGTGACTCACTTTCTGTCTCTTATTTGTCTATCAATCTGTTTGCCTCTCTGTTTCTCCCTCTGCCTGTTTAAGTCTCTGTCTCTTTTGACCATCTATTCCATGGTTCCCATCATTTTCAAGTGGTTCACTTGTTGAATAATGTTCATTGTGGTCTCATTAATAATTACATCTATGTCTGGAATTACAACATTATTATTGGTTTGAAGTTCAGGTAATGGCCCTTCTTCATCAATGCCATAGTAGTTATCGGCATCAAAAATGCTGTTTATAACTGGATGGATTTCTGCATTATTAATGACACCTGAATGCCACAGCTGAAGAGGTTTCTGCCCCCCTTGTGTGGAGAGGCCATGGTTGTTCCATTGATGAATTCTGTTACTGCTCTTTCAATCCTTGGTAAATAAACACAATGCAGACAAAATAAATGTAGTTAATTCAATGAATCCAGTACACCCTGTTCCTCCATGAAGTTAAAGATGTTTATAAAGTGTCTAGATACAACTCTATTGAGTTCTGCACATAGTCTCTCAATCAATATGAGCACATTTTACAAGTATGTGGTAAAGCTTTTTTTGTAGTTTATGCAAAATGTTGTGCATGTAAGAGAGCTTTTCAGTAGTGTATATAAGAGTGTTTCACTTTTGTGTGAGTGTTTCAGCAGTGTATATAAGAGCGTTTCACTTGTATGTGTGAGAGCTTTTCAGTAGTGTGTGCGAGCGAATAATCTTCCAGTTGTTTGTGAGAGTGTTTCAGTAGTGTATGTAAGAGCATTTCACGTGTTTGTGAGAGGTAATTCTGAATAATGTCCCTGACGGCCCCTCATACTGGGTCACCATCTTTGTATAGCGCAATGATTTTTGCTATTTTTAACCCTTGTGTTGGTTTCGGGTCACATTGGCCCGTTTAAAATTTTTGTTTTGTGTAGAATGTAGAATGTGTAGAAGAAAAATTTAAAATGTTGAAAAAAGGCATCACAAATGTCAGAAAAAAAAGTGTTAACACAACACAAGGGTTAATTCAACAGGAACAATGCCTTTTTGTAATGAAAGTAAGTAAGAACATTTATCAGACCCTGAACTGAGTTAAGCAAACTACCAGAAATATTATCAGCACCAGGTGAAGAGTCTTAAAGATTGTGTAAGACTTTTTGAATTTTAGCTTCCGTAACCAGAGGAAACTCAAAATATTCCTGTATGGGAGAATTCATCAACTGCAAAGGATCAATTTTACTAGGCGGAATCTTAGTAATAGTAGTTAATAATAGTAGTAGTAGTAGTAGTAAAAAAGCCAGGTCATCTCCAATTGTTGAGAAAAAATTATTAAATGTATCATCAATTTATTCAGGCTTGCTTATGATACCATGATCTGTTTTGAATTCTGATGGTAATTTTGTAAATGTTTTGTTTGTTAATAATAAAGTTAATAGTTTGCCAAAGATACGCCATATTATTTTTATATTTGGTCAACTTGGTTTTAAAGTACTATTTCTTGGATCTTTGCTAACATGATTTAATTTGTTTCTGTAATTTTTAAATTTAGCAAAATTAAAAGGGGTGGGACTCTGAAGATATTTTATGTGGCTATGTGTTTAGTTTTTACAGAAGTCAGTATAGCAGAAGTTATCCAGGGATTAGCTGATCTACACTGAGATTTAGATGAAGCAAGAGTTTGGGGGAAAGATTCTTCGAAACAGTGCTAGACAAAATTAGAAAAAGAGGTGAATGCTTTTTGAGGATCCTCAGATTGAAGCATATCTGTCCACTAATGTTGAGAGATCATTTGTCGGAAATTGGAAGTATTAGTTTTGTTGAAAAATCGTTAATATTTTTGAGCTATGTAGGCTATAGTTGTTTGGAAATGATACATTTTTGAGATACTATTATCAGTTACTCTGGTGGGGACTTAAATCAAAGAATGAAAAGAATAAGAAAATCATGTATCAATAAATTCTGCAGTTTTGTTGATATCCATTGACTTGATAATATTAATATTAAAATCACCCATTAGATAGCAATACTTTCACTCTGAGGAAATAATATAAAGAGTTTGTGAAAGCTCAGTGATAAAGTCAGAAACATTTGAACTTGGCGGTCGATGGATACATCCAATAATAGTATGCTATTTCAATGAACACAGCAGAAAGCATAAAATGGGCTTCAAGATCATTTAATGAAAATTTTAATTCATGGTTGACAAATACTGATACACCAACTTTTTGATCTCTTTGATCTGCATTTATAAACATGGTAAAAATGTAAAACCTTATATAGTGAGGCTGTATTTATTGATAGCCATGTAATTACTGCTATAGTAAAAGGCCAATCCAAACATTCAGAATATCTTGATTTTTGGAAAGACTACAAACATTGACATGTAGAATGGAAAATTCACAATTTTTAACGGAAGGACAAATGGAATGTTTGTATAGTAACTTCACATTTGAAAGGCCTGCTGTTTTACGTGATTGAAGCAATTAATGTCTGGATCATTAAGATCTAGTAACCTAGAGGATGAAGAATCAGATGGAGTCTTCTATAAGTGTGTGCATGTGTATGCAGGTTGACTATAAACTGATTAAATCAGACAGTTAAACTAAAAACCTATTTGAAAGCAAACAAACACACACACACACACAACAAAAATCTTTTTCCTAACTTAACTAGTTGTTTTGGTGCCTAAACTTAACTGTCATCACCGCATGACGCTCACTATTTCTGGCTAAACTTCACTACCACGGCCCCTGAAAGGACCGTCATCTGGCGGTGTCTGTAGCCGGCTCACAGTCACCTATTGGCGGCTAAACAACTGCCGCTGGTAGCCGGCGTTATGGAGCTAGCTCTGGGGAGTAAACTCCCCAGAGCTAGTTTAGTAACAAGCATTTCTGGGACAAGGATGCACACAAATGTAAACAAATGGAAAAAGAGAGGAGAGAGTAGCTCAGTGTGTCACAGGAAGGAAGGAAGGAATTTCCCCGGCAGTCTAGAATTATAGTAGCTTAATTAAGATAGACAGGTTAAGGAGAGGAGCCTTGTCGGGCTAGAACTCTCCCCAACCGGACCGGTCATATATAATATTTCATTATAATGTGTTAAAGGATTTCACTATAGTGTGTGTGAGGTGTTTCACTTGGTTATATGGGAGCTTTTCACTATAATGTGTGAAAGGATTTCACTATAATGTGTGAAAGGATTTCACTATAATGTGTGAGAGGTGTTTCAGTAAAACCGGAAGGCATTTCAGTCAAAACTGAAGGTGTTTCAGTAAAACTGGAATGGCTTCCGTTCAACAAAAATGCACGATTCAGGCGTTGATCGTCAGCCACATTCTTCGCAACACTAATGTCTGTCCAACAGCCTGCAAGCAGCCTAACCAAGGCAGCAGCGTTACTTCTCACTGTACTGGCGTCAGCAGAGACCATCAGAACCTTGTCAAATGCGACAACAGTCGGGCAGCAACTGACCGTTGCAACTTTAAGCCGCGACACACTGGACAGCAGTGTTGCCAACTTAGCGACTTTGTCGCTATATTTAGTGATTTTTCAGACCTCCTTAGCGACTTTTTTTCAAAAAAGCGACTAGCGACAAACCTGGTGACTTTCTGTAGAAAAGTCGCCAGTATTGTCCAGCGAGCACGCGAGGTATTTCTCTCCTGTAGCCGCCAAAACAGTCTCCTGTTCTGTGACAGAGGAGCAGCGGAGCAGCCTCTCCCCTCTCTCCTCATGTGCAGCAGCACTGCGCACAGTGTACAGGCAGGTAGAAGGGGAGGTGGGGACAGGGTGTGCGGGGGCCGGTGTAGGTGGGACAGACAGCAGGACGCGACGGGAGAAAGACGCCACTGAGCTGGCCTGGTCCTGGGCAAGCCAGCCTTCTTTGAGAATTCTTTATCGATCTTTTTCCCTCCCATTGTAGAATTTAATTTTTTTACTTCAAAGATAGGCTACCTAAGTAATAATTATAAGGTAAAATAAATTCCTGTATTGAATTTGTGATTATTTGGCTAAAGAATTATTTTTCTTTCTATCTACCTTGCTGACACAACCACTAGGCTTTATACAAATGATTGCGTAATGACGTCAAAAATATGCAAATGAGCGTATGACGTCATCTAGCGACTTTTAGCGACTTTTGGAGCTGGTGCTAGCGACTTTCATTGGAAAATAGTTGGCAACACTGCTGGACAGTCACATAGCGTTCCTTTTCCCCTCCGGACAGCACAGCAGCATGACACTGCCAACTGCAGCTCCAGTCCGGAGAGTGTACTGTGCGCTGCGTTATCAAGCGCAACGCTCCAGCTCTTGGACATCAGCCACGAGGAGGAAAAGGTAATTATAAATAGTTTATCATTTTAAATTTTTTCTAAATTATTGTTTAATCCAACGTAACGCAACAAGGCATGGTAGTGAGCTAAACAGTTAGCTGTGTGTGCGCCTCCACTACAAACATGCGGGGGATTGAGCCCTCACTACCACCCTAATACAGGGTTTCCGTGGGTCCTAGGAGTCTCAGATCTAATGCAAACTTTGCGTATGTCTTGCAGGGGGCCCAGATAGGTACACTGTCGAATTAGGTGCATGTAGGTGCCAGCTAACTTAGCATTGTTTGTAGCGTGGTTGCTATGGTAACTTACGGCAATGTGAGTCACGAGGTGGCACGTCAGCAGGTAGTAAAATTAGCTGTTCTTCACCTGGTGTGTGAATGCCGCTTGATGTCAATAAAATGAGGGCAGCTGCAGCTAAACATGTTTTATCCACTGAAATGTAACTAAAGCTCACCTAAAAGAATATCAGTTATACAGTACTACTGTACTGTATATCCCTCTCCAAAGCCTAACTTCCATTTACTAAATGTTTCTTCATCACTTCCATTATGTTATAAGTCATTTCTGCACTGCTGTTGCACCAAGCATAATCTAATGTTGTTATTTGGCCATATTGGTTGTTTACTTGAACAGTGCCATGTCTTAAACTAATGTTACTGACTGTTGTTACTGTTACACTCCTCTCAGTTATTTTCTGCCCCACACTGAAGCAATAATACATTTACCAGTGATGATCTTCACTGCATATTACCGCTGTGATTAAATACATCCTTCATCAGTATTTGAAGTTTTAAGTCAAGTACTTTAGTAAAAAAATACTGATTATACATAAAAAATACTTCTTATGTATGCCCCCTTTTTTGTCTTTGCTTATTTCTCAGCATAAAGGAATGACTGTTTATTACATATCCCCTTTTTACATTACATTTATGTCACTCAGAAACACCAGTCCTATTTCAAGGTGGCTGCTGAACTCTGACCTTGCGATTGACACCTCAGTTGACAAATTATGACCTTCCATGCCCTGTCCACAGCCTACAATAGCGAATGAGTCTGTGTTAAAGGGAAGGGCAGATATGTGGTTTTTCATGGTAGATTTATGGCTCAGAGAGAAATCACGTAAATAAGAGTGTTCAGGGCTTGAAGTGATAAAATTGGTTAAACTGAATATATTTGACCTAAATATGAATATTAATGGGTTAAATATAACTGATATTGATAACCACTAACCATTATTTATATAATATTGATAGGGCGTGGTGGTTAGTATTTTGTGTTTTGTGTTGTATTTCCTATAGCAGTATGACTTACATTGTACTGGCTGTTTTCATGTAGTCTGAGTCAGGACACAGCAGCTTGACCATTTCAACAAGGGCGTAATCTACTCCCTAATCAATCATGGGGAGTAGTGTGCAAACAAGGTCCAAAATTATGGTTACACAAACATGGATACATCCTCAGTGCCTTTGAATTACAGAAGGACTGGGACCACCAGACTGTTTTAGAACGCATCAGGGATGGCTTTCGTGAGCACATTCCAAACAATGTCAGGGAAATGCCTCTTTTTTCCTCTTACTTTGATAATTATTACAAACATTTGCTCAGCATTTGTTTTAAAATCTACTTTATTCAGTCACACAGTTAATTGGAGCAAGAAGCCAAAGTTTTTAGAGGCAGGGCTTTAAGCATAATTGGTCATATTTTAGTGTGACGCCCCTGTTTGCCCTGTTACAGTTACTGCATTATGTGGTAAATTCAAACTCAGCACTTTCTGTATCAGTTTTCAATTAAAATCCCTCTACAGTTTCATGAAACATGTGCAGCGATGTGTTGTGGAAAACTTTGACTTGCAATGTTCCCACATGGCCCTTGAAATTTGGCTACACTCATCTTGTGGAGCATGTATGGTACTATACAATCCAGTTTTGCTAAAAAATGCATCCACAGTGACTTAGGATAGTCACACTGAAAAGGAAAAGTCAGTATTTTTCACCCTGGACCAAGCAAAATTATATGAATTTATAATTTATTAGAATAAGTTATTGGAAATGTACATCATCCTTGGCATGCATATTATATTGCAGCTCACTTCTCCACTCATGTTTTAGACCTAGCTTTTATTTGTATAAGCCATTGCCGTGTGCTTGGTACATGGCGGTCCACCAACAAACTTCCTCTCGCCAACAGTATTTTGTCTTCTGGTCAATGGTTCAGCAAATCCAAAACTAGAAGACATAGCTGATACAGAACTCTTGCCAGCAAAAGTCAAAATGGTCAGTTGATAGCTTTTGAATGTTAGACTGCATTAGAATTAGTTTACATTAAAAGGTTCTCTTGTTGTTTTCCATTTTGAAAAAGAGTATCAGCCCACTTTTTCCATATGTTGTAGTTTGAATGCCACCACTATTCAACGGACAAGTGTCGACAGCAAAGCATATTTTCCTTCTTATTTATCACATTGTAGCAATGTGTGGGAAAACAACCTGCACTGCCATGAACTGTTAGGGGACCTCTAGGCATGCTGTAGTATGCAGACCACTAGTGTCTGGGTTTGTACTAATAAGTTAAATGACTAATAAGAAACTTCCATAACAAGCCATCTTTCTGCTTCTTGTGATGCTAGGTATCTGAAAGTACAACCTCTGAGGACCTTGAGAAGTCAAATGCACCATTGTTTGACTACTTGGCCAATGCAGGATGTCTGAGGCCTATGCGGTCGATAAGAGACAGGGATCTGTTGGTACAAGACATTGTCATGTTTCAGGTCATCCACAGGGTTCAAGGTCCCTTTCAAAGGTATTCAGTGTTAGTTGTTGTACAGTCAGATCAATCTCAAAAGAAGTCATAATTTTAACCATTGACCAACAAGGTGTAAGTCTAGCTTCACAAAATCTATTATAAAAAACCAAGGGACAATTTGACAGTGTACAATTGAACTATGGATTGTACAATTATTCCATGTTTGTACAGATTCTGTGACGGACTGAAAACTCTTGGGGTTCTGGACCAAATACGACGACAGCTTTCGACCCCTGTTCTGCTATGAGCCGAACACACTGACTGCTGACCAGCTGGATGATCTTTTCAGCATTCGTCTCTCTCCAGAAGGGAGCAACAAGAGAGCTACTGAGGAGATGGTTGTTACTTTCTGGAGGGACTATCTCCAAGATGCAGAAGGTAATTAATGGTTTAATGGTCAAATAAACTGATGCATCTGTTTTTTTAGTATCATTCTTTTTATTTTATTCTCTTGGTAGTCGTAACATTATCACAAAGCAACCTGCGAATGTTGAAAAATTAAAGACCTGTTATTAATTCATTGCTATAAGAGGCATTCAGATTGTAGACGCTTTGGTTTTGAGAAGTGAAATACGCTTACTGGACAATTTATTCAGTATCAGCTGATTCAGATTTTAAACGCTTTGGTTTTGAGAAGTGAAATACGCTTACTGAACAATTTATTTAGTATCAGCTAAAAAGGACCATCCAAACTAGAGAAGATAATGGCCTTCACAACTGGAGCATCTGTGGTACCACCTATCGGCTTTTCCCCAACTCCTTCTATCCGGTTCATTCACAAAGGAGATGATGGCTTTTCTACATCAATGTTCCCTCTTGCCAACACATGTGTTAACTGCATCAAGTTGCCACTACATGTGTCATACCAAATGTTCAAGGAGAAGTTTGACTTCACATTAGAAAACACATATGGGTTTGGCAGGGCATGAACATGTCATGCTCTAAAAACTTTTTCTGTCTGTCTTTCTTTCTCTGTTTGTCTCTACCTTTCTGCTTTCTGAAAAAGTTTAAAACAAGACATTTCTGAATGCCGTATGCAAAATAACTTATGCATTTTATATAGTTTCACCACAATTCAGTTGACTCAGTCAGCCTATGTTTTAAAACATATTTACATTTATTTTTAACGGCACGTTTCATATTCTTACAAAACTTTCTTTTAAAATATACTTGTTTCGACAGTTAAAATTTAAACAGTTAAGCTGAACATAGGCTCTATATCCTTTTCTGTGACTCACTTTCTGTCTCTTATTTGTCTATCAATCTGTTTGCCTCTCTGTTTCTCCCTCTGCCTGTTTAAGTCTCTGTCTCTTTTGACCATCTATTCCATGGTTCCCATCATTTTCAAGTGGTTCACTTGTTGAATAATGTTCATTGTGGTCTCATTAATAATTACATCTATGTCTGGAATTACAACATTATTATTGGTTTGAAGTTCAGGTAATGGCCCTTCTTCATCAATGCCATAGTAGTTATCGGCATCAAAAATGCTGTTTATAACTGGATGGATTTCTGCATTATTAATGACACCTGAATGCCACAGCTGAAGAGGTTTCTGCCCCCCTTGTGTGGAGAGGCCATGGTTGTTCCATTGATGAATTCTGTTACTGCTCTTTCAATCCTTGGTAAATAAACACAATGCAGACAAAATAAATGTAGTTAATTCAATGAATCCAGTACACCCTGTTCCTCCATGAAGTTAAAGATGTTTATAAAGTGTCTAGATACAACTCTATTGAGTTCTGCACATAGTCTCTCAATCAATATGAGCACATTTTACAAGTATGTGGTAAAGCTTTTTTTGTAGTTTATGCAAAATGTTGTGCATGTAAGAGAGCTTTTCAGTAGTGTATATAAGAGTGTTTCACTTTTGTGTGAGTGTTTCAGCAGTGTATATAAGAGCGTTTCACTTGTATGTGTGAGAGCTTTTCAGTAGTGTGTGCGAGCGAATAATCTTCCAGTTGTTTGTGAGAGTGTTTCAGTAGTGTATGTAAGAGCATTTCACGTGTTTGTGAGAGGTAATTCTGAATAATGTCCCTGACGGCCCCTCATACTGGGTCACCATCTTTGTATAGCGCAATGATTTTTGCTATTTTTAACCCTTGTGTTGGTTTCGGGTCACATTGGCCCGTTTAAAATTTTTGTTTTGTGTAGAATGTAGAATGTGTAGAAGAAAAATTTAAAATGTTGAAAAAAGGCATCACAAATGTCAGAAAAAAAAGTGTTAACACAACACAAGGGTTAATTCAACAGGAACAATGCCTTTTTGTAATGAAAGTAAGTAAGAACATTTATCAGACCCTGAACTGAGTTAAGCAAACTACCAGAAATATTATCAGCACCAGGTGAAGAGTCTTAAAGATTGTGTAAGACTTTTTGAATTTTAGCTTCCGTAACCAGAGGAAACTCAAAATATTCCTGTATGGGAGAATTCATCAACTGCAAAGGATCAATTTTACTAGGCGGAATCTTAGTAATAGTAGTTAATAATAGTAGTAGTAGTAGTAGTAAAAAAGCCAGGTCATCTCCAATTGTTGAGAAAAAATTATTAAATGTATCATCAATTTATTCAGGCTTGCTTATGATACCATGATCTGTTTTGAATTCTGATGGTAATTTTGTAAATGTTTTGTTTGTTAATAATAAAGTTAATAGTTTGCCAAAGATACGCCATATTATTTTTATATTTGGTCAACTTGGTTTTAAAGTACTATTTCTTGGATCTTTGCTAACATGATTTAATTTGTTTCTGTAATTTTTAAATTTAGCAAAATTAAAAGGGGTGGGACTCTGAAGATATTTTATGTGGCTATGTGTTTAGTTTTTACAGAAGTCAGTATAGCAGAAGTTATCCAGGGATTAGCTGATCTACACTGAGATTTAGATGAAGCAAGAGTTTGGGGGAAAGATTCTTCGAAACAGTGCTAGACAAAATTAGAAAAAGAGGTGAATGCTTTTTGAGGATCCTCAGATTGAAGCATATCTGTCCACTAATGTTGAGAGATCATTTGTCGGAAATTGGAAGTATTAGTTTTGTTGAAAAATCGTTAATATTTTTGAGCTATGTAGGCTATAGTTGTTTGGAAATGATACATTTTTGAGATACTATTATCAGTTACTCTGGTGGGGACTTAAATCAAAGAATGAAAAGAATAAGAAAATCATGTATCAATAAATTCTGCAGTTTTGTTGATATCCATTGACTTGATAATATTAATATTAAAATCACCCATTAGATAGCAATACTTTCACTCTGAGGAAATAATATAAAGAGTTTGTGAAAGCTCAGTGATAAAGTCAGAAACATTTGAACTTGGCGGTCGATGGATACATCCAATAATAGTATGCTATTTCAATGAACACAGCAGAAAGCATAAAATGGGCTTCAAGATCATTTAATGAAAATTTTAATTCATGGTTGACAAATACTGATACACCAACTTTTTGATCTCTTTGATCTGCATTTATAAACATGGTAAAAATGTAAAACCTTATATAGTGAGGCTGTATTTATTGATAGCCATGTAATTACTGCTATAGTAAAAGGCCAATCCAAACATTCAGAATATCTTGATTTTTGGAAAGACTACAAACATTGACATGTAGAATGGAAAATTCACAATTTTTAACGGAAGGACAAATGGAATGTTTGTATAGTAACTTCACATTTGAAAGGCCTGCTGTTTTACGTGATTGAAGCAATTAATGTCTGGATCATTAAGATCTAGTAACCTAGAGGATGAAGAATCAGATGGAGTCTTCTATAAGTGTGTGCATGTGTATGCAGGTTGACTATAAACTGATTAAATCAGACAGTTAAACTAAAAACCTATTTGAAAGCAAACAAACACACACACACACACAACAAAAATCTTTTTCCTAACTTAACTAGTTGTTTTGGTGCCTAAACTTAACTGTCATCACCGCATGACGCTCACTATTTCTGGCTAAACTTCACTACCACGGCCCCTGAAAGGACCGTCATCTGGCGGTGTCTGTAGCCGGCTCACAGTCACCTATTGGCGGCTAAACAACTGCCGCTGGTAGCCGGCGTTATGGAGCTCTGTAGCCAATGTGCCAAAAACAGACTGCCTGCCGAAATACGACTGCATACCGCTAGAGGGCAATGTTAAGTAGTTATGTGCACCAAAATTAACCAGGTCATTTTTGCAGGGCTTCAGCCCCGAATGTTTTTACCGTAACCCCATATGTCATTAGCCTAGTTGTTGTAGGCAACACAAAGTTTAAGTTTCCATGTTCCCGTGACGTTAACAGTCTATATGGTTCAAGCTCTGGAGCAGACCAGTGCTTCGGGGATGTCTGTGTCTGTCAGACTCAGATACTACCCTATCAGCAGAGCAATAACGTAATGCACAGCATACTATATGGTAGGTGTTTTTTCTTGAAGTATTGTGATTTTATTATTGTAATATTAGGCTATAACTTTATTTTTCTCAAAATATTACAATATTACAAGAACAATATTAAAAGGCTTACAGATCAGCAATATTCAGATCTTTTGACAATATTTTTTTCAGTCACATTTCAGCAGGCTCCGATGAACTCATGCCAAAAAAAATGAAATGATGTCTGCAATGCGTGGAAAATAGCACTCAAAATTATATATGTAGTACCAACACACTATTTATTGTTTCTTTACAAAAAAAATTCAAAAACAAGTGAAACAATGAGAAATTAAAGATGCAAGCGATGAACGGGCCCTCGCATTCCGCACACGTCGGGGTTGGCGACAGCTCTCAGTTGACGCAGCTGTGTATTATTCCCATACTGGACATTATGCCGGTATTAATATCCAACAATGCAATGTGGTAGTAACAACGTTCATAACAGGCAAACAGACACAAACCAAGAAACTGTGTAACGTCAACAACGCTCTAATTTACTTTTCTACATATTTCAACGGCTGTTGGTCTATTGACTTTTTTTAGTAATTTAAGCATTATCTAGCAATGCAGCTAAAGCAGAGGTTGGTGGGGGCTACCATGGTTACGCGTCTAACGGCAAGGAGCCTCACAGGAAGTGACGGTGAAAATTACAGCTTGGTGCGTCCGAAAAGATACACACTACTGTGTATTTACACAACAGTGCGTTGTATGTTGAACGATAGTATACATACTAAGTTTGTAGTGCAGAGTATGCAACCTAAAGTTCATGAACATCAATGGAACTTTATTCAAACCATGGCTTGTGTTTGTGGGCGCTATGGAGAACACTGGCCATGCTTGAGCCAAATCACTACTTGCAAGCCTCACACATGTAGTCGCTGTCAGTGGTGGCACATCGCTGGTGGTACCACCGGATGACATGAGTCACAGGAAATCTGAACATTTTACAAAAGAGAATTAGACAGAAATTAACATACATATATATATATATATATATATATATATATATATATATATATATATATATATATATATATAGTGTCCATAGGCTTTCTCTCTTGAAATCTTTTGAAATCCTATACTGACAACAAAATAATTTGGGCTACCCAGGAAACTGTCTCATCCTGGCCATCCTCCACGTTACCACAGATGTGGCAGAGTTCACTGAGGTCATCTGACAAAATCAAAGAACCATAACAGCTCGGTATTATGTTATTGTTATAGGACTTATATAATCGATTGAACTAAAATAAGCTATTCATGCAATACTCCAGCATGTCACCAACATAGTGGTTTTCCAGTAGAGTGGTTGCAATGACCTTTCTTAGTCCCTCAATGTCTTTTTTAGATGTTCCAAAACAGATGCTTTGCTCTTTAAAAATGCATTCTTCAAACTAAATAAATGGTGTATTTGTGTAAAGCATCTATTAAAGTGGCCATATTATGCTAATTTTCAGGTTCATAATTGTATTTTGAGGTTGTACCAGAATAGGTTTACATGGTTTAATTTTTAAAAAATTAATTGCTGCAGCTCCTCTTTGCACCCTGTATTCAGGTCTCTGTTTTAGCTACAGAGTGAGACCTCTCACTGCTGTAACATCTTTGTTGGCAGTCGCACATGTGCAGTAACTAGGTAAGGATCACGTCATCTAGCTAGCTGTTTGTTTCTACAACTTCAGTAGTACAAGGCGGGATTAGCTGGGAGACTTCTTCCAAACGAGGGCACACTTCCAACTTTGCGTGGAATACCTTCAGAATAGGGACATGTAAGTAGTTCTTTTGTAGATTATGGTGAACTAGTGTGTGTTGTAGCAGTGTTTTGCCATTCAGAACGAGCTAGCATGCTAGAGCTAGCATGCTAGCGCTAGCATGCTACGGTTAGCGACCTCGTTTCGGCTAGTGACGTAAAAAACCCTTCCGATTTTGAACAGCTCACCCGGAGACTGAAGGCAGAACACATTCAGAAACCCGTATCTCACTCAAAACAGCATGGATGTTTTTTTTCCAAGTTTGTATGCATGTGGAATCACCAGAGACACAAAATAACACCCCAAATCCCAGAAAAAGTGATTTTTTTCATAATATGGGCACTTTAAAAAGGTTTGGTGAAATCACACAAGTTTACAATAACAGTGTCTTTATAAATCTCAAGAGAAATGAAACAATGACTTAAAACTGCACAACAATTCTTACACTTGTTTAGATGAACTTTGTAATTTGCTGATATACAACCATTTTAATTTTAAATGTACCAACCTTTAATGCGAATACTCCACAAGATGTCACAGGTTTTTAGCATAGGGTGAGGGAGAGAGGTGCATGACCATTTAGAGATATTGAGGCCCCTTTTTGTGTGTGTGTGTGTGTGTGTGTGTGTGTGTGTGTGTGTGTGTGTGTGTGTGTGTGTGTGTGTGTGTTATACAAGATACCTTGTCACACCTTGATAATGTTTTATGTCCTTTGCCTTTTCCCCAAGAGCATCAGGGAACAACGACATCTTCTCTGATGGAAGCTTAACCTATTGTTCAAAGGGGAAAAGTACACCTTGCTATTTAGTCACATTAATTCATAGGTTGTCTGTGAAAAGGCTTCCTTTTCCCCTTTTCACTGGGTCCTGTTCCCAAAATGAATACCGTTTGGTGTCTGCTTAATCCTTAATTTCACTGTAATGTTGTAGGTTATTGTAATAGTTTATTTGCTACTTTATTATTTGACATAGGCCTGTTCATCAGATTTTGTGGGTTCATAGTGTTTTGCTATGGTTCTGCCTGTGATGTGGGGGGTAGATCAGCTGCTCACCTACTTAATCAGGGAGAGTGCATGTAGGTTTGCCTCATTAGGGACCGTTCGGTATTTATGGAATAGACCACCGGAGGAAAATAGGGGAGGGTCATGTCTTTTTATTTTTTGTTGAGGGGAGGGTCATCCAACATTTTTTAGTCTGGGCGGGGGTCACCCAACTTTTTTATTCATGAAAAGAGCAAAATTTCAAAGTGGCTTGTTTGGTGCATATTTATCCATGTAGCGCTCAGTCTCGGCCCCCTAGCAGATGGGTCTGACCGCAGTTTGCTGGGGGTGCAGGAGGAGCATTGCCCCCTGGTGGCTCAAACGGGTAATTGCATTGTTCAAAAAAATTAGTGGAATAATTGCGACCAGATATTTTATAAATATCTTAAATAACACAAAACAACTAAATGGTGGTAGGTAATACATCTGATTTCATATACTGCTTTAGTAAAAATATATCACCTGGCTGACGATGGGAGCAGCAGGACGCAAAAAACAAAAGTTACTGTTGCACTAGTCTGGACATCTTGCCGAGCCAACCTTGCAATAAAGGTTTCCTAAATGCCATGTATATACATGTGATGTCAGCTTACTAATTGATTGCGGGTTTTGTGTAGATTTGGACTTTTATACGTTTATTCCACTTTGTTTAAACGGCAAAGTGGAGAGGCCTCGTTCACCTGTTTGGGGCTGGCTGGTGAACGTGACGCTCGTATAGGCCTTGCTGGATACACGTGACTCTGTTTGTACTGATCGCTGTGGATTACTTTTTTTCTGTGTCATTGGATTATGGCAAAATACGGATCTTTTTTCTTAACGTGTCTTAACGTTTTATGGTGAGTTTGGAGAGGCATCTCAACAGACTGTAGGTCCAACACTGATTGTTCACGTTACATTTTAGTTGAATTTAAGCGTCTGTCTATTGCGTTCCAAAACAGCCGTGCCACGATTGGATTTCATAAGGGCGAATTGTTAAATTGTTACAATGTAATTTAAAATCTGCTTTAAAAATAAACATATGTGTTTTGGAATATAATGTTCAGCTTCGGCACCTTTACCTATGTGCTAAAATATACAATGACGAAGCCTAGTGACAAGTCCATAGCAACCAGTGTTGAATTGTTATTTCCCAGTATCCTTTGCTGAATGGTCTCAATGTTTTATTGTTTTACTTCATGTGAATACTAGTTCACTAGAGGAGTAACTTAGTATTTGAAGTAATGCAGTAATGCATGAAGTGTGCATTTAGTTTCCATGCTTATTGTGTTTCCACAACAATGTTAGTGAGTAAATCTACTGAAATGGCCACCACACCATAACAGAGGAGTGTGATGTGTAAGATGAGAATGCAGAGGATAACTCCTGTACATCATGGCTGTAAAAATCAAATAGCATCTATACTTCTTTGCTAAGTGCAAACTTGTACGCAAGGGGAGGATCATGCCTCATTTTCAAATCATTATGGAGGGTCATAGGAAAATTATTACTGACAAGGGGAGGGTCAAGTCTTTTTAGGTTAGAGGCCACAAAACTCCTCCGGTGGCCCCTTAATTAAATAACGAACAGTCCCTTAGGTCCTTTATGTAGGGAGGGGCTGGGCAATCCTAAGGTGTAGAACAATAGGTATGATAGTTCTGCAGTAAATTACATTTTATATAATATTTGGGGTGCACATATATGTATAAATAGTAATGTCAGCAGTAACTGATCTATCCAAATGTAATGTTTTGAGAAAAAGTGTTAATGTTGCTTGCTCAGGTTAGCTCACCCTATAATCACTTGTGCAGGTGGTAGGGTCCAATTATGGGAGGCTGAGTTAAAAGGGCTTCAGGAGAAGAAAGAAGAGAGGTAACTGTATCTTGCCAGAGATGGGGACTCGAGTCTGAGACTCGGACTCGAGTCGCACTTAAGTCACACAAACAGCTGACTTCAGACTTGACTTGCGACTCGACCCAAAAGACTTCAGACTTGACTCGGACTCGAGCTTCGAGACTCGTCAACAACATATTTTCATGCAATTATTGCTTTTTAAATCTAAATTGATTTATGTATTTCTATTTTCTTTTATTGGCGCATATACGTTGGGGAAACGCATGACGAGCTGCGTGTCCCTTGGCCTTTGCCGTAATGTGCAATGTACGCATGCGCTATGCGGCGCGCACACACATCAAAAAATGCAGCAACGATGGCGACACCAAGTCCTCCTGCAGTTGTGCCTTTTGTCATTAGTTTTGCTTACAATAACTTCATAAACAGTGGCAGTAAGCGAACAGCTACATGCAAGGAATGTGGCACCAAGATACATGACGCTGGATCAACAACATCAAACTTCAGCAGACATCTCAAAAAGCACCCAGATAGGTCAGTCACTCACGCTAATGTGAAAGAGACGTTACCTGTGGCGATATATGCTAAATGTAACAAGCTAACCATCGCAAAGTGTTGTGCTAATGCTGGGGACAGGCAAATTGTATTGTTATAGTTGTATCCATATGATGTGACAGACTTAGGTTAATATTTCACCAGTAGCAGAAGATTAGACTATACGATGTCCTAAGTTGAAGAACACTGAAAAATGTAATGCATGATGAGGTTGGGCTTTACAGCCAGTTAGTAACACAGACAAACATGTATTATTTGGTGCAGATACCAAAATGTTGAAAAATACAGTTATGAAATTGAAACAGAGTCCTTAATTTGTATTTCTTCAGATTGCATTGCAGTAGACCCCATACAGTTATCGTACAACTGATTTTGATACTGTACTGTATGGATGGTAGCTACAGGACATGCTTTGAATTCATAAGATTTAACAATACAGTGTTAGGGACAGATCAGACTTGAGACTTGACTTGGACTTGACTTGGACTCATGGCAAAAGACTTGAGACTTGACTTGAACTTCCCCTCAAAGACTTGAGACTTGACTTGGACTTCCAAAAAATGACTTGTGAACATCTCTGTATCATGCCAACAAGCTCAAATGGATGCGTTTACCTAAAGGACATATAGGTAACTGTCAGGTGAACATCAAGAACAAGGAAAAGGACATGACTGGACAACATCTGCTGATGCAAGTGGGATAAAAGAAAGCAAGAGGGAAAGACAGAGGAAAAAACACAGAGACAACGCAAGAGAGAAAGACAGGCATAGAGACAGACCAAGGGGGAAATACCAAAAAGACACAAGACAGATGGGCACAAGGTGAATTAATTGATTTGAGCTCCATTGGCCTGGAAGTGCACACACTGGGCCACCTGAATGAAGAAGATTTTTTTGTGTGTGTGTACGTGCGTGTGTGTTTTTTATGAGAGAGATGACATTTAACATAAAAGGTACAAAAATGTTTATTTGAAAACTAAAGGAAAGGGAAAAGGAGAGGGGACTCAGGGAGGCGAGGAGGATGACGAAAGGGCACTGGAAGCGGGAGAGCCGAGGAGCAGGCTGGAAGCAGGCGTGGAGGCAGAGTGGGGTAGGACGCCATGAGGAGGGGACTGGTTGGTGAGGCCAGCTGACTAGAGACCGAATGATGGATGTAATAACTGCAGCAAACAGAAAGTTTGTATCACCGAGGTGGCAGAAACAATAATCAAGCGAAGATGGTGAGTGGATCCGGGGTTTAAATACTGTGCTTGATTGTAGCTGATGACTGGCAGGTGTGTACGGCTGGATAGGTGATGGTGGGATGACGAACAGGTGTGTGTAATCAGCTGGCCGGTGCGGGCAGGAGGGGAGGAGGGAAAAACAGAGACACAGAGAGGCAGGGCCAACAGAGAGACCGACAGGAGAGCATAACAGAAATAGCCAGTAGAAAACAAAACAGAAACTCACAACCAGCCCCCAACCATCACATATCTATAGTCTTGCAGCAATACCAAAAGTGGGTGCAAATGTCCTTGTTCCAGGTCTGAAAATGGAACACTCTCTCTGCTGCCCGGCCTTGACATAGAACACAGGCATTCTGGGTGAACTTGGTTTATGAAAGGAGATTGGATGTAGAGAAATAAAAAAATAAAGCTTTATCCATCGATCTACAGAGGGATCGTAAACTTTCTGAATTAATTTTGTCCCCCAAGCTTTTGACCCATGCCGCATGTCTAGGGTGTGTTTGACTCCGCTGTCTTTACACTTTTCTTATGTCTGCAGGACAAAAAAATGCATAGAACATATAGGCTATAAAATTCAAATATAAAGTCCAGTCATAAAAATCATAAGTGATATATATGCATACATAAGGATTGCTATAATAACCACGTAAAGAAAAATGAAAATAGATTCACATACTGGAGAGGGCTGATATTAGCGAATGAGCATCTGTGCAGATTTCTGCAATGTTGAGGTCTTGACGTAGTGTTTCAAACGCTTGCATGAAGCCCTCCTTCTACATGATAATGGAATTCCGCATGGTCATGGCGTTGGTCTATGTTGACCATACAGATGCTCCGTTTGGTTTCATTGTCCATTACGGAATATGTGCAATACTGTGCACAGAATCCAGGACTATCCATCCGTGCATCGCCTTTTGAAGAGAAATAATAACAAACTGCAAAAAGGGTGAAATGCTGTCATGTCATGCTAAACCAACTAAAAGAAGAAACAAAGTCACTATAATTTGTCAACACCTCATAAAAAATGTCAGTCTCAACAAAAAACAGACATTTTGGCGCCATGGGCTCAAGGGAAAAAAAAGGCCTAATAGTTAAATAATTATTTATTTGAAATTTAAAGAAAATGTTAAATATATTAACACAACTCTGACTACCTTACCAATACTTACGCAATTGTTTAATAGATTTAATAAATACTCAACAAAATAATCAGTTCACACAGAGGCTTTTTAGTATTCACCAGGTTAATCACAACAGCAAAGGAAACTCTGCCACATTGTTTCCTATGCTACTAGTTTCACGTATATATTTAGAATAACCAAGGAGACGGATATCGTTTCACAAAAAATGTGATCATTTAAATTCTTTTGGTGCTATTGGAATAGATAACAACAGAAAAATCTCAACAAAAATCTTAATGAATGAATAAACACTTATTATTAGATGAGGAGCCTAAGTTCCAAATGATGAAGGACACTTTTTTCATGTTTTGGTCAATTTAGAGATTTTGGTCTATTTTGTTTCCATGTCTTCTTTTACTCTAATGAAAATAAAACTTCCAAAATACACATTTAGATGGTATTTGTTTAAGGCTGAATCTGAAGATATCTTCTAAATGAATCTACATATTTCAACCTAAAATTTAAGGGGTAAAGACTCTTAACTCATTAATTGGGCCTTGTCAAATGTATGCATATTAGTGCATTTTAATTAAGTAACGCCTAATTTGCATATCAATGTAGCAATTGTGATGACGTTATTAGACACAGATTTCACTGTAGCTGTTCACCTGGAGTGTCTCCATTAAGTACAGTACATCAGCCTGTAGGGCCATGGTGCCTCAGCTAATCCTTAGCTAACTTATTAAACAGAAGATAACTATTTGTTTTGTCTTTTGGCTAATTAGCCGTAAACTCGAGGCACTGGCTGCTTAGTCTTTTGTACATCACCACTCACCTCCACACAAGCCAAGAAAAACTTTCTGGGGTAGGAGCTGGAAAGGACTACTGCGCACCCGGCTCCATGAGGTGGCAAAAGAGGGGTTTGGCCCCTCAGTTGTATTTTCTGCCCCCTTGTTTCAACATCATACATCCATAAAACGTACAAATACAACAACACAATTACTATTAGGCTACAAGTTCTACTTGGCGTCTACATCGCATGGGGGCTTTCAACTACTAACAACATACTAATGTGTAGGGTTTGGTACCGAAACCCGGTTCCACTATTCACAATTCCTTCCGATTCCCACGCAACCGGTAGGAATCGGACCGGATTAGAACACAAATTTTGCTTCCTCATTTCAGTTCAGTTCGACTGAAATATTTTCCCTATGTCGCTCTGAAACGGACGTAAAAATATTACACTTTCTCTGTAGGCTCCGTAAATGTAGGCCACTTTTAAAATGCCATATTTTCCCTCTGGGCTCACAAAGACATAAAAGCATATTAATCATTCACTGTACGTGATCGCTAGTAAACATATTACATCTTTGATGTCATTTTTCAGTTTTTCAAGAATCGGTTTAGAAATCAGAACCGTTGTAAAATTATCGGTTCAGCATCGGAATTGTAAAAATCCAAACAATACCCAACCCTACTAAAGTGATCTCCTAAGATCAAAGAATTATTTTATAAGGTAAAGTATGTCTTATGTGTGTATGTGTGTGTGTGTGTGTGTGTGTGTGTGTGTGTGTGTGTGTGTGTGTGTGTGTGTGTGTGTGTGTGTGTGTCAAACTCACCCAGTGCCACAACAGGCCCTTTTGATTGCAGCTCTGTGATAATTGCGGCTCTCTTCTCACTCCAGAACTCCATTCCAGTGTCACACAGTAAGAGTCCTGCATCCTGTTGGATGGTGACCTGTTCACCATTCCTATTCTCATAAACTGCCCAAATATCTCTACTATTCCAAAGTTGTTGCCTGACAACAGGATATTAGTATATAGATATGGCTGGGATGCCCATTTTCATACTGCATGGCCATGAGGACACATCTGAGAAAAATAAGTGGATTAAAAAAAGCATGTTTTTCCTCCCACCTGTTTGTTCATTATGTGGACTGTCCCACGAGGGAAAATAAGACACTGGATCTATTTTATGCAAAGGATGCTTAGAGGGCCTCTGCTTTACCTCCACTTGGCAGGTCTGACCACAATTTTGTCTTTTCTAATCCAATCCAAATTTATTTATAAAGCACATTTAAAAACAACAGTTAAACAAGGTGCTGTACAATCAGAAAAACAAAAACAACAGAACACAATGAACACAAAAACAACAAAAAGACAACAGTTTAACCACAAAATGATAATAATATAGAAAGGCAACTATTCTAATGTGTTAAACGCCTGAGAACAAAAATATGTTCTAAGAAGGGATTTAAAAACAGACAGTGTAGGAGCCAGCCTAGGATGTAGAGGCAACTGATTCCAGAGTTTAGGGGCCACTACTGCAAAGGCTCGGTCTCCCCTGTTCTTTAGCCTTGATGGGACCACAAGGAGCGACTGGTCAGCTGACCTTGCGTTATTATTTAAGTTGTCGTGGTTTTGGACTTTTCTGTTGCCTGTATTATGATTTCTGTATGTATCCGGTTTTGTATATTTCTGTTGTGTATATATCTGTTTAGTTGTCTCCCAGTTTATTGTGTAGGTTTCAGCTTACCCTGTCTTGACTGTGTTCTCTGTATTGGGTATTTCTGTTTCCTGTTTTATTTTGATAGTCTGGTTTTCTGTCTTGTCATGTCCAGTTTTACTTTCTGTGTTTTCCCGTCTTTGTTGATTACCCTGTCTCTCCTAATGTGTTTCACCTGCTGTGTCACCTGCCCCTCGTTGCCTCATTACCCAGTGTATTTAGCCCTTGTGTTTCACTTGTCTCCTGTTAAATCGTTTTGTATCTGTTCGTGTCCTGTCCCTTCTAGTTTGTGTCAGTTTTTTCATGCTTGTGTGTTGCCCGTCAGTTTGTGCATTTTGTATCCCGTTGCCATTGTTTTTGGATCTCTCCCTGCAGGGCTTTGTAAGTTTTCCAGTCTCTGTACTGTCTTTTTTTGTTATATTAAATCCTTAAGTTAAAACCATCTCCTGCCTCTACCTGCATTTGGGTCCTCTATTTCCTAAACACTCAACCGAACAATCTAAACACCATGGACCCAGCAGAGAGGCGACTCTTCGAGAAGAAAGTGGCGGAGTTCGAGCACACTGTGGAGAGCCTGTTGAAGTCGAGACCCGGTCAGTGTGCCCATATCCTGGAGAGGATCGCCACCCAGCAGCGTTGGTTTAATGAAAGACCGTGGGTGAGTCATTTTGTTCCCCACCTGGAGGAAGTTAAGAAGACGCTAGAGGTTTTTTTTTCAAACTCCTCTTAATGACTCACCACCAGCTCGCCTATTCTCCAGCCTGCTAACACCCTGGCTATTCGGGCATGGTTTGTCGCTCTGCCTGCCTCTTCGTCGGCTTCTCAGAGTCGAGCCACAGCTCCACCCAGAGAGGAGCCAAAGCCCTGCACATCTTTGTTTGGACAGTTTTCTTTGTGGCTTGAGCCGAGGGATCCAACCTTCAAGCTGCTATTCGGAGGCCCAGTACACCCACTAGCAGCTCCTCGGATGCAGCCTGGTCAGCGTGCGCCCCCGTCCGCCAACAGTCCTATGAAGGAACCCGCCTGGCTGTCTTCTCTGGGACCCGTGGAGGTCAAAGACTGGGAAAAGGAAGTCATGGCTCCCGTCGCCATTCCCCGCTCTTCACCCCAGAGTCCTCGCTCCCTAGCGAGGACTCATTGGTTCCCGAGCTGACTTACAACCCTTCTGTTCCCGAGCTGACTTACAACCCTTCTGTTCCCGAGCTGACTTACAACCCTTCTGTTCCCGAGCTGACTTACAACCCTTCTGTTCCCGAGCTGACTTACAACCCTTCTGTTCCCGAGCTGACTTACAACCCTTCTGTTCCCGAGCTGACTTACAACCCTTCTGTTCCCGAGCTGACAGGCAACCCTTCTGTTCCCGAGCCAGGGCTGACGTGCAGCTCTCCCGACCCAGGGCTGACGTGCAGCTCTCCCGACCCAGGGCTGACGTGCAGCTCTCCCGACCCCCAGCTGGCTAGCAACCTCCTAGATTCCCCGCTAGCTAGCAACCCCCCTGAATTCAGGATAGCTAGCAGCCTTCCTATGCCCGCCCCCCCCCCTGAGTCCTGCAGGTGGTTGAGGCTTGAAGGAATACAGCTACGGCAACGTCAAGTTTAGACACCAAAACGAAATGTTAAATTAAGGAAAAAGATCGTGGTTTAGATGAAAACGCACCCGGGGAACAAACATACGTTTCCTGGGTGAACGTATTAAAATTATATTATTACTTTAGCCTAGGTTTTGCAAGATTTAACGTTAGCGTTCCAACCACTGCGGATTGATCGATTTTGATGACTTCTTGAACTCCAGTGTTTCCCACATAGACTAATTTGTGGCGGTGCGCCACAGATCAACACCGGCCACCACATATTGCGTTTCGTTATTCTTTTTTATTTTTTTTTTATTTTTTTTTACGCTATTTAAAACACGCAGCGTATTTGTTCAGCTGCATTTCCCTGCTCTCCCTCCGTCTCTCTGTGCAAAGTGTCCCAGTTTTAGTTCCGGGAAATCTGGTCACCCGAACTTAAAATAAAGGCATCTGACTATAGAATGGTTTGCAAACAAGCTTATTCATAAATTACTTTGGTTCATTATCAACAGATATGCATCAACATAGGAGTTTTGTTGACGAAAGGTTCTAAGAAATGTGAAGGAAGAAAATAAGCTTGACCTCCTTTGTGAAATGTTTTTGTGTAGACTCTCCCAAATCTTCAGTTTTAATTTTGAAGGTTTCCCAAGGACAAAGTTGTTCGGAAGAAGTGGGAAGTGGCTTTGAGGAGAGAAGGATTCACTGCAAATGTTTCATCAGTTTTATAAGGTGCTGAGAGCTGCAGAGAGGGTGATCTGCCGAGCTTCAACAATGCAAGCTCCTAAGGTGTCGACAGTCACACACATCGGAGGAGATTGGAACTGAGGATGTTTTTCTGCTTGGGGAACACATCGAGGAGACAGTTTGGCATTGACAACCATCATTCTGACTTGTTGTCATTGGTTGTGTCTGTGTTTCTCAAGATAGGGCTGCACCACATTGCCAAACTCTCCTCTCTTGAACTGCAGAAAGGGAGCACGAGAAAGAAGCTCTGCAAAACAGTCGTGTGTGTGTGTGTGTGTGTGTGTGTGTGTGTGTGTGTGTGTGTGTGTAAAATATAATCATGCATTGTTTCTTCAACTTATTAAAATGTCTGACTTCACTGCCACTATCTGTTTCTGCTTTTTTATCATATTGATAGTGTGTGATTTTGCAATTTTAGGGAACATTCCCTGTTTTTGGTTGCCTGTACCTGGCTTAATACAGAAAAAAAGTACCTCTGTCCCTGTTTTGTTTTTGAAGACACATTAGGTTTTTCAATCAGATTGATAGTCAAACTGGAAATGTCTTTCCCCCTTTTTGGGGATTATGTTACCAGTTTTGATCTTGGATGTCTGTTCACTTTATATCATATATCTATATAAGCCCACTATGAATATTAAAATTAAATACGCTGAACCATGTGTCCTGTATCATAGCTACATGTATGACCTTTGCAGCAAATAACCCGCATGAAAATCTGTTTGGTATTCAGTGAGGTATGATTAATTAAATGCGCTGACAGCTCATTGCACCTGCCAAACGGATTATACTGAGTGGAGCGGGTGACCGGTCCAAGATGGCGGCCCCACGGCTCGTCAGCGCCAGTAGGCAGTAGCGGTCGATGCGGCGTCTACTCTATATTATGTCTATGCGCACGCACGCACGCACACACACACACACACACACACACACAGCCCTTCCCCTTCGTGCACACCGCGTCTGTCTCCATGAAAACAAGATCATCCCAGGAAACGTGGAAGCTTGGCCACGCATGACTGGTTTTCAAGACGCCGGCGGCATGTAAACATGAACGCGAGTGTCTTTTATAATTTATCTTTTCAATAAAGTGTCTGTACACTTACAATGTTCTCAATGCTTCAGTTAACATTTAGGGACCCTCATTATGCTACCGTTGAAGTTTGGTGATATTTTGAGCCTTTTTAGTGGTATAAATAGCGATTTGTTTTTACTTTCCCTGTGCCCCGAATAATAGCGTTGTAAACTAATCAGCAGTCTGCACTAGCGTCTTTCAAGCTACAAACGCATTCGATTAGCATGAAAACACGTCCCAGAGAGCGACTGAGTGGGTACACATCTGTTAATAACCCCTAGGTTCGTTTTGCGCCGGAATTGTCCTTTAAGGCTGCATCCACCACCCTGGGAGGTGGGCTAAACGTAATATTATTCTGGTACTAATGGTTAACTTCTGTCTATTCATAACTAATCATTATTGCATATGACATTTATAGGAAGTAAAGGACACACGCTGGCTCTCACAGCACAAGGCCATTGAGACCCTACAGAGGAACCTGAGTGCTGTCCTTGGAGCCTTGGCAGAGGTGCGCAAATGTCCTGGGGCAAAGGGACTCTATACATTCTGTGCTACATACAGATTTGTGGCTGCCATGTACCTCCAGGTCGATGTTTTGCCCCACCTCACCTGCCTGTCTAGTCTTCCAAAAGCACGTCATTTTTTTTTACATATCAAAGAGCAGGTATGGTAAATAAGCACAATCTATTTCAAATCTGTTTGATGTGATGCATTGACATTATTGTTTGCACGTACTAAATGGCAGGAAATCTTTTTTTTTTTTTTTAATTTAGGTTCCTGCGACAATCCAGACTCTTAGAAATATGAAAGAGGCTGCATAAACTCCACTCCCTGGATCTTTCTTGTCTTGCCTCCATCAAAACATTGATGATCCCCAAGGACTTGGAGCCTACAACATACAGCATGAGGGGGAGAGGTCCAAGATGAGTTAAGGGAGGGGCAGTGGGCCAGATTCCAGCAAGAGGTAAATGATAATTTGCTTAGTGCATGAGAAATACAGCACTCTTGTTAGGTGAGCTTCACTGTCTTCACATAGATGTGAGAAGATTAAAAATTGATTAGTGCAGGCCTAAATGGTACATTTTAAAACCTTTTAAAATATAATTAGTAGTCCTGAACATACTCTCTGGTTTGACCCTTAATGCCTATTATCAAAACTGTGTGTAGGCTCTTCCTAAAAAGATGCTGATCTGGTCATTGTAGGTCATTCACCTTTACATAACTGGCCTGGAAACAAATCTGGAGAAGAGATTCCGTAATCTGGACATCCTGGAGCCGTCCATGTCTTGGAGCCACAATCAGCTGCTCTAACAGACGATACAATGAACATCTCTCATCTACAGACTCTTTCCAGGAAATGTTGCCCTCAACATGAGAAGGAAGTCATTCAGGAGTGGCTCTCGTTCAAGAACCATGTCCTTACTGGGATATTCAAGGTGAGTGAATTGACCTGACTCTTCACAACACACACACACACACACACACACACACACACACTAATGCCATGACAAACCCTTATCTTTCAAGAACAAGAACCAGGAGGAGCTCTTCAGTTTACTGGCAAGTGAGTTTGATGAGTGGGCCAACCTCTATAATCCAGGACCTGGCCTGTATACCCGTTTGCCATTTGGTGTTGGGGGAATTTCTCACTTGAACTGAGTTAGTGGGTCCCTAGACATGAAAAATCACTGAGGTGCTCGTCCGCCATAGTGCCACAAATTGTGCAATGGTCAAATGAAATATGGCTGCCATCGGCTATGATGAAAATCTATCTTTTTTGTTTTGAATGTTTATACACATATGTAATACCTCTACTTTGACTAATTATGGTATGTGGTATTCATTTATGCCATTGATATGACTAGAGATGCACTGATTACAACTTTCTAGGCTGATTCTGATTTCCGTTTTTTTTTTTGGAGTTAGGCCAACCGATACCGATTTTAGCCGATTCCGATTTAATTTTTTCTAACCACTTTACAGCACACACAAATATTTATTTCCTATCTTTTCAGAGATATCTTTAATAGAAAATGTTAAATTTTGCATAGAACATAGACCATTTTTTTTAAATAGATAATTGATCGCTATAAAATACTACTATATAAATGACTCCTGGTGTGGGAAATTCACACATCTAAAGTGCAATGTTATGGAAGAACCATTTCCTTCTTTTCACATCCAATATCCAACAAAAAAAAGTGATACATTTAGCAAACTAAACTTCTGTATGTATGAAAACAGGGAAAACAGGTAATGGCAATAAAATAATATATAAATAACAAATAAAAATAAAATAGATATAGCCTTAATGTAGTATAAAGATATTTCTCAAAACACACACAGGCCTGTTTGAATGTCAACAGTAACGTTACCTGAAAACGGCGTGTAGTTCCTTTTTTAGCAAGTTTGCTTCATGTGTCATTGTGCATAAATATGAACAATACCGTTGCTGTCAACAGGCTTATCTGCTAACGTTAGCTACCGGCGGTTACCTCGGAACAATCCAGCAAATAGACGGTACCCTAGAGTGCCATTACCTGAAACAGATGATTTAACGTCACCGCTCATTTTACAGTTTAACAACAAAACTAAACTCTTTAAATATTACTACGTTTTTAATGTTGGTTTTGAGCGGTATGCATCCCCACTAACCTGGAAAGTGTTTTAAACAGTAACGTTAATACAGCGTGTCGAAGGACTACAGCATCTTTTTTTTGTTTGTTTACAGCGTCTCAGGTCAGTGTGCCCAACGCTATTTTCCGATAAACTGTAGTTGTCATATTTCTGCTACATGCATACAGTGGAAACCCTGCATGTGCACGTGTGGTGTTGCTGTTGCGTGATGTAAATCATGCGGTGCCCGAGTGCATTTGACCGGCATAAAATAGGCATATGTCAGACTGACCAGCAGGTCGCCGGTCATGACCGATGACATGAAAATCGGCCAATTCCGGTCACCGGCCGGTCAATCGGTGCATCTCTAGCCCTCCTGTTATCCTCAAATTTACTAACATATCCCCAGGTTATCCCCAGGATTTGAAACCTCCAGAAAATGTTGGTGATTAAAAAACTTTTATCAAATTTCTATGTTGATAGCCTAAACTGGAAAATGTTGACAGCCCCCCCCCCCCCACACACACACACACACACACACACACACACACACACATCCAGAATACCTATTACGTGACTATTGAAACATATGAAAATCACTGCAAAATCTCCCTGATTCATCATAAATTGAAAAGAAAGATCTTTTTGTCTTTAAGGTGTATATTGTCTGAAGGGACAGCGTCCACAAAATGCAAACAGACATTCTTCCACAGTCACGTGGGGCCTGAAATGTAGAGAAAGGGTAATCGCTGCACCCACTTGTCCCATCCCGTATTGCTGCCAATTTGTCACGCTCCCATCGGCCCTGCCTCGTTTCTCTGTCCTCAAAGCGAATGACACGGGAGAAAACATTGAATGTTTTCAGAGACATAGTGTCTTGAAATATTGCCCTTCCAGTGTCAGCATTCCAAAGGCTTGCTGTTGCTTCACCTTTTGACTTGTATACTCCTGCTAAAATGAGCAACCCAATGTAGACATGGAGGTCTGTCACATACACATCTTTCCAACTGTCCCCATACACACGACTTCCCTCTAAATTTGTCATTTCAAGTATCTTTTTCAACTGATGGTGTCATGAAAAGCTTAAATGCTGATTTTATGTCGTGAACATGGCTGACAGCATATCTGGTGAGGCCTGGAATCATTTTTATGACATTAGCAGAACTAAGTCTACCCTGTCGTTAAAGTGGGGAGATGGACCATAATAATTTTCCATTTTTGGAAGGTAACGTGTCTGCTGGTGGTTGAGATGCAACAAAAGGGTCAAACCCAAGACTCTCATTGTCTTCAGAGGAGGATGCCTCATAATCAGGGTCGAGCACCAAGAGAAATGGTTTAGAAGGCTGCGGTGCCTGTGTGTGAGCTTTTATACGTTTTCCCCTCCCCTGTGTATCATGTGATGCAAACCATCCCTGCGAGAACCATATTTTCTCTCCCTCAGAGTGCGGGAACAATATTTTCCCTGACATAGGGTGGGTGTGTGTGTGGGGTGTGGGAAGGAAAATTGAAGATTTTGAAATTGCAACAACCTGCATGTGAAAATGACCTCAATATCGGCAAAAAACAATCTCAGCAAATTTGTGTAAAATTTTCATATTTTATATGTTTTATACAACTAAAATAGCCTGGGGTCAAATGACCCCAAGGAACACTGATGCGTACAAAATGCATACAGGACATTGAAAATATATCATAATGTTAATTTTATGTTTACCCAGTTGTCCCCATTAAATTAGGAAAAGTCATTCAATATGAAGCAAAAAAAATGATTTCAAGCACTTTTTTAGAGATGTTAAACATTGAATGGGGTCAAATTGACCCCAAGGATAACAGGAGGGCTAGATATGACCACATTGGGTGATTTTGACCTTGAAAGGTCATGGTCATGGTCGTTTTCCTACTCTGAAGAATCTCAAAAGACATGTACATGCGAACTAACTAATCTGCCCTCATACTGTGTAGAATATCCAGTGCTAGCACAGGTAGAGGCACTGTACACTACACTGGCTGCAAATCAACATTGCCCAGAGCAGTTTTAGGCCTTGATTGAACAAGTGCAGAAGTTTAATCAAGAATTTTTGGAGTTTGAGAAGGAGTGTGAAGCGAACTCAGAGCTCTGCCAATACAGAGCTCTGCCAATTCTTTGGAGTTTGGCTTGAATTGGTGGCCTTCATCAAAAATTCTGTAGTCTCCGAAAGAGAAGGAAACTGGAACCTACACATGGCTACTATAGAGGATTCTATTTCATTCTTTGCAGAATGTGACTGCATAAACTAACTTCGTCATGGCTCATGGTATCTTGAACAAATCAAGGTGCTAGAATTCACACATCCTGAGCTCTACCGGCACTTCTCTATAGGCCAGTGGGTTGGGCAGGATCGCCCTGGCTGGTTCTGTGCTATGGGAGGTGACATGAAGGCCGAGCAGACCATTCAGCGAGTGTCAAAGGCTCCTGGAGGTCACTATGTAGTAGGAGCCACACACAATGCAAATGCGAACAAGGGGGCTTTTCTGGTTCATATGGCATGCCACTTGTCTGCAACAGCCAAGGACTCCAAAGCAAGACTATAGCCAACAGAACATGGATGGAAGGAGCACTTTAGCACACTCCTGCCATCGAAATGTCTGAAGCCCTTACCACCAAGTCTGCTCATAGTATGTAAGTGTGCAGGCAAGTGTGACAATCGCCGATGTGGCTGTTGTGCTGCTGGAGTTTCATGCACCGTATTTTGCCATGGAAAAATGGAAAAATCATCCTGTAAAAATCCATCCCACTAACATGCATGCCCACATACAGTACACTTTGAGAGAAATCAGACTATATGGTGCACTTTTAGTTAATTTGGTATGATTTAATTTGTATCACTTTTATTGCTACATAGTTTTATTTGCACCAAATCGTTTTATTTTATATAATTGTACTAATTAAAATAAAAGTTCAAAGGATATGTTTATAATTGTTAAGTTTCTTCTCTTCATGTCTTGTTATAATTTAAACAAATCATTGTGAAAAAAATAATAAGAAAAAATCAAGGTTGATCCTTAATGTTAAAAACAATATTAGCAATGAATATTAAATGTCAGATTTAGTAGAATTAGACTTATTGCATCTGGTTTTTATTCCTAATAATGGCCAAGTTATGGCCAAGGTCTTCAGAATACGAAAATGACCTTGACCATGACCTTATTAAGGTAAAAAATCACCCAATATCATCATAACAATATCAGAAATTAATTCCACATACCATAATACGTCTAAATGGAGGTATTACATGTGTATATATATTCATAAACAAAGAAGTTGGATTTTCATCATCATCATCTTCATTTGATATGACCATTACGTAATTCATGGCACTATGGTAGACGAGCACCACTGTGATTTTTCATGTCTAGGGACCCACTAACTCAGTTCAAGTGAGAAATTCCCCCAACACCAAATTGCGAACGGGTCTACAGGCCAGGTGTTGGATTACTACACCTGCCTGAGCCTTCTTGCAAGCATTGTTCTGGTTATCCCTGTTTCCTCTGTAAACTGTGAACGGGATTTCTCAACAATAAACAGGGTAATAGCAATACATTAAAATTCCCAATATCTTTATATTGGTGCATTTTGTATTGACAATTAGCATTTTACTTTATCTTCAGGTTAAAACAAACCTCAGGAACCAACTTCAAGTAGAACACCTGGCAGCTTGCCTGAGGCCTTCCCTTATGATAGGGCATTAGAATCTTTTTTTTTTTTTTAGCAAGTAGGCTGTTTATACTAAAATTAGTATAAGGTGTTACATTTGTACAGCTGTGGGATTTGTACAGGGTGTGAATTTTGTATAGGGTGTTAGATATGTCGATTTTTGGTACGGCGTGTGGATTTTGTAGAGGTAAAGAAATTTTAATGTGGGTGTGAATTTTGTATTTTGAGTGTTAAATGTGTGGATTTTGTGTTGTGCCTGTGGATTTTGAAGGTGTGAATAATTTTTTGATTAATATTTAATATACTAAAGTTCTGTGTAACAATTTATTAATGAAGGAATTATTTTGACCCCCCCAGTCTGACATGGAACACCACCACCCCGCAAGAACCTGCTTTGCGTTGTTTAATACTGAAATTGTCACAGCCCGGTCTGTGACCTCTGGATTCCCCTGTGTTTTCCTGTTTGTTTTTCCTGTCTGTCTTTACCTGTGTCTCCTCCCGTGTTTGTGGTGTTGCGTGTGTGTTCATAAGCAGGGGCGTGGCTCTACAGGCATTACCAGGCACACCTGACTTCCATTTCCAATCAAGCTCAGTACAAGAAACCCGGCTCTCCATTCACTCATCGCCAGTTTGTTTTCCGCTTTCCATGTGGTAACTCTTCAGGCTTAAAAACGCCAGTGAAGAATTTACTTTGACCTGTTGTTGAAACTCTGCTGAAAATAACCTCACCTGTGGCTCGTCTGTCTCCAGCACCTGCCTAAACTGAGCCTACCTTCCTGCTGATCCTCTGCCACTGCCTGCCACAAATTCCCCACCACCAGACACCATCTGCTTTCACCAGGATTGTCACCTCACCACCTTGTTTAACTCTCTTACTTGCAAGTACTAAGATAAAATAAAACTTCTTACTATAATCTGTTGTGCCTGTGTCTGAATATGCTTCTGGGCTCCAAACTAGGAACAAATCTTAACATAAATTGATCTTGACAGTTTGGTTTGTACGTGTTTAGTGTGTGGTTTCCAACTGATTTTGTCATCTATAATTACCCCATGAAATTTATTATCATGAACTCTTAATTTCAACCCCATCTATTTGTAAATTCACCTGTGTATTTATATTACAGTTACCAAATAGTATTGTTTTTGTTTTCTTAGTTTTATAATTTATTTCTATCAAACCATATTTTTAATTTGTTCATTAACTTAGTGACAGCCTCTAGTTGCTGTAAATTTTCACCTGAATAGAATATATTTGTATAGTCCGCAAACAACACCAACTTCCACAACTTGGAAACATTGCAAATATCATTGATATACAAAATAAACCATTTTGGGCCTAACACTGACCCCTGGGGGACGCCACAAGCAATGTCCAAACATACTCAGCTGCAGTTGCCCATCTTCACAAACTGCTGTCTCTTATTAAGATAACTCTTAACCCATTTTAAAACTATCCCCCTGATACAATACATTTCTAGTTGTTTATTAATGTCATGGTTGATCGTATCAAAAACTTTTTTGAGATCAACGAATACCTCTATAAGTAAATTATTATTGCCAGTGATGTAGATATGTTTGCTCTAAATCCATACTGATTGTGAGTAATTTGAGTTTTTCTAGAATTTTGGAGAATTGTGGAAGTAAAGAGACAGGTCTGCAGTTTGTGAAGTGGTGTTTGCTCCCATTTTTATACAAACTAGTGCAGTGCCCGTTGAAAATGTGCCTGTTTGGAACGGGCAATTGCTTGGCCTGTGGTATTGCTGCTTGTAGAATTCTTCAAAACCAAATTGTACCCCAAAATGACTTACAGAAGAACCCCAAACCACTTAATATGCAACTCCACTGTACAGCCCCCTACTGACTTACAGTGTAGGCTACGTCAACATCAGAGGAAGACATTGTACGACTGTATTTACCTGACAGAGAACAGGGCAGATTCAGAATGTAATCACAAAATATCACAATGAAAATGTGGATTAATCAGACATTAGCGTCATCCCATCCAGCCCATTATGAGAGCTAATCAGCACATATCTGTGTTCATCAACCACCAAAACCAGACCGTGTACACACACGCAGAGAGAGAGAGAGAGAGAGAGCGAGAGTTAACGAATGTAACACTTCAGCAGAGGTGCTCATTTCCGTACAGGTTTAGTGGCTTGACATTGCACATTTTTGTGGGTCTGACATATGTCACATTTTAGCTGCCAAAGCTCCGTTGCTCTCAGTCTCTGGTCCTCAGGGTGAGAGGGGGAGTTGCCAGCGGCTAGAGCGGCAAAAGCCAATGTGTGCTTCTTTTACCTATATATTTAACGATATATTTTGCATTTCTAATCCAAACGGCGTCAAACTTGGCACTGCACTTACTCGTGCCCGTAGCAAGACACCTGTCAAGATTGAAATTCATCGGACTAACCGTTAAAGAGATATGCGCATAACACACAGACAGACGTTCCTGCAATTTATAGATAGATGTATGACTTTAGCTATTTTAATTTTAATTTGGGAATGATGAGTTACATATGTATATTCATGGCTTTGATATCCCCTCAATAGCCTTTTTTCACTATTGTCATATCAATGTCATTGAAATAACTTTCTTCTTACATTTTTCACAATATCCAGTATTTCTTTCTCATCCACTGCCTTGAGAAATATTGAGCTGGGATTTCTTTCTATCAATGTGTCCAAATGTTCAGCAGACGTCCCAGGAACAGGGATATATCCTGCTAGGTCAGGTCCAACATTCACAAAGAATTTATTAAAGCTGTTAGCCACATCCTCCATTATAATTTCCATTATCCTTATCAATAAAATACTTATGCAAGAAAATCTATTTGTTTAGGACTATTTCTTATAATTCTCTTCACTATATTCCATATTTATTTGGCATTGTTTTTGTTATCATTTCATATTTTCTTATAATACTCTTTCTTACATGTCCTAATAATGAGTTAAAGTTTATATAAAACACTGCCCTATAGCCATATGGACCTGGCCACTTTGCATAGATTTGATAGCCTCTGTGATCTCGCTAACGTCTAATGGCCTGTCTAAATCATTAGCCAACTCCGGGTCAATAAATGGGAATTCCAAGCCATTTAAAAAAGATTTCCATACACCTTCAATTGGAAGGAGCCTCAGATTTGTAGAGACATGTGTAAAAAGACTCAAAGACCTTATTAACGTCCTGAGGCTTGGAGACAATATTGTTAGTGCCATCCCGTATCTGAGGAATCAGCGAAGAGGTTGCTTGCCGCTTAAGCTGGTGTGCAAGTAGCCGACTATTCTTGTCCCCATACTCATATAACAGGCCACGGGAGTGCAGCAATTAGCCTTCTGCTTCCTTTGTGGATAATAAATTGAATTTCGGACTGTAAATCTAGTCTCCTTTTATACAGCTCAGGAGAAGGGTCTGTAGCATAATCAGTGTCAAGTTGAAGAATAGAATCTGTAAGGTCTTGTAACCGTTTTTTCCTAATTCTGTTTGCATGGAATACGTGGGAGATAATGTCACCACACAGAACAACCTTTAAAGTCTCCCAGAGCAGAGAATGAGATATTGAATCAGATTTGTTAGTACGTATGAAGGTATCGATAGAATTTGAGTCACAGAAACTGTTGTCGGAAAGTAGCAAGTAAAAGAAATATCCATCTGTAATGGTGCATGATCCGAGATCACAATGGCCAAATAGTCAACTGATTGGACAGAGTGTAAAAGGGTTCTATCAATTAAAAAATTGTCTATTTTGGAGAAAGAGCGATGCACATGTAAAAAGAAAGAATGATTTAAATACGGGGTTCCTATACATCCATGGGTCTTCCATAAAGTTTGTTAAAGACCTGGGGTCTCATTTATAAAACTGTGCGTAGGATCCTTACTATAAGTGTATGTATGCCCTAAAGCCCAAAATGAAAGTCAGATTTATAAAACCGTGTGTATGCAAACCTGTAAGCAATGTTCCCTTTATAAATCAGAGATTACCTACAAGTGAGTGTACGTGGATCAGCCTCTTATCCCGCCCTGTACACGCCCATTTTTAACCATAAATAGTCAATGCAAAGCACCTCGTGAATGCTGATCAGTATATTAATGACACTGCATGAAATTGTTTTTTTGTAATGGTGAATCATGGCGACAGGTGGGAAAAGAGCGAAAAAGCGCAATTTCTCAGACACCGAGATAGAAATACTTGTAGGGGAGGTGGAGGCCCGAAAAAACATTTGGTGGCCACAGCAGCGGGATCACCAATAAAAAAAAGTTAGGCGAGTGGCAATATGTTGCTGCTGCCGTCAACTCTGCCAGTGGGACAGAGCAGAACAAAAAGTGGTCCGATCTGAAGGTAAAGTATACTACATCTTTTTACTCCTTTACCAACATTTATTTAATTTGTTGCTTGTGTATTTTAAGAGGTTTTACTTTAATGTGCTCATTTCGAAATAAAGAACCTCATTCATTCAAGGTGGAGGCAAAGAGGAAACTGTCCTCCCACCGGCAGAGTGTCGCTGCAACTGGTGGGGGCCCAAGTACACCTGAGCTCACGGCGATTTATGGCAAAATCGCTGCCTTAATTGGAGAGGCCAGCGTGTGTGGAATTGTGTCGGAAAAGGAGGGAGACACTGACGCGACTGAGACCACAGAGGAACAAGGTGTAACAGATTTTTAATGTTTTATTGTAGGCTAAAGTGTGTGTGTGTGTGTGTGTGTGTGTGTTGGGTCAAACAAGTAATTAAATTGTTTGTTATCCAGTCCTTCCAGAGTCTGGAGTGGTGGGTGGACAGGAGGTTCTGGGCGAGGAGACTGGGTTGGAGGAGAGCAACTGTGAGGGGTCGTCTGCAGCTGCACAGCGTCCAGCTCCAATCAGCAGTGCACCTCGTGCGCAGGCAAGTGGTCGGATGCCCACTGACGCCGTCCTGCAGCTACAGAGAGACACGATAAACGCCATCAACCTCATTTCAAATGAGCTACAGCAGCTGAGACAAGCATTACAAGAAATTGCACAATTATTAAAAAATGAACTTTGAACCTTTTTTGTCTTTCTTACAAATGCCGCATGACATCCCCACAAATTCTTGCCCATTGCTGATAAGCCTCTTGTCGGGCAGGGGGCTGTGGTTCAGGGTCACAATGTTAGGGGGGAGGTAGATCAGGAGGGAGAGGGATACCGGTCCTCAGTGCCATATTGTGCAGTACACCACACGCCCAGATTATAGCGCACTCCTTTGCCAGGTGGTAAAGCGGTCTGCCACCTGATGCGTCCAGAGCACGCCATCTACATTTAAGCAGGTCGATAGCACGCTCCACGACCGAGCACGCACAAGAATGGACCTCGTTGCACATTTTTTTTGTGCACAGCGGGTTGAAAAATGGGGTAAGGAGCCAGCGTCTGAGGGGGTAGCCACTGTCACCTACAGGTTATAATTAAAACATAATTATAGTCAACATCAGGACGGACAAATTGTTACACTTTCTAAATGTTAACTCACTAAGAAGCCAGCCATCACGTCCTGTGGTTGCCTGTAGTTTATTCCCTACACTGCTATTTGTCAGAATAAAGGAATCATGTGTTGATCCAGGCCAGCATGCCACAATGTTTGTGAGGGTCATTTTAGAGTCACATATGATTTGCACATTAATAGAATGGACATGCTTTCTATTAACATAAACGGATTCGTTATCATATTGAGCCCTTATAGCAATATGATTGCAGTCAATTGTGCCGATTACATTCAGGAAACCGGACATTAATTTCGGCCTGTTCTCGAGCAGTGTAGGGAAACCTGATGTATCTACTACCTATATTAATAGTACCTTCCAAAACGGCAGGCATTATAGCACTCAGGGACGGCTGCGATATACCAGACCTATAGGATGAGATTTAACAGAATTAGATTATATCCAGACAAGGCTTAGTGATTAAATAGAAGATTATATATAATGATATAAAACACTTACCTGTCTGGAAACAGCCAGTTTCCAGGAACCCCAGAGTGGTGAGAACCTGCATTTCGACTGGGATGGCACGGTTCCGGCGCGTTGCCCTCTCTAGTACTGGACCCAATTCAGTACATAGATCCAAGAGCACAGCTCTACGGAATCTAAATCGGCATATTAGCCAGTCATCATCATGGGCCAATAAATCGTTATGGTCCCTAAAGAAAATTGGCACTGCTGGCGTAATGCCAGCAGTGCCATCATGCAGCATTATGCACGGGGGGGTCACTGCAGTATTTATATGTTTGCAACAATTAGAATGATTGTTAACACCTTGCCAAAATTACAGCATCAATTAGTGGTATCCCCCACCCCACCGAGATACAATTTAACTATATTGTTGACTTTGGGTCACATTGGCCCGTTTTAAATTTTTGTTTTATATCAGAAAATATTGGATGTAGAAATAAGCCCTGAAAATGTGTAGAAGAAAAATTTAAAAATTTAAAATGTTGGAAAAAGCAAAAACAAAAGGCGTCACAAATGTCAGAAAAAAGTGTTTTTTTCAAAGTTAAAACGAAGACAACACAAGGGTTAAAGACAAAAGAAAGTGTAATACGCAAACAGTTTTCTTCATGCAGGTCTTGTCAGAAACAGTATTAAAGTTAGGACCGATATTGAGGACATTAAGGGTAACAATTGTGCAAGAGCTTAACATCTGTATTTTCAGACTTTGACATTTGATGATATATACACATTATTAAAGACATATATTTAGTTATTTACACTGTTCTGCAGTTATCTAGGGTATTTGATGCTATCCTGTAATCCATGCAGTCGGGCCATCTCCTCCTCCTGCGCTCCGTAGTGGACAATGTGATGGCGAGACAGCGCCAATTAAACCTTAAGAACAAATTTTTAGTTAAGATTTGAGTTGGAGGTGTTTATGGAACAGTTATCACTCAGTACAAGCGCAAATAACACTGCTGGATTTAATCTTCATGGTAACATGGATGATATGGAGTGAAAAAATGTGGTTGAGGCATCAATACTTCCCACATTTAATTTCTGCAGTCTGACTTCAGTTCACCACCTCACCATCTGCGTCGCCAATTCCTATTTTGTCTCCAAAATGTGCGTACGCATGGGTCAGAGTTTGCGTGGAGGACCGCACATTCTCCCGTCAAGTTAGTTTTTTATAAATCACCTTTGCGTGGGAAGTGGCGTACGCACATTTTCAGCCCCGTTTTGTGTGTACGCCCCGTTTATAAATGAGACCCCAGGACGTCTTGGAGAGCGGTGAGGGTCTTGAGGCAAAGGGGTCCAAAACTGGGTCTACAACACAATTGAGATGTCCGCCAAAAATAAGATGTGTATTCAGGTTTGTTAGAGAGGATAAGATCCTGTTCATGAAATCAACATCGTCCCAGTTAGGAGCGTAAACGTTGACTAGGAGCACTGGGGTTTGGAATAAAGTGCCTGTAATAATTACATATCTGTCATTTGGGTCCAACACCTCTCGCCTTTGCATTAAAGTTAGAATGAAACACCTGGCTGATCCATATCTTTCATTGATTTAACATTCCATGAGATCAGTCTAACTGACTTGTCCCTCCTACTACCAGATTTATTAAGAATAGAAGCCATGTTTTGGGTTAAGATTGAGGGGGCTGATAGTATGTGCTCCAGAAGCAAGTCCCTTGTACAGTGTAATTGTGAACGCAACACATGCACCGAGTGACCAGAAGTGAAATACAAGACAACAACAAAACAAAATAGTGAAACAGAAAAAAAAAATAATAAATAAAAATGAAACACAAAACAGTCACCAAAATAACCCCATTACCATCCTAGGTTCTTTTTCCCAAACAAAGAGAGACGCAGGTATTTACTGACATACCACCTGTGCATCCACCTTTTAACCTATGTCAGAACTAGGCTACTCTGAACACTAAGAATGTGGCCCCTTAAAGGTGCTGTAGGTAGGATTGTGAAGATCCAGGACTTAGCCAAATAATTTGAACATCGACAACTTCTCAGTCCCTCCCCCCCTTTCTGCAAAAGCCCAAACGGTCTCCTAAGCCCCTCCTCCCACAAGGGAGACAGTAGTCCATTTTACTGATGTCACGGGGCGGAAGTAGATTTTATTTAAGCATGCTTTTACTTGGGGTTGCTGTGTTTTTACTATTTGCTGTGTTTTTTTATCTTTTATATTGCATGCTTTTATTTTGAAACGTGTGGTGTGTGTTTTTAAATGTTGTTTTATTTCCGCCAGTGGACATGTAGCAATTAGGCTTAAGGACTTGCACCTGGGAGCCAGAGCATGGGTTGACTGGTTTTTAGACATAAAAAGGGCAGAACAACAACAGAGGACAGTGAAGAAGCACATGGGAAAAAGGAGGAGGACACTGGGAGCATGAGCAGCACACGAGGGAGGACGCAGAGCACAACAGACAGAGGACACAGAAGCATGATGGAGGACAAAGAGACTGGGACGCCAGTGAGAACAGCATCGTCCCTGGTCCAGAGGAGGCCTGAGTGTACACCGAGAAAACTCAAACACCGATCGCTAGCGGCAACAGTGGGAGAAGGTGAAACTTCTCCCTTCCGCGTAAGTCTCTTTTTAAGACCGGTGTTTGTTGTGTGTAGTGTACAAAGCTGTGGCACTTCTAAAGGACATTTGACTGGCCCTGAGTTGTCCTTTACAGGCTATGCCCGAGGAGAGGAGCCAAACGACAAAGAAGCTGGTTTCCAGCGGAGACATGTGGACATTTTAACCTCCCACTCCTGTTCTGCTGTACCATTTTTAGCTTGATTTTAGTTGGTTGTGCTTTTGCTTTAAATTCGTTTTAAGGAGGAATTTTAATTGTTTTATTCTTTCTTTTAAATAAATGTTATCCCTTTTTAAACTGTTTTTTTTTTTTTTTTTTTTTTTTTTTTTTTCTGGTGGATTGTATTGCACACAGGGAGTTATTGACAGGTGCCAGAGTGGCGTCAACCACTGCCTTCATATTGATGAGTAGTACAGAGCGGAGATTCTCCAAATCACTGGACAGCTCCGTGTTGCTAACGTTAGCTGGAGATCCCGTCGCGCGGTTAGCAGCAGGTGTAATAGCTGGGATGCTAGCTGAAGTTATACTTGATATTTTCTCATTTCTCTTTGATTTTCCATCCATGATGCAAGGCGTAATGCAACCGTCACTTAATCTTAAAGATGCAGTGCAAGGTTAACGGTCACTCTGTGAAATAATTGCCAAATCAAGACTCTTTGCACTCAGGAAACTTGCTAAATTCCAGGTGGACAAAACATTAATGACTTTGTTCTACAGAGCTTTGATTGAGGCTGTCCTGACATTTTCTTTAACTCAGGCTGAAGCTGGTAAAACGGATAGCAATTCTCATTGTATTCAGTATTCAATCCATATTATCAGATTTGTGTTCAATATTGAACATTCTAAACTTCTTTTCTTCTAACCTGGTCTTTTCCTCAAATGTATCATTGAAACATGACTCATAGTAGAACCACATACTTTCAACTAGTGCAATTATTCTGCGTATGAATTAAAAGTAATGTTGTGTGTCAGGTTTTGGCAGGTACAAAGTTTGAACTCATTACATTGCAAAGTGAAATGGTTGTTAGTCGGCAGTTTCCTTAAAATGGCCAAAAAAAGTTTGTGACTCATCACTTGCTGCCATTACAATACACAGCAGTAATGTATGTAATTGTAAGAAACTTTAGTCTGGAATCTATTAATTCAGCCTCCCTAGGGTCATTAGAACCATGCAAACACATTTATTTTACAAAACATACACTGACAAGTTTTTGCTGTCACTTTATGACATGGTGCCCACAGTGTTCCAACTGGAAGCCCTCTGTGTGACAACTTTATGCCTTTATGTGCCCACTATAGGCTCAGTGTGTCCAATATGTGTCACATGTTATCCCATAGGTTTCACATGGGATTTTACATGGGCTTTACACATTAAAACCATTAAAGGGTTCCAAAACCACATTTCTCACGGGCAAAGTACGTGTTTCACACGGGAATTTATGTTTTTAATGGTAATTTACATGGGTTTCACATGTAAACCCATGGATTTCACAGGTTATTGTCATGTCTCGCCCCTGTGTCAAGTCATTGTTTTGAGTTTGTTTTACATTTTCTGTTTTGTTTTCCACTTCCTGTTTTATTTTGAAGGTTTTCTGTTCTCTCTGGTGTTGTCTTGTTTTACTTCTGGTTTAGTTTTCCCGCTTGTGTGTTTATTTGTCCCCGCCCTAATGTGTTACACCTGTGTCTCATTGTCTTCCTTGTGTTGTGTATTTAAGTTCTGTCTTCCCCTCTCCCCAGTATGAGATCGTCTTTTTCCCATGTGTACAGCTTTTGAGCATTTCTTCCCTGTGTTCCTGTTTGCTTGATTGTTTTTGGATTCCCTGGATTTTTAACCTTGCCCGTTTCCTGGATTTTTCCCATTGCCTGTCGTTATTGGACAGGCAATTTTTATTAATTGTTAAACTATTGTATTTTACATGTTTGAGTCATGCATTCGTGGGTCCATTGTCTGTGTGCTTGATAGTTTTTATATGGGTTTCAAATTGGAATCTACACAGGTTTCACATGTTAGCCTATGGTTTTCACACAGGGCTGGACTGGGACAAAAAAATTGGCCCTAGCTTTTTTGGCCCAGGCGGCCCACACCTACCGTGATTGGTCAGACACATTCCCTGCTTAAAATATGCGTGCATTCTATGATATGAGTTGCCTAGTGTTCTGCGTTCATGTGATAGTTTTGGATCCTTCAAGAGGGGTCTCAAGACGTATCTGTTGATCTTACACTTAAATAATTAATTAATTCTTAAAGTTATGATTTGTATATTTATGGTATTTTTATAATTTATTATTTGATATTGTATTGCCATTATTGTTATTATTACCATTTTGCTTAATATTGGATTTGCAACTTTAAAAACTGTTTACTGTTAATTTGAACTATTGCAAGATTCATATTTTGTCGCTTTGGACAAAAGTGTCTGCTGAATACAATAACCATAACCCTTTCCAAAAGCTACAATAAAGCTGAGAGCAGTATATGCCCTGGAAAAGAGCTAATTAAGGAATTCAACAAACACTTATGCTTGTATCAACACTGATTTTATAGATCACACAAACTTTTCAGCTACCCAACAGGCTAACCGCTAGCATTTTCAATGTAAGCTTAAGCAGTTAGGTTACCTGAGAGCCATTAACTTTAATGTTAAAGCCAAACTGCTTGTTGTCGTTATGACGTGAGGCGCACATAACGCATTTCTGAGAGATCTCCATCTTTTCCTCACTCACTCCCACGGCCCTGTCATGGTCACTCTCCTCCTCATCGGCTTTTTCCCTGTCATGACGTTGTTTCTGCTTCTCTGTATAGCCAGCCACCTCTCCTCCTCCTCGGCTTCAGATAATGCTGATGGTGATGCAGCTACTACAGTGCCAAATACGTCAGAAATTTTGGCTCATTTTGAGGAATCCGCCTGTAGATTCTTAATCTTTATCTCCCGTAATTTCTCTGCATCTCCCTTGCGCTTTGGTGGTCGTTTGCAGCCATTTTAACGTGGATGCTAAACTTCCAGCATAACTATTACAGCTTGTGTCTCAGGGCCTGGAGGCGTGGCCCTAGTGGGATTCGTAAATTTGCGGCCCGGAGTGGGGAAGGGGGTTCCTGCATTTGATTGGGTCAGGCCAGTGCCAATAAATAAAATTAACCAATGGGCCGCTAGGAGTTCTTTATGGGCCAGTGTGGCTGGAAAAAAAAAGGCCTCTTTATATCGGCGAATTTGGCCCAAAACTACGTCGGCCCACTGGGAAAATGCCCGGTATGCCAGATGGCCAGTCCAGCCCTGGTTTCACATGGGAATGTACACAGGTTTCACATGTTATCACATGGGTTTCACATGGGAATTAGATCATTTTCAAATGGGAATTTACAGGGGCTTCACATATTAAACCATGAAAGTGTTCCAAAACCACGTTTTCACGTGTTCCAGATATTTAACATGATTTTAATGTTTTCACACATGTAACCACATGTGGTTTTTCTGTATGGGGGCCGATTATACGATACAGAATACAGACAAGGTTCACTCAAATGTATATGTAAAATTGCAGAATCATCTGTGAATAACTAAAGTAGGCGCATTGCAACCTTGCAAGATTAGAAGACCGGTGTGGATTTCTTGAGATATGCTTGTGGAAACTGGTTCTGACTAGATTTTGTTGTTAACAAAGACAATACTGCTAAGAGGACCTCATTCTCATTGCAGTTTTCCTTCTGTTCCTTATATTTTACATGCTGACATGTCCACAGAGATTTCTAAATAGCTCAGACTGGAGTGGATGAAGAAAATGAGGGAGAGTAGGTAATACTGGCAGTGAGCGAGGGAGAAAGAGCCAGACAGACAGACAGGGAGAGGGAGGGAGAGAGAGACACAGACAGGGCTCCGTGAGGAAATAGAGCAGAAGAATATGGGCCTGACAAAAAGGAATCCAGCCTGCCTCCAGATGAGGGAGGGTTGCAAAACAACAAATTAGAGAAGCCCAGGGCTTGTTTCCATGGAAACCTTTGCCAAGGGAGATGGCAGTAGGAATACAGAATATTTTAGGTCAGACGCGCCATCAGTGATCTAATTAGACATAACCTGTCTTGACTTGTGGGTCATAGATTGAGCAGTAAAGCTGGTGCCTTTCTGCCAATGCTCTCACTGTTGGGGATCCAGACTGAACTAACAAAGCAAAAACGCTGGAAGAAGTACTCAGATTTTTACTAGCAAAAGTAACAATTCCACTCTGTAGATATACTCTGTTACAAGTCAAAGTTCTGCATTCAAAATTTGACTTAATTAAAAGTTAAGTAAAAGATTATCATCAAAGTATACCTTAAGTGCCAAAAGCAAAACTACTCATAATGCAGAATGGCCCATTTCAGAATTATATATATTGGTTTTCACATCATTGATGCATTAATGTGTTCATCACTTTAATGTTGCAGGGTTCATTTGAATTATATTACATTATATTGTATGTGACATTATGGATTGCAGTAAAGTACAATATTTGCCGTATTTGATGTAGTGGAGAAGAAGTATAAAGTAGCAGAAAATAGAAATAGTTAAGTAAAGTACAAGGACCTGAAAATAATACTCAAGTACACTACTTGAGTAAATGTATTAAGTTACTTTCCACCTCTGCTGAGCAGAGCAGTGTCTCAATAATCACTGGTGGACCATTCTGTCTGGCTGTAAACACTGGATAAGGCCAGAAAAACTCCCAACTGGCTATCAAAAATCCAACAAGTCCTCCATATAAAAAAAAAGAAAATACTGTTTAACTGCTTAACTTCCTGAAGAAGGCTGGACGCTGAAATGCGTTGAAGTTGTTTTTATCTTATACTTTATGTGCCAGATGCATTAAAGGCATTTTATATATATTTTTCGTAAAAGACGAGTACATTGGCATCTTCCTTGATGTCTATTGGATTTGTTCATGCACCCTACCAAAGAACACCGCCTTTTTTATCACTAATATACGTTCCAAGAAGCTCTCCAATCTCTTCCATTCACTGGAAAAATTTTCACTGTAAATTCACAGCAAATTGCTGGCTACTAGTTGCATTACTTTCACAGTAATTTCACAGTGAATTACCGGTTCTATTTCACAGTAAATTACAATACATCTACATCTATATACTGTAACTTCACAGCAGCCAGGCACACATATTTACTGTAATAAAGCAGTATTTAGCACATTATCTTGCTGTATATAATCACAATAATATCCTGTATATTTTCATTTTTACTGTAAAAGTAATGCAACTCAGCCACGTTCAGCCAGATCTGCACAACGCTGGAAGAAGTTGAAGGTGCGCACTGATTTGAAGCTACCTAGAACAGAAATAAGACAACGTTTTTACTAGGTTATATAAAACAAATATAAAAAAAGATAAAAGGATGGTTAAGGTCAGATAAAGGGATGGTTAAGGTTAGGAAAAGGAAACCTGGGTAGGTTATATGAAACAAATGAAAAATAAAATAAAAGGATGGTCAAAAGAAATAAAAAAAGATAAAATACTAAAAGGTTGTGATTGGCATAGGGGATGCCTTGTCAAAGGTTTAAAAATAATTTAAAAAAAAATTAAAAGATGGATGAAAGATGGGCTCTGTTGGAGTCAGCCACTTAAAACTGGAATGCAACAATTTAAAACCAAGAGTATAAAAGCTGGTGAAAATTAAAATGCTTAAAATCTAAAAATTAAAACATTGAGACGGTCCCCAAGGCACTGGCAGGGGTTAGGTTTGGGTTGAAACGCAATGCCCAGGATGGGCGCTGCGAGGGGCACGGGCACACTGGTGTAAATAAAACACTTAAAATCTCCTTAAAAAAGCCGGGTTAGGTTATACAAAAATGCTGTTTAAAAGACGGCCAGATATTAAAAACGGGTTAAAAGAACCAGTGGACAGGACGGACAGCGGGAGATTAAAACTTTGAATAAAAGGTCAACTCCACAAGTACCCCGGTCTCTCTCCCAAAAACATTACAAAATAAATTATATATATATATATATATATGTGTGTATGTCCATCCATCTTCGTCCGCTTATCCGGTATCGGGTTGCGGGTGTAGCAGCTCCAGCAGGGGACCCCAAACTTCCCTTTCCCGAGCCACATTTACCAGCTCCAACTGGGGGATCCCGAGGCGTTCCCAGGCGAGGTTAGAGATATAATCCCTCCACCTAGTCCTGGGTCTTCCCCGAGGCCTCCTCCCAGCTGGACGTGCCTGGAACACCTCCCTAGGGAGGCGCCCAGGGGGCAACCTTACCAGATGCCCGAACCACCTCAACTGGCTCCTTTCAATGCAAAGGAGCAGCGGCTCTACTCTGAGCTCCTCACGGATGACTGAGCTTCTCACCCTATCTCTAAGGGAGACGCCAGCCACCCTCCTGAGGAAACCCATTTCGGCCGCTTGTACCCTGGATCTTGTTCTTTCGGTCATGACCCAGCCTTCATGACCATAGGTGAGGGTAGGAAGGAAAACTGACCGGTAGATTGAGAGCTTTGCCTTCTGGCTCAGCTCTCTTTTCGTCACAACGGTGCGATAAATTGAATGCAATACCGCACCCGCTGCGCAGATTCTCCGGCCAATCTCCCGCTCCATTGTCCCCTCACTCGCGAACAAGACCCCAAGGTACTTGAACTCCTTCACTTGGGGTAAGGACTCATTCCCTACCTGGAGAAGGCACTCCATCGGTTTCCTGCTGAGAACCATGGCCTCCGATTTAGAGGTGCTGATCCTCATCCCAGCCGCTTCACACTCGGCTGCGAACCGATCCAGTGAGTGCTGAAGGTCACAGGCCGATGATGCCATCAGGACCACATCATCTGCAAAAAGCAGCGATGAGATCCCCAGCCCACCGAACTGCAACCCCCCTCCACCCCGACTACGCCTCGATATCCTGTCCATAAATACTACGAACAGAATTGGTGACAAAGCGCAGCCCTGGCGGAGGCCAACTTTCACTTGAAACGAGTCCGACTTACTGCCGAGAACCTGGACACAGCTCTCGCTTTGGTCCTACAGAGATTGGATGGCCCTGAGAAGGGACCCCCTCACCCCATACTCCCCCAGCACCTCCCACAGTATCTCCCGGGGTACCCGGTCATACGCCTTCTCCAGATCCACAAAGCACATGTAGACCGGTTGGGCATACTCCCAGGCTCCCTCCAGGATCCTTGCGAGAGTAAAGAGCTGGTCCGTTGTTCCACGACCAGGACGGAATCCGCATTGTTCCTCTTCAACCTGAGGTTCGACTATCGACCGAACCCTCCTTTCCAGCACCTTGGAGTAGACTTTACCGGGAAGGCTGAGAAGTGTGATACCCCTGTAATTGGCACACACCCTCTGGTCCCCCTTTTTGAAAAGGGGAACCACCACCCCGGTCTGCCACTCCTTAGGCACCGTCCCAGACTTCCACGCAATGTTTAAGAGGCGTGTCAACCAAGACAACCCCTCCACACCCAGAGCTTTAAGCATTTCCGGACGGATCTCATCAATCCCTGGAGCTTTGCCACTGTGGAGTTGTTTAACCACCTCAGCAACTTCCACCAGGGAAATTGACGACAATCCCCCATCATCCTCCAGCTCTGCCTCTACCATAGAGGGCGTATTAGTCGGATTTAGGAGTTCCTCAAAGTGCTCCTTCCACCGCCCTATTACCTCCTCAGTTGAGGTCAACAGCGTCCCATCCTTACTGTACACAGCTTGGATGGTTCCCCGCTTCCCCCTCCTGAGGTGGCGAACGGTTTTCCAGAAGCACCTTGGTGCCGACCGAAAGTCCTTCTCCATGTCTTCTCCGAACTTCTCCCACACCCGCTGCTTTGCCTCTTTCACGGCAGAGGCTGCAGCCCTTCGGGCCCTTCGGTACCTTGCAACTGCCTCCGGAGCCCTCCGGGATAACATATCCCGGAAAGACTCCTTCTTCAGTCGGACGGCTTCCCTGACCACCGGTGTCCACCACGGTGTTCGTGGGTTACCGCCCCTTGAGGCACCTAAGACCCTAAGACCACAGCTCTTCGCCGCAGCTTCAGCAATGGAAACTTTGAACATTGTCCACTCGGGTTCAATGCCCCCAGCCTCCACAGGGATGCACGAAAAGCTCCGCCGGAGGTGTGAGTTGAAAGTCTGTCGGACAGGGGCCTCCTCCAGACGTTCCCAATTTACCCGCACTACCCGTTTGGGCTTACCAGGTCTGTCCAGAGTCTTCCCCCACCCTCTGACCCAACTCACCACCAGATGGTGATCGGTTGACAGCTCCGCCCCTCTCTTCACCCGAGTGTCCAAAACATACGGCCTCAGATCAGATGAAACGATTATAAAATCGATCATTGACCTTTGGCCTAGGGTGCTCTGGTACCAGGTACACTTATGAGCATCCCTATGTTCGAACATGGTGTTCGTTATAGACAATCCATGACTAGCACAGAAGTCCAACAACAAACAACCACTCTGGTTTAGATCAGGGAGGCCGTTCCTCCCAATCATGTGTGTATGTGTATGTGTGTATATATATATATATATATATATATATATATATATATATATATATATATATATATATATATATATATTTATTTACATATAGTTATGTAAGTAAATAAATAGCCCGGCGTCACAATACAATTTAAATTATTAGCCCAATACTAAAAACACTATTTATCCTCAAAAAATTTAAACATTTAAAAGGTCTAAAATACTGTCTGAATTACTTGCCCTTGAGGTTAAAAAACATACACACATACCATTAAAAATTTGTAGTAAGTGCTGTGTTTAAAGGTGCTTTAAGAAATGAATAAATCATAAAAAGTGCCACACAATAACCATAAATAATTTAAAATACATCATAGAATAAAACCACACTGTTAGTAAAATGCATCAAACCAATGGCATGTGTATTATCATGTTAAAATATTGAGGCAAGTAATTCAATTTGTAATAATAATATTAATAATACATTTTAGCAATAAAAACAGTCAAATTATTAAAATATAGATAAGGCAGAGTAAAATTTATAAAGGACAACCATGGCATTTTTTTAAAATTATTTATTAAAAAGACCATCAAAACATTAACATTAGGTGGGACCCCCTCTGCAGGTAGAAATTGAACCCCCCCCCCCAAAAAGTGAAGGAATAATAAAATCCGAGAGGCATGCTATAAAAGACGTAAATAATGAAATATTAAAACAAATACAGTTATTATTAATTATAAATATGGATTAACCAATAAAAAAGGTCATTTAAAATAGAACACAAAGGCAAAAACAAGGAAAAGAAAAGAAAGCATGCACGGGGTTTAAAAAGTTGGGTATAATGCACTGCAGAGAAGGTCCAGATAAAACCTAAGGAGAGAGGAGACCAGAGCGGTGGGAGGAAGTATTTCTAAAAATACCCTGTAAAACTTAGATTAAAAAGAGAAGTGGATCCATTTTAGTATTTTTCATTTAGACCCGTGGGGTCTATGGTTTTTAAAAAATTGATCCACTTCCTCTCCGCCGGCCGACACTGAGCCGTGGTCCAGGCTCTGTTGCTCTCCAGGCCCATGCTCTGCACATTTTTGGCGTTTTTCCATTACATGGTACCTGCACCTGCTCGACTCGCCTCGACTCTACTCGCCTAGACTCGGCACACTGTGCGTCCGTTTTCCATTGCAGATTTTAGTACCGCCTCAGCGTGGCTGGTCGTTATATGCCTGCTCGACGCACACACCAGCGCACATGTATAAACATCAGGCCACTTGAGCTTGTTTTACAGTTTTGTGGAGGCTCCACGCAGAGCTTTCGCCGTAGCCTATGTAAGTGGCCTGATGTTTATACTTGTGCGCTGTGTGTGCGTCGAGCCGGTCATGTGTGTGTGTGTGTGTACGTAGGCTACGGCGAAAGCTCTGCCTGGAGTCTCCGCAGAACTGTAATTAAGCGGCGCCGCAGTAAACTGCCGTGACCTAACGCGACACACACACAGAACGTCGAAGGTGTGTTGTTGTTGCCACAGCCAAATGACACATTTAGTTTCAAATTAAGCTGGAGGCAGCAAAAAAAACAAAAAAACACAGCTGGCTAAACTATTTCAAAATAGCGGGTTTGTTCAGGACACCCCCGTCTGTCGCTTTCACGTCACCTTTTCGGCTCGCCTCAGCTCGCTTGGAACCTCGACTGAGGTGGTACTAAAAAAAGTACCTGTTAGCAGGTACCAGGTACTTTTTTTGCAATGGAAAACCATAAAAAGCGAGAAGAGTCGAGGCGAGTCGAGCAGGTACCATGTAATTATCAAGCACACAGATAATGGACCCACGAGGCACGACTCAGAATGTAAAATACAATAGTTTATTTATCAACAAATAAACTCAGCAACAGTGTCCAATAAACGACAGGCAATAGGGAAAAATCCAGGAGACAGGCAAAGTCCAAAAATCCGGGAAATCCAAAAACAACAGGTAACAGGAACACGGGGAAAACGCTCAAAAGCTGGACACATGGCAACAGACAATCTCACACTGGAGAGAGGGGAAGACAGAACTTAAATACACAACTAAATTAGACACAGATGCAACACATTAGGGCGGGACAGGTAATCAGACAAGCTGGAAAGAAACTAACAGGAAATAAAACAGACAACCTTCAAAATAAAACAGGAAGTTGAAGACAAAACAGAAAATGTAATACAAACTAAAAACCATAACTTGACACAGGGATAAAACATGACAGTACCCCACCCTTAAAGGCCGACCCCAGACGGCCCAGGATCTCCAGGATATTGCTGGCGGAAACCCAAGATCTCTCCTCAGGCCCGTACCCCTCCCAGTCCACCAGATATTGATGACCCCGTCCCCGTCTCCTGACGGCCAAAAGTTTCTTGACAGTATAGACGGGACCACCATCGATGATGCGCGGAGGAGGTGGAGCAGGAGTCTCGGGCACCAGCTGACTCTCCCGTACTGGCTTCACTCGACTGATATGAAACGTCGGATGTACCCTCATGGTCCTGGGAAGTTTCAGACTCACAGCAACAGGATTAATAACTTTCCTGACAGGGAACGGGCCAACAAAACGGGGTGCCAACTTACGGCTTTCGACGCGGAGAGGAATGTCCCTGGTCGACAGCCAAACCTTCTGCCCCTCCGTGTAAGTAGGAGCTTTGGACCTCCGGCGATCTGCAAACTTCTTATATTGGGAAGAATTGTGGAGCAAAACTTGTCGTGCCCTGGTCCACGTCCGCCGACAACGGCGAACTAACGCCTGGGCGGATGGTACTCCCACCTCTTGTTCCAGAGCCGAAAACAGTGGTGGTTGGTATCCATACACACACTGGAATGGAGTAAGGCCGGTGGAAGAGCATGGCAGAGTATTGTGGGCGTATTCTACCCAGATGAGCTGTTTACTCCAACCAGCAGGATTCCTGGATGATAGACAACGGAGACCTACTTCCAACTCCTGGTTCAAACGTTCGGTCTGCCCATTGGATTGTGGATGATACCCTGAAGATAAGCTCACAGTGGCGCAGAGCAGATTGCAGAACGCCTTCCAGAATCGAGAGATGAACTGGGGTCCCCGGTCCGAAACCACATCCCTGGGAAGTCCGTGTAACCTGAACACATTGGAGAGCATAACCTCCGCCAGCTCCTTGGCGGAAGGTAACTTAGGCAGGGGAACAAAATGAACCATTTTAGAAAATCTATCAACTATGGTAAGGATAGTTGTGTTCCCTTCCGAAGAAGGCAAACCTGTGACAAAGTCTAGAGAAATGTCCGACCAGGGACGAGAGGGCACAGGAAGGGGATGCAGCAATCCGGCTGGAGGTTGGTGAGAAGATTTATTCTGTGCACACACCGGGCAGGCTGCCACATACTCCTTCACAGAATCTCCCATGCCGGGCCACCAGAACCGTTGTTGTACCACGAACGTTGTCCTTTTAACCCCGGGGTGACACGACAGAACACTGGAGTGGGCCAAATGAATGACCTGAGATCTAAGCTCCACCGGAACAAACAGTCGATTAGGTGGACAACCGACCGGCACAGGTAGGTCTCCAGTAGCTTGTCTGACCCTCTCCTCCACCTCCCAAACCACAGCTCCGACCACACAGGAAGCGGGTAGAATAGTCTCTTCAGATTTAGGGGGGGAACTAGAGTCAAACAGTCTGGATAGTGCATCTGGTTTAACATTCTTGGAGCCCGGACGAAATGACAGTGAGAAATTGAATCTGTTAAAAAACAACGCCCACCTGGCTTGCTGAGAATTCAGTCGCTTAGCTGACCGAAGGTACTCCAAGTTCTTGTGGTCAGTCCAAACCAAGAACGGATGCTCCGCCCCCTCCAACCAGTGTCTCCACTCTTCCAACGCCACCTTGACTGCCAATAATTCTCGGTTCCCAACATCATAGTTCCTCTCTGCAGGGGACAGTTTACGAGAGAGAAAGGCACATGGATGGAGCTTACCATCGGTGGGCAGGCGTTGAGAGAGGACAGCACCCAAGCCAACATTGGAGGCGTCCACCTCCACCACAAACTGTCGGTTGGGGTCCGGCATGGTTAGAATTGGAGCCGTCACGAAGCGTCCCTTGAGAGATTGAAAAGCCGAGTCTGCTTGATGAGTCCACTCGAACCTAGTCTTGGCAGAGGTAAGGACATGCAGAGGAGCAGCAACAGAACTGAAATTTCTGACAAATCTACGATAGAAATTGGCAAACCCCAAAAAACGTTGCACCTCCTTGCGATTGGTGGGGACCGGCCAATCCACGACTGCCTTGACTTTCTCAGGATCCATGCTCATCTCTCCCTCCGCCACCACATATCCCAGAAAGGACACCTTGGGAACATGGAACTCACATTTCTCAGCTTTGACAAATAGTTCATGGTTAAGTAGTCTCAGAAGAACAGCACGGACATGTTGAATGTGCTCAGATTGCGGGAGAAAATCAAAATGTCATCCAGGTACACAAACACAAAAATATTCAACATATCTCTGAGAACATCATTAACAAATGCTTGGAAAACAGCTGGGGCATTAGTTAAACCAAACGGCATGACCAAATACTCATAGTGTCCACTAGGTGTGTTGAAAGCAGTCTTCCATTCATCCCCCTCCCTTATCCTCACCAGATGATAGGCATTTCTTAAGTCCAACTTAGTAAAAATAGTAGCACCTTGTAACAGTTCAAAGGCAGAAGAAATCAATGGGAGAGGGTACCTGTTCTTTACAGTAATGTCATTAAGTCCACGATAATCAATGCATGGCCGCAAAGACCCATCCTTCTTCCCCACAAAGAAGAATCCTGCACCGGCCGGCGAGGAAGAGGGTCGTATGATCCCAGCTTCCAAAGCAGAATCAATGTAGTCCCTCATGGAACGAGTCTCAGGAGCGGAGAGGGAGTATAACCTCCCCTTAGGAGGAGAAGTTCCTGGCAATAATTCAATGGAACAATCATACTGTCTGTGTGGAGGTAGAGCGGTAGCCCTAGCCTTGTTGAAAACCTCCTTCAGGTCTGCATAGCAGGAGGGAACTGAAGACAGATCAGGAAAATCTCCCTTCATCGTAGTCTCCGGGTCCACAGAGGAAGGATCAGCAATCCCCTCCTCAGCATTCCCAGGTTCGACCTGGGAGGAAACAGGAGCCACCGCCACCCTCGCCAGTGTAGAAACAGGCGAAACATTGTCAGAAAACTTCCTAGGGCAGGACTGAAAACACATACTGGCACAAGCCTCGCCCCACTCTGTAACATCCCCTGATGACCAGTCAATGTTATGTTATGTTATGTTTGTGGAGCCAGGGAAACCCAAGAATTACCGGGTGGAAGGATGAATTTACCAGCAGAAAAACAATAGTCTCAGAATGTTGGTCAGGAAAAGTCAGAGTGACAGGAATGGTTTGGTGGGTTACCTGCCAAAGCAGCCGACCGTCCAGCGCTGTAGCTCTTAAAGGGGCAGACAGGAGAACAGAACCCAGACCCAACTCTTTAGCCAGGGAACTGTCCATGAGGCTAGCATCAGCCCCCGAATCAATCATCGCCTCAAGGGATCTGGAAAACTCAGCTGAGGATACGGTCACTGGAAACATGGGTCGAGAGGGAGTGTTAGACATAAAAGCACGGCTCACCAGTACCCTCTTCTTTACTGGCGAGCCTGCCCTTTTACCGGACAACGATCAATGAAATGTCCAAGCTGCCCACAATAGAAGCAAGCTCTCTCCCGGAATCTCCTCTGTCTCTCTTCTGTGGACAGTCGGGCCCTCCCCAGTTGCATGGGCTCCTCCCCGGAGTCAGCCTGCGGTGACGTAACAGCCGGCCGACGTAGAGATGAGGAACTTCTGATGCCCGAGAAACCCCTGCTCGGAAGATCCCGCGGAGAATCCTCGGCACCACACCACTCTCTCTTGATCGAAGAGCCGTTTGTCGATTTTGATGACCAGGGCGATGAGAGCGTCGAGGTCCTCTGGAAGATCCAGTGCTGCCAGCCGATCCTTCAGCGCACTAGACAACCCACAGAAAAAGGCATCCACTAGAGCTGTCTGGTTCCACCCACTCTCTGCTGCCACCGTGCGGAAATCAATGGCGTAATCTGAAACCCTCCGTCTGCCCTGACGAAGGCTCACCAGAGCCCGAGCTGCTTCTCTGCCCGGAGTGACGTGTTGAAAAATCTGAATAAATGTCTGAGTGAAGAGAGTAAATGAATCACACAGAGGTGAATTCCTTCCCCACTCCGCTGTGGCCCACGCCTCTGCTCGTCCGGTCAGATGAGAAATCAGGTAAGCAATCTTAGCTCTGTCCGTAGGATAGTGAACAGACTGAAGCTCAAAATGCAGTCCACACTGAGTCAAGAAGGCTCTACGGTCACCAGACTCACCGGAGAAGCGTTCAGGCCGGGACAGATGAGGCAGAGCTGAGGAATTGGCAGACGACTGGACCGAGGAAACCACAGCACCCCTTCCGTCCATGGTACCAGCAGATGAAACCGGTTCTGTGAAACTCTGGGGGGTAGACGACGTTACAGCAGCTTGAGTGGTTTGAAACTTTGTAGTCATGAAGGAGACTTGCTCACAGACGCTTCTCTGCAGCTCCAGCTGACTCTGTGAGATACTCCTCATCTCCGTTTGAAGAGTGGAAAGCACCTCATCTAACTGATGAAGTCTCAGTCCTTGAGATCGGATAGCGTTCTGTATTTTACTTGAGTCTGCGGAGTCCATAATTGTGGCGAGATTGTTCTATCAAGCACACAGATAATGGACCCACGAGGCACGACTCAGAATGTAAAAAACAATAGTTTATTTATCAACAAATAAACTCAGCAACAGTGTCCAAATCCAAAAACAACAGGTAACAGGAACACGGGGAAAACGCTCAAAAGCTGGACACATGGCAACAGACAATCTCACACTGGAGAGAGGGGAAGACAGAACTTAAATACACAACTAAATTAGACACAGATGCAACACATTAGGGCGGGACAGGTAATCACACAAGCTGGAAAGAAACTAACAGGAAATAAAACAGACAACCTTCAAAATAAAACAGGAAGTTGAAGACAAAACAGAAAATGTAATACAAACTAAAAACCATAACTTGACACAGGGATAAAACATGACAGTAATGGAAAAGCGCCATTTGAGAGCCGTGGAGTTTAAAATGTGCATATAAAACAGTTGTGCCATCGCCCTTATTTAAAATGTACTGGTGTTGTTTGATTCTTAAATACAGTACATTTCTTGTCTCACCCACATACAATTTGTGGCAGGCCCTGCACCTAATTGCATAAACCACGTTAATGGTTGTGTGCTGCAGGCCCTGCCCCGGGTTAAAACCAACTCTGCTGTGGGGGTTAAAAATGTGGGGAAGACTCATAAAACCAATATCCGAGCCCGAAGCGCTTCCCTAGGGTCAGTATTCTTATTTAAGTTTGTGTGAATTAAAATATCTTTTAGATTTTTGTTTCTCCTATAGGCAGAGATCATACGGCAGTCCCTTAGCACGTCACAATCGACCCTCGCCCCCTGGAAATTCCTCTTGATGGTAGGTATAAAATTCCTCAGATTTTCTGAATAGGTAATTACCAGGGGAACGAGGGCGGAATTGAAAATGGTGGTTTCTTCCTTGTTTTTAAACTTGCCGATGACCTCCGCCTTTATACCTCTAAGGAAGCGCCTCGAGTAACCCCTCAACCTCATCACACTAAAAAGTGTACTAGTGGCCTCCTCCACATGCTCCGGGAAGGTGCAAATCCTGTGGAAACGTATCAGCTGGGACTTAATGAGGCCTCTGTATGTGTGTTTGGGGTGATAGCTGGTCTTATGAAGAAGTGCATGGCGGTCGGTGTCCTTGAAATAAACTTTGGTGGCTAGTGTTTTAGTCTGGTCGCCGGAGGTGCGGAAGAAGACCCGTGTGTCAAGGAACTCCACTGTAACGGGTTGTAGGTTATGTTTGAGTTGTTTGAGATGTCTGCGTAGGCTGGGGAATACTTCCGGCCCATTGCACACCCACAAAGCTGGAGATAGTGTTTATTGTTAAAACTGAAGTCATTTCTGGTGAGTGTGATCTGAAGTAACTGTAAAATGTGGCTGTCGGGTCTGGATGGGTCTGGGTATTTACCAAAGATGTGTTTTATAGCAGAGAGGCCAAGTGGTGTTTCAATATTGGTGTATAAAGAGTCTATATCTATTGAAGAGGAGAGTGTGACTGGGTGCTTGAAGGTTTTTTATTTTACTAACAAATTCGTATGTGTCTTGGATGTAACTAGGTTGGAGTTTAGAAAGTGGGTTAATGAAATGGTCTATGTATTCTGTGATGTTATATGATTCTGCTCAGCAGTCACTTACCATGGGTCTGCCGACTGGAACAACAGAGGGGACCGTTAAAGTCACAGGAGGCTTGTGGATTTTCGGGAGGAGATAGAAAAGGCGAGGCCTGGGCTCATCCGGACTGTCCAGGTATTTTTTTTTCTGTTTTAAGTTAATGTATTTGTTTTGTCTGTAATGTGCCTGATAAGTGTGGGTGAGTGAGTGGTGTTGTTATTTAACTGTCTGTTGACTTCTAAAATGTAATTGTTTTTATCCTGTATGACTATTTGGCCTCCTTTGTCTGCTGGTTTTATGACTATGTATTTGTTATTACCTAATAATGTCTTTGTGTTCCTGACTAATGTTGGGTGTTCTATGTGGAAAGGGATGTCAATGTGTGAGTGCTTGGTTGTTTTTATTGATTCATTGTGCAATTTGTGGTGTTAATGTGTCTGTGTGGTTCCCAGTAGGACGGTCTGGTAAAGAGCACAGGCTCCCGCCTCTGTGCCCCCCGAAAATGGTCTAAAAGTTTGAGCCTCCTGTGAAAGGTGTGTAGGTCCCCCCTGAGCTCCGGCCGGGTGGGAGGTTTTGATGTTGGGATGAAAGTGAGTCCCTTTTCCAGTATCTCCAGCTGTGTGGGTGTAAGGGAGAAAACAGAAGAAAGATTAGTTATGTTTGAGTGAATGGGGGTTGTATTATGTCCCCGTTAGTAGTTTGATTGTTGTTTCCAGTACTTGAACAACATCTCGGCCGTGTCTGCAGTCCAATGTATGTTGTCTTTGGCTGTTTGAAAAAGAAGTGGATTAATTTCTGCAAGGAAGGTGTATTTTGAGGTTATTGTTTCATTCAAAGTGGTTAGTAGTGTCTGCTGGCGTCTGTTCAGCCTGCTGGAACAGTTTATTATAGGGATGTAAATGGTGGCGTTCGGAAAAGTAGTATGACCAGTTTTTACCATCTGCTGTAGCTGTTTGAGTATGGTAGTCTGTTCGTGTTCTGAAAGGCAGTTGTTGAGTCCAAAAGAAAGTATGACGTGTTGTGTGTCTGGTTGTGGTTGTAGTTTCTTTAAAATGGCTCTTATGTGATGGAAAGTTGCTCCGGGGTAACTGTCAACCTGTATTTCTGTATCTGTGAAAGATACGTGAAAGGTTGGAGTCCCCAAGAAAGAGGGTCGGCTTCCGCACCTCCAACGACCAGTCTTGGAGTTTTTTGAAAGTGCGTGGGTGTGTGTGTGGTTCCGGGAGCCCTGGGGAGCCAGGCGCTGCTGCAGAGGCCCTGTTTGGGATGGAGGTGGATAACTCAGATGTTTGGGTTTTAATCAGCTTTACGCTTTTCATTTGTCCATTCATCATCATCGTTTTGATATCCACCTCAATGATTGGGTTTCTCTCACAGGGCTCTGCAGCTTACAGCTCTGGCTTAGTTGTGGTTAAGGTTAGGGTAAGGGGGTAGCGAATGCATTATGTCAATGACGGGTCCCCACAAAGATAGTGAGACGCACTGTGTATGTGTATGTGTGTGCGTGTGTGGGGGGGTTCGGTGTGAGGGTGTGTGTAGGGGGATTTGAAAGAGGACAAAGCAGCAATCCAGTACAATGTAAATTTGAGTGTTTAAATACCTTTGAATAAACTCCAGAGTACATGAGCCATCCTCAGAATACTGCAGATTAAAGCTGTAATAGCTTTCAAAAACTGCTGCTATCCCTTTGATGAAGCTGTCGTCTGGTCCCATCACCACTAGTCCTTCAATGGATAGCATCCAAGTCCTTGGCTTCATCATGTCACCTAAAATGAACAGATATTGAAGTGGAATGTTGAATGAACAAGAGAAGAATGTTTCTGATTTTGATATCCAGCAATACTGCCTTTAAACTGTGAACCCACTTGTTGACCATTGTTACTGATCTACTGAGTCTCTCAAACAGCTCAAGCTACAGAACATGCCTTGCTTTCATAATTTTCCGCAGTCTCTAAGATTTGTTTTTCACACAGTTCCAAAATAAATTTAAGACAATGCCCTATGCCACCCTTGGAATGCAGGAACATTCTGAAATCTCTACAGCCATTGACTGTATACAATTACTACCACTATTTGTTAAGAGAAATATTAATATGAAGTCCAGATATGAATAGTACCTTGGATAATCAAGCAGGGGGTGCTCGGTAGCATCACCCGCAATTTCCACCAACTGCGGAACGGCTGCGGATCAGCTCCGCTGCGTGTCGGCTCTGTGCTCCGCCGTCCTTCAATGCCCACCAGATTGCCCAGCGGATTTGTTGTGGAACGGCTACGGCCATGACTGACGAGGACCCACGAGATCTCGCGAATTCATGTATGATCTCGCGATATAACAGGATGTAGTTTCTATAAACATAACCACAAATTTGACTTAAGGCCTGTCTCCGCCCATTATGATGTTTTCAAGGTGTAGTGCAGGGAAATATGATCCGCCGTGAGCACGGTGTATTTTATTTTGAAAATTAACCGGATGTTTTATTTTGTTTCTGTGCTCGACTTCCTGTCCCACACAATCTGCCCTGTGCTGAATTGCTGCGGAGCTCTCCGGCATCTGTCAAAAATAGAAACTCTTCGTATCTGCTCGAGAGGGCTGTGCATCGCCAGAGCTGGGACGGAGTCGGAACACAGCTGTTCTGCAGTCAGTGAAAATACACACATTGACTTTAATGGAAACCTATTGACTCCGCCGCCGTTCCGGAGCGGATCCGCAGCTGTGGCACACGGCTGTAAAATAAACCTTAACTGTAACATATATTTATGGTAGCAGATTCAAATACATAAAAGACAGTCCACTGGTCTCCTGACAGAGGGTAATCAAAGAGAATGTTATGTATACTATCTATCTAGTGTAATCACCAACTGCTTTTTAAAAATATTTTATACACAACTTACATCAGTCTCAAGCATGATGGCATTCTTGGGCTCTTTAAAGTTCGCCAACAGGAGCAGGGGGATACATGCAGCCTTGTCTGAAGCCTCTGGCTCGAAATTAATCAGAAGGTCCTCAATCTGTGGATAACGTTTGAGTTCCTGGCAGAACCGAATAAGTGTACTGCCTCTGTTGTTTATGGGCCTCTTGCAAGTAAATGAGGATGGCGATATCTGTCAGCAGACTAAAGTGGGAGTAAAGGCCTCTGTGAGAAAAGAAAAGGCTTAATCTCTGAAATGGCAGGTGCAGGCAAACTGTTAAGGTACCGCCGCTGGATGAGGTATTTCTTCTCCATCAAAGGTTCAGCTCTCCCTGCCCCGCCCATCCCTTCCTTTGAGTAGATGTTACACAGCTACCTTTTCATTTAATCTAAGGTTGCCTCGGCCTCTCCAGCAGGAAGTTCTGCAGGACTGCTTCCTCTGCCACCCCAGTGCTGGGCCTTTTCTTTCTGCGTTGCTGTGCAAGAGTATTGTTTCTATTTTTATATTCCACTCTCGTTTGAATCTGCTGAAGAAGAGAGTGACAGCCATCTCCACCACTTTTGTGATAATCCCTTACAATACCCCGGACAATGCTGTGACATGTTGCTCTGGTTCGGTTCTGATCATGCTCAAGCATCTGGTCCACCACTGCCTTTGACATATATTGTCTGTCCCCTGGTAATGGTCTTGTTTGATTGTCCACTGCCATTCGAATTGCTGCTGACATCTGGTCCCACTTGACATGGAAGTCTGTGTACCATGACCTGCCAGGTAGTTTGGGTGAAGATAAAGAGTTCAGATGCTTTGTGAACCCAATGACGGCCGACATGGACTACTTGGGAGAGGTGGAGAGGCTACAGAAACACATTCTATTTCAAGCACCGGAAGTCCTACAAGTGAGAGGACAAGAAATTGTCAACTGTCCATTAGCACCTCTAATGCTTAGGTGAAGATAAAAATTCTACAAAGACTTGATACTTAAACTTAGTGTTTTGTGTTTGTTCAACCCATGGCATCAAAATATGGATTTACCTTCATTCATAAAAACAGCAATTTTCGACACTGAATTTGTGAAGATCTTCATCTATTAAGAGACAACGGCATTATTGGCATCGCAAATGGAGCAACATAGATTGCAGACAAAGTCCTCTGGGTGTTTTTGCAATGCATTGTTTATTTAATTTTGAAAAAGGATAAAGTGAGACATGGCTCAAATACAGTACAGAGTACAGATTAATTGCAAGTGTACACAGCAAATACACACAATGAGAGCTAGAGTTCATGGTTGGGCTTTAGACTGATATGGGGTTGAAGTTGTTAGCATGTCTACTAAAAATCATGCAGGACTGTCAAGAAAATCATAATAGCCTGTCTTGTGAGTTCACATGCTGGCACCAGCTTCACAAAACAGTCTCTCTTTTTCACCCTGAAACACCCGGTGATTTTTGAATCACAAGGATCCGTGAACAGAGGCTCCACCTTCTCAAACACATTGCACAAAACCATGTCCTTCCTCTCCTCAATGGCCTCACAGCATTTGTCACCTTCCAAGATGTATTCATTGTTTGGTCTTGAGATGTTCCTTCTTTGTTCTGTAACTGTGCGGCTCTGACACTGTTCAATCTCCAAGAGCCTTTTGGCCACTTGAATTAGTGGTCTTCTTCCCAATCGACCAGACGCTTCAGTTGTCTTAAGTAGTTCTCAAACCGAAAGGCACTGCATGCATCCAGGCATCCAAAAGTTTCTGCTTCATCTGTTAAATGGAGCATGGCATGAACATTACACATTAACATTACACCATGAAGTGCATGCCATACAGCTCTGCTGTCTTTGACACAAAATACACATCAGACTTCTGCTGTAGTCGGCGTGTGTGCGTGCCAGATTGGGTGAAACTGCATCAGGGCAAACTGACGCAGCTCTGTAGCCTTCCATCGGTCCACTTCTTCCAAGTTCCATGGCTTCCTGGTAAAGCAACTTGGAATATATTTTCTCAAACAAGCTAGTCTTCTGTTGACTTCTTGAACTTTTCCAGCAGACAGTCTGACCTGCCTGTTTCTCCTCACCCATTCCACCAGCAGTTTCCTCATTACACCTAGCTTGGTGCATGTAGTCAATGGAAAACATGTTGATCATATCAATGGGAAGTTGCATAAACGGGGAAACTGTAAGCTCCTCTGTTTCCTTAGCAGCCATCTCGCTTCTAAACATCTCATTGGTTTGCAGGGTGTTTTGAACCTCAGGGTATGTTACACAGCCATCCACCCATTGCCCTGTCTGTGTACATTTGTCACATCCATTGTATCCGGTGCACAGTTTGATTGCTTTGACCATTGCCTTGGCTGGAGCATCACATACAACACAACGCATCAAAACCTTCTTTTCTTGAATTTCATTTTTAAGCAGATCCTGCACTTCTGCCACCACATCATTGAGAAAATCCAAATCCTTAGGTTTTGAAGGACCATAAGTTAGAGTTACAGGAAAAACACGAGGTGGAGTCAGATTGATGGCACTCAAGACGGGCCACAGATTGATCTTGCTACTTTTGAATAGCAGAAGTCCGTCAACGTTGAGAGAAACTCCAATGTCTTTATTTTTTTCAGAGCCTCCCTTGGGTACTGGTTGAGTTGTCCTTCAAGAGTTCTCCTTAAACCAAAGTGGACATACTCCATTCCCGATACTGTGGTTGACCTGATATCTCTCGGGGTTGATAGAAGGGTTCTGGCTGTTGACGGTAACTCTGGATGTCCATTGGCTTTCAGTCCCACAAGAACATCATCGAGAGCAGAGTGTTGAATCTGGTGTTTTAAGGCCCAGTGTTGTAAGAAGTTCCTGAGTGAACCTTGTGGGTTGTGTTCCTCGCTGCAGGAATCACTGGTCTCATCCATAGGTTTATCCATGGGCGTCTCCCACATTTCCAGGTCTGAAAGACACTGCCAAGTTGCAGAAGCAACACTGATGCTGTCCTCTTTAGAGCTGCTGACAGAACTTGCTGGCATTGCCATGAGCTCTGGCTCCTCTTTACACTCATCTGGCAGTTTTAGCTGTGGTTCTTGATGGTGGCGAACACGCGCCACTTCTTGCTCAGTCTGTTCCAGTCGTGCCAGCTCTCGTCGTGCCCTCTTCCATCGCTTTGTGTAGGCCTGCCGCTCTGTCCTTGTACTCATTGTATACAAATTTAATGCAACCTATGAGTTCCTGTTGAAATGAAACCTAAAATATATAGTATACAGTCAGTGTTGACATTGTATGTGACAGGATTTCTCAGGATTTTTGCATTGTAACCCAGAGACTTTCTAATGGGGAGACACAGCATCCATAGAAATGCATGGGGTTATGTTGCGGGGAGGACAGAACGGACTCAAAAGCAGAGCTCACAAAAATAGGTTTATTAAGGATTAGGGGAAAAGGGGGAGTGGGGAGGCAGACGCCAGGAACGGAGAAGCAACTAAGGTGAGGAAGGAGAAACTGGAGGGCGAGGATACTCAGGGGAGCCGCAGGAGTGACACTGGGGCTGGAGAGCACGGGAAGCGAGGGGAGGCAGGATTCTCAGGGAAGCGCAGGGAAGCCGTAGCCGAGGAGCCGAGGGAGAGACACTGGGACTGGAGAGCAGAGGAAGCGAGGAGAGGCTGGAGCAGAGTGCCGAGGGAGGGGGTCCGTGAGGTGAAGCCAGCTGACTGGGGATGACGGTTGGGGCTGAAGATGGTGACTGAAAAGGAAAGGACACAAAACAGGTAAGTGAGCGTTTGGGTAAAGATAAGGAAAAGAACAACGAGGGAGAGAGAGAGAGAGAGAGAGAGAGAGAGAGAGAGACAGGCCAACAGAAAAAACACAGGAGAGAAAACTAACCGGGCAATGAAATAGAAAAAAGGGTAAACAAAAGCAGAAAACTCACAGCCAGCCGACCCCGACCATCACAGGGTTAGTTTGTAAAGCCAGTATGGATGGACATGCACACTAGTAACAATTTGTTTGGGTTGTCGTAGCAACCGGTAGCAACATGCGTGTTCATGAGCTTATCTCTCGTGTCTCCTACATCCACGGTAAACCTAGCGAACTCATGAACTCGCCGTTTCATTGTCTGAAATATTCACTAACGTTAAACATTGTTTATATTGTTCCTGATTGTTTACGTGCTTATCTAAATAAACGATAGATGTATTTAGACAACCAAGGAGATGTAATCATTATGTCGTGCTACTTGCTAGCTACTAGCTACTAGTTAGCTAGTAGGTTAGCCTGCAGTTTCGTGAATAGAGCTTCTCTTAATACATCCATGGCTTTATCTCTGATCCACGTTACAGGCTTTACAGCATACAGTCCTCGGATGTTTCGTAAGATAAGTGTTACACCCTAAACCCACATCAGCTCTTAGGGACATATAAAATATTACGTTAATGTTAGCTACCTAGCTAACTAGCTCCATTATTTAGCTTGAGCCGATAGCCCCGGCAGTTTTGGGAAATGCTAATGATGTTCTATATCCATTATATGTATAACGTGGGTCTGGCGATCTGCAGGACAGAAGCAGCAAACCTAAAAATATAACTTGTCATTTTGCCATTTATCAAGACGGGCAACAGCAGCACTGTTAGCTTAAAGCCTCTGAACAGCCATAAAGGTGTTTTTAGTTCTTCTGGTTGATTAGACTCTGCTGAGGTTGAAGGTGAGCCAGAGCCCACCTTCCAATACCAATAAGAATGATCAAGCTGCAACAGCACCAACAGGGGACTCAGGAAGATGTCACTCAATCAGTCTAACCACACCCACACAGTCCTGGGAAGAGGTCTAATCAGCCACATTAACTGAAAACACCTGTATGAGTGTTCCTTGCCTTTAAAGCTTGGGAACAGAACTGAACCCACTAGGTAAACAAAGGCAGGTTTAATCGGTTTATTTGCAAAAAAAGGAAAAAAGTAGAACAAAAATGGGGCTAAACGGGGAAGCAGGGCATGGAAGCACTAATGCCCCAGTCAGGGTTAGTGTGCGGGCATCTGAGTGAAACTATGTCTGTCTCCTTGGTTATTCTAAATATATACTTGAAACTAGAAGGATAGAAAACATTGTGGCAGAGTTTCCTTTGCTGTTTATGATCAACCTTGTGAATACTAAAAAGTCTCAGTGTGAACTGATCATTTTGTTGAGTATTTATTAAATCTATTAAACAATTGGGTTAGGGAAATAAGATACATTGGTCAGGTAGTCAGAGTTGTGTTAATATATTTAGTGTTTTGTTTGAATTTCATATAAATAATTATTTATTAACTATTAGGCCTTTTTTTCCTTGAGTCCCTGCCACCAAAATGTCTCTGCACATCCCTGCTAGGACAGCATTAATGTTATCTTACTACATATCACAACTTTACTTACTGATCTTAGTGATGTGAGGGTTCTGCTTTCGCCGCCGGCCGCCAGAAGGGTTCTGCCTTTTTGTTCATCCGTCCATCCCTCCTCCGGTCCCCCTCCCTGTGTTTTGTCTTATTTTGGTAGTCTTGTTTTTCTGTTTTGCTCTACTTCCTGTTTTATTTTGAAGTCTGTCTTGTCCATTGACATATATATATATATATATATATATATATATATATATATATATATATATATATATATAATGGACCAACAGATCCCATTACTCTGGATGGAGACCAGTGAAGGCCATTAGAAGCACTTTTCCGGTGATGGCTAGGGTTACTGAGCAGCCTCCAACTGAGAGAGACGACGTAAATGTGCCGTGAGCAACGTGTCTGAAAGTTGTAAGTCTTCTGGTAGCTGTGCCAAGGGAAATCTCAATCATTCCGAATATTGCAGAGTAGGTACAGTGTGTAGGTACAGTGCCTTGCGAAAGTATTTGGCCCCCTTGAACTTTTCGAACTTTTGCCACATTTCAGGCTTCAAACATAAAGATATAAAACTGTAATTTTTTGTGAAGAATCAACAACAAGTGGGACACTGTTTTAACAGATAAAAAACTGAAAAATTGGGCGTGCAAAATTATTCAGCCCCCTTAAGTTAATACTTTGTAGCGCCACCTTTTGCTGCGATTACAGCTGTAAGTCGCTTGGGGTATGTCTCTATCAGTTTTGCACATCGAGAGACTGAAATATTTTCCCATTCCTCCTTGCAAAACAGCTCGAGCTCAGTGAGGTTGGATGGAGAGCGTTTGTGAACAGCAGTTTTCAGTTCTTTCCACAGATTCTCGATTGGATTCAGGTCTGGACTTTGACTTGGCCATTCTAACACCTGGATATGTTTATTTGTGAACCATTCCATTGTAGATTTTGCTTTATGTTTTGGATCATTGTCTTGTTGGAAGACAAATCTCCGTCCCAGTCTCAGGTATTTTGCAGACTCCATCAGGGTTTCTTCCAGAATGGTCCTGTATTTGGCTCCATCCATCTTCCTATCAATTTTAACCATCTTCCCTGACCCTGCTGAAGAAAAGCAGGCCCAAACCATGAGGCTGCCACCACCATGTTTGACAGTGGGGATGGTGTGTTCAGGGAGCTGTGTTGCTTTTACGCCAAACATAACGTTTTGCATTGTTGCCAAAAAGTTCGATTTTGGTTTCATCTGACCAAAGCACCTTCTTCCACATGTTTGGTGTGTCTCCCAGGTGGCTTGTGGCAAACTTTAAACGACACTTTTTATGGATATCTTTAAGAAATGGCTTTCTTCTTGCCACTCTTCCATAAAGGCCAGATTTGTGCAGTATACGACTGATTGTTGTCCTATGGACTATCACAGAGCAGGTGCATTTATACGGAGACTTCATTACACACAGGTGGATTCTATTTTTCATCATTAGTCATTTAGGTCAACATTGGATCATTCAGAGATCCTCACTGAACTTCTGGAGAGAGTTTGCTGCACTGAAAGTAAAGGGGCTGAATAATTTTGCACACCCAATTTTTCAGTTTTTTATCTGTTAAAAAAGTTTGAAATATCCAATAAATTTCGTTCCACTTTATGATTGTGGGAGATTGTGCTTCCCACCTTTTTTGATTGTTCTCCCAGCCAATCAAATGTGTTTCACCTGTTCCCCAGCCTAGTGTCACCGGTTGCTTGTTTCCTCATTTACTTTGTGTATTTAGTCTCTGTGGGAACATTACTTCTGTTCGGTGTTGTTATGCATGTCGTGTTGTCGCTTGTGTTTTTGCCTCTTGGTCTTTCTGTCTTTTTGGATTATTTTTGTGTATACCTGTCTGCCGACCCCTGGACACTTTCAGTTGTAAGTTTTTGTTTAATAAACTCCTTTTTACCTGCATTTGGGTCCAAGCTCAGTCTATTCCTCAGCTAACCCTGACACGCACATATAAACACAAAACTGCTTTGCTAGCTCAATCGTGTTGTAACTAAGTCATCTGCTGAAAAAGTAATTCTATTCATTAGCAGGATTGCAGTACTGTTTAGTTCAAAAACAGTTTTTGATCACGTGTTTTACACATTTCCTCCAAAAGTTTAACACCACAGATCCTCTCCTCCCTCTGACACAGCGCACATTTATTATTATTCTGTATTAGTCTGTATCAGGCGCATTTTAACGCAGTTTGTTGTCTGCATGAATTAAAAAACGTATTGGTTTATGTTAGGCAGATTATAAAACGTTTTTTTTTCAAACATTGCTTGTCCTTTTGTCGACAATCCCGTTGATGAAAAAGCTGTATAGGCCTACTTCACAGAGAGTTTACGTTGGGATGATATGAGTCCCGACTAGATGTATTTTCATTTCCAGATAACCGATTTGAGAGGTATTTTCTTCACAGTCAATTAGATATGTAGATACCTTATCCGTCCTCATATCACTAACATCCACCATCATTGACATGCTTTTACATCCCAGCAGAATCTTTGTGTCACATTATTTTTTCTTGCAAACAGCAGTTTTCTTTACAACATTGGTGATGCGGATTATATTAGTAAAGCCACTATATGCAGAGACGTCAGAAAAGTGTGCCTCGCTCTGAAACCCTTTTTTTTAAATGTTTTTGTAGTGTTCCCTGGACACAAACCAGTGAGAGCCATTAACAAGAATTCAATGATTATAAATTATATTTCTGTTAATAATCATGGTGCTGCAGGCTCAGAATGGGATTAGTATCTTACTTTTTCGCCTGCAGGATTGCACCTAAATGAAATAGGTGTAATACCATTACAGTTTTCACCAGTAATATTATAGGTTACCTGTGATTAAATATGAAATTAATACACTGTCAATGCTTACGCATTGACTGGAGCAGCAATTTTCTCCCACACCAATTCTCTCTCTTTTACAGCAGCCGCTGTGTTGCTTTTTTAACGAAATACATATACGCCGACCAGTTTGTTTGTGGTTGTTACCATGGTGACTCGTAGTATCATGGGTCCATTGATGCTGCCTTTTTATTGTGGTGGTGCACGCGCTTAGCTCTGAGTCAACCAACTCTGAGTTGATTGAACCAACTCAAATCAGCTGTTCTGGAACGGAAAACTCAGTTTCCCATCTCAGGATAAATCAACTCAGAGTTCAGGGTTAGACTCAGTTTGTTAAACCTCCTTCCTGAAACGGACCCATGAAGCTGCTCAGTAGAGTCCTGCAGTCGTGATGACACCGTCTCCTTGACTCCACTGGTGCTCTGATCTAAACTGCTCAACTACTCTTTGAGTGCTGAGATGGTTGTGTTCGCTTCACTGAGCAACTGATTTTGGAGGGTAATCTTTGCAACACTCCCATTGCTTGGTCTGCCCTCCAGCTCTGCCTTTTGACTCTTGATCTTGTAGCTGTCTGAACTTCTCCTGAGACACCCTGAGCTCCTCCTGGTTCTCCATCCTTTGTCAAAGCTTCCTCTTTCTGCAGCTCCAGAGCAGACACTTTCCCTGAATGTACATTGTACTTGAATACATAGCTGACCAGACGCAAGCTTTTATTTTGAAAAGCCGAACCTCGCACCGCGGACAGCACCAGCCGGCAGCCAGGAAGACATGACACGGGAGGTATATCCTTTCGGTCCCGGTGATTATTTGTGAAAATGTGCAAACGACAGCCATTTCAAGGCATTTGAGAAGGAAGCAGTGGGAGCATGCAAGCCCCCAAATTGACTCTTGTCTGAGAAATGGAGTTTTGGATAATGTTCAGCTTTGCCAGCTTTACCTATGCTAAAATATACAATGACTGAGGAAGCCTAGTGACGAGTCCATAGCAACCAGTGTTGAATTATCCAGTGTGCTTTGCTAAATGGTCTCACTGTTTTGTTTTATTTCATGTGAATACTAGTTCACTAGATAAGTTACTTAGTATTTGAAGTAATGCAGGAAGTGCACATTTAGTTTCCATGCTTATTGTGTTTCCACAACAATGCAACCATTTGTATCATATTTGATACGCAAGTTTCTGAAACATCAATCTTATCAACGTAATCAATATTTTCCTTAAACACCTGTTGTATATGATCTGATACATGTATTCTGCCCTGTAGTGGATAATCATTCCACTGCAAGAAGTGAAGGGCTTTTTTTTGGCCTTTTCAAAATGGCTGCCGTCATTGAATCCTCCACACAGTTTTGGCAGGAAACTATTTGCTAATTTTCATGAAGTTACGGTAAGAATAACATTTATATTATTACTCATTTTTTAAAATAAATATCTTCTTTATTGAAACAATGCATAATTACTTAACAATTCATCATTTATATTACAGTTAAATCGTGGTACAAATGTGTGTATCAAATTTGATACTGCAGGTATTTAAGGTGCTTTATCCCTGAACAGTCATGTCACATTTTTGTAATGTAATCTACATTATGCTTACCACAATACAAACACACACTATTTTGATGATTTAATTTATGTAATTAAGGACTGAAATGCCATCTTAAAATACTTTTTGTGTATTTTCACAATAACAATTCCCCCTGAAATCATAATCGCTATGCTATATTGACCAATTTGTTATGTGTGTATTTTTAGATGTCAAAAAGACTAGAAGAAGAAGAGAGAAAAAGAAAGTACATTGAAAATATCATCAGCATGATAGTAGATGGCAATTCAAGTGACATGGAGCAGTTAGGGGAAGATTTTAATAAAACATTGCCTGCCAAAAACAAAGTTCAGTGACAATCCCACAAAACGATAAACAACACATTTTAAGTCAGAGGAACCTGAATTGTCATAACAACCAGTGAATTGTATGGCACAAAATTCCCTCTTTACTTCATAGACGGACAAAATTATCTAATTAACCATTGTCCTTTGTAGTAATCTTTACAAGGTGGATACACTTAATGCCCCTTTAAAAACACCTGTCAGAGCATGCTATTGGACTTCATATTCAGTAAAGGAAAGTTACAATAAAAACTATACATCTTTACCTTAACCTCAGTTTTCTGCAGTAGTATTGAAATGTCATGTATATAATGATGATGGCATCAGGTGTGTATAAATATGTCAATACCAACTTCCAAGCCAAGTACATTTTGTTCTTAGGTATTCTGACTTGTTAAATCCATTTTCAGATATTTTAACTCAAATGATTTTCTGTAATTTCTGTACATTTGATGAAATGTTAGAGAAAACTGCACAACAAACAAACCTGTACAGTATACAAAAAACAGGCAAGTCAGTAAACACAACTGCCAGAGAGAGAGCAGTTTCTAGGCATGTACAGGCATATGGGGTTAGTACAGATGCCCTGTGTTAGAGCCTATTGGGAGATGGAGACAAAGCTCCCTGCAGTTTGTGATGTCATGTCTTGAGATCGGTTTCTGAAATTGCTGACACTGATTCACTTTCAGGACAACCTCACTGTGTCTGATGATGCAAAGAAAGATAAACTGTGGAAGCTCAGACCATGGTTAAAAAAACTGCGAGAACAGTTTCTCTGCATACCACCTGAAGAATGCCATGCCATTGATGAAATTATGGTGCCATTCAAGGGAAAATCTCATCTACGTGTCTACATGCCTGCAAAACCTCACAAATGGGGTTTCAAGATGTGGGGACGTGCTGGACAAAGTGGCTTTCTTTATGACTTTGATGGTTGTCAAGGTACAGAAAATCCAGACAGAGAAATGTCTGATGTTGGTGTTACCGGATAAGTTGTGCTGAAAATTACATCAACACTTCCAGCAGGAAAAAAATCACAAGGTCTTTGCAGACAACTACTTTACATCAGTTCCCCTGGTGCAACACCTAAAAGAGAGAGGAATCCACTACATTGGCACGGTCCGGATGAACAGGGTGAGAGACTGCACCATGATGGATGAAAAAGAATTGAAGAAATATGGAGGAGGGTCAATGGACTTCAGAGTAAACCAGGACAACAACATCATTGTAAGATGGTATGTCAACAAAGCAGTGAACCTGATTTCTTCCTTTGTTGGCATTGAACCTGTGGGACGTGTGAAACGCTGGGATTGCAAATCCAAAAGTCACATAATGGTTCCCAGACCAGCCATTGTTGAAACATATAACAAGTTCATGGGAGGTGTTGATCTCCTAGATATGCTGTGTGCACTTTATAAGTTCAGCATCAGATCCTGAAGATGGTACATGTACATCTGGTGGCACACTGTTACAGTGGCACTCATCAATGCGTGCAACCTCTACAGAAGAGACCAGAAGAAGCTAGAGCCCCAGATGAAACCAATGGCTCTACGAAGGTTTCAGGTTTTGGTTGGCACTTCTCTCACAAGCGCAGGAAAGGCCAAAGTCAAGTGTGGCAGACCACTATCCTCTCCAGAAGCGACTCCATCCCATAAAAGGCCAAGCTGCAGTGTGCCTCTTGATGTGAGAAGGGATGGCATTGATCATTTTCCAACATGGGAAACCCGACAGAGATACAAGCACTGAGAGGCAATCACTTCTCACATGTCTACTGTGAGAAGTGTAAGGTGCATCTTTGCCTGAACAAGGACAGAAACTGTTTTTGTGCCTACCACAAAGTGAAATAAAAAGACAGTAAAAAGTTGTATGTAAAAAAAAAAAAAAGTTAGTTTTTGTACCTAAAATGAACATTGTTGTGAGCAAAAAGTTGCCCAAAACGCCCCAATGTATCAAATGTGATACAAAAAAATATCATAAACAAATTGATATGGCAAAAGTTTTTGGGGTGATTTTGTTAAAATGTTTAATAAACATCTCAGTTCCAAAAAATTTGAATTTTCTGGCTATTTTTTTATGTGTCAGGCTTTACAGGGTTAATGAGTAAATCTACTGAAATGGCCACCACACCATAACAGAGGAGCGTGATGCGTCAGATCAGAATGCAGAGGATTAATCACATACATCATGGCTGTAAAAAAACAATGTCCATCTGTAGAACGTTGCCAAGCGCAAACCAGTACAATAAATTGTTGGGGAGAGTCGTCCCTTTTCTCCCAATAATTTTGGAGGGTTATCCAAAATGTATTGCTGGTGAAGGGAGGGTGGACATTCAGGGGAGTGGGCATCATGTCCTGACCAAAGAGACATGGTACGAAACAATCTCCTGACCTGTGCGGCAACACTGTTTACAGGAGTCACATACACTGACATAAAGGACTGGGCGGATCTTATGAACATTCCGATTTCTGGAAAAACACAGTACTACAACATTCAGTCAAAATATCTAATTCCTGTCATAAAATATGCCTACAAAGACCAACAGCAAAAAATCATAGAGCGACTCACTCAGCTGTCTGCCTCAGGAGAGAAGATTGACTTAAGTGGCGATGTGAGGTGTGACAGTCCAGGTAAGCAGGATCACTAATTGAACTTTGGTTGGACTATTAAACATGCTTATAAACATTTATATTTATGAAGGTAAATGTATTTATTTTCCAACAGGTTTCATCAGTAAATATTCGACCTATTCTTTCCAAGATGACAGCTCGAAATAAATTGTCCATTATGAATTGGTCCAGGTAAATAGGAATGCATGATTCTTGTGTGAAATGACATTAGCATGGCTATGACAAAGCAATTAGTTGCTTAGGACTATGCACATGTACATGTTCTGACAAATAATAGTTAGTTATTCTATAGGTTACAGAAGTATCCAGTTCTGTAGCAATGGAGGCAATGGGGTTTCAGAGAGGCCTGGACCATCTCATCTCCAAGGGAGTGGATGTTGGAATCATGTCAACAGACAGATCTCCATCCCTTGGGAAAATAATGAAGGACATGCTACACCAACATAAGGCATGACTTTGACCTATGGCATGTCAATAAGAGTAAGTATCGCATCTACAATATGAACACATAACCACACAAACACATTACAATGTTTGTGGTTGATGACATGGAAAAATGCCCCCCTCACCTCCTCTCTTCTTCATTTTGTTGTTGGTGAACCTAGGTGTGAAGAAGAAGCTTGTGGAAGTTTCAAATAAAGCCAAAAACAGAGTGCTGCAGCCATGGATCAAATCAATCACCTATATTAGTCTTGCAGCTCAAGCCATGGTGATGAGGAGGTAACATTGACATTGTGTACTGGTTGACATGACATACTTTTGGAAATATTGTGTATTGTGTATTGTATATGTCCGAAAACACATTTTGTTTGGCCAAAGACATCGTGTCATACTAAAACAATTAGGCTGTTCTTAAAAAAAAAATGGTAAAACAGGGTAAAACACAGTCTACTCTATTTTGTTTATCAGGACTGTGTGCAGTGTTGGACATCACTGCAGTACCACGTTTGTGGTGTTCATAGATGGGTGTTATGGTTTTGATATTTTGTCTTGTATTTTTGTTCATTTATGTTGCCTGATTTAGTTATTTCTGCATTTTTCCTGTGTTTGTATATTTATTCTATATTTTTTTTATGTCATGTTGTGTATTTCCCTGTTTATGTTCTGCTTCCTGTTTTATTTTGATAGTCTGTTTTCTGCCCTGTCATGTCTAGCTTCACTTTGTTTTCCCGCCTTTTGTTGATTGTCCTGCCCCGCCCTGATGTGTTTCACCTGTTGTGTCACCTGTCCCTCATTAGTTCATTACCTCTTGTATTTAACCCCCGTGTTCCCATTGTCTCTTGTTCGATCATTTTTGTATCCCCATGCCGTCAGTCTGTGAGTCTTTTTGTATCCTGTTTTTGCTCCTGCTTTTCGGTTTTCTCCCTGCCTTACTTGTGAGTTTTCCAGTCTCTGTACTGCCGTTTTGTGTTTAATTAAACCCTGACATCCTACCACCTCCTGCCTATCGAGCCTCTCTCTGCGTTTGGGTCCTCTTTTCCCTCCTCATCGTCACAGATGGGAGGAGGATGGCGGCTTACAGTACCAATGTCTTCACCCATCACTCACAGAGCAGGAGCAAACACGGAAAAAAATGGCTGAAAAATTATTCTCCTGCTTTCCGTGCCTTGAAGGGTGTTAAAAAGAGCATTGGGAATCTGAACAAAAAAAACACAATGGCTTGAGTTGCAAAATGTGAACATCACCTGTCTGGATAGTAGCTCAGACTGAGCCCCTATGCTTAGGTGGCCAGAGGCCAGAGATCTATGTTAAGCCACTTCCACTAGACCAAACAACTCTTAATTGAAGCAATTAAGAGTTGTTTGGTCAATTATGTTACCATTTAGACATTTATAATTTCACTGCTAGTTTCTACCTTAAATAACAGACCCTTGAACATATCATTTTCCACCTAACTAATTTAAGAAAACTCAGAAACTTGCAAACATTTTCAATTAGAAAATCTACCCTCACCTATGACCCAGACATATGGTATCACCCACCAACAGCACACCTGAGTGTGACTGCTGTAGGCCCTATATGAAGCAGCACTTTGCTTCAGGTCTGGTTCAGACACAGGGACTGGAGCGGAGAGAGAGGTGGTTGAGTTGGTTAAGTAACATTTTTTATTTTTTTATTGTAAAATAGAAATGACTTAAAGTGCTCATATTGTGCTCATTTTCCGGTTCATAATAGTATTGAGGTTATATCAGAATAGGTTTACATGGTTTAATTTTCAAAAAACAATGTTTTTGTTGTACTACATATTGCTGCAGCTCCTCTTTTCACCCTGTGTGTTGAGCTCTCTGTTTTAGCTACAGAGTGAGGCATCTCACAGAAAAGACCTCATGGAAGATGTTTTGAGGATGAGGCTGGAACGGACTCTTGAGCCTAGGCCCCGTCCTCCACCACACCAAAGGCATTTATTGGAGAATATAGCCCCAGTACCAAGGCCAGACAAATCGGAGATGCTGTCACGAAGACTATCACGCTTCAAGCAATCCTAAATTTGTGTAACTTATCACATTCTAAAAATATTTTTGTATATAATTTTTGCAGTGAATAAAGAGAAGGAAATAAACTGTGGTGATTGTATATTGTTTTTATTTTAAATAGTTGGTATGAACATTATGTACATTATTTGCACTGTTATGAAACAATCAGACTGTTTAGATAAAATATTAGCTATAGAATCCTTGAAACTTCTGCTTCCTGGAAACCTTGGTAAGTTCCGCTGGGGGAGGGGTACTTATTTCTTATAACTGTAACAACACAGCTTGGCAGAACTCTTCTTTGTCTGCGTCCAAGATGCTCTCCTTTCAGTCCCTACTCCAGAACCACCCGGTAAGCCACAAGTCTGCACTGGCTGGGGGAGGGGGAGGGCAAGAGGTTTTTCGGTCAGTCATGCAGATCAATGATCAAGACTTACAGCTGGCGATGCAAACTAAAATCAAACGCAATTTGCTCACTATATCAGAAATAATCGCACGTCTCTTGGGTGTTGCAACGCAACAGGTCCCACTCCGTGCAACACAGGCACTCCTGTTCGGTGGCCATAGCTTCACAATGTCCGCAGGTACACCACCAGTTTCCCGAAGTACGAGGCTGTGTTGCGGCATTGACTACCGGTAGCTCTCTCTCTCTCTCGAAGCCCTTTCACGGAGCTCCTGCAGCTCTTTGTCCATACATTCCGGCTCGAAAAGATAAGGACGTCCATCAGAAAGGGTTCGTCGGTTGAATAATCCGCCATCTCTTTAGTGTGTATCCTGTGGAAGCACTAGTGTCTGTTGCGTTCAGGGCTTCTCTTATGCGCTCAGTGTTTTCTTCCAGCAACAACGTACCATGGGAGATTCCAAGTCACAGTTCAGCTCACGTAGCACGGCGTTCGTTGTTGGACTGGTCAAGACTGTTTTCCCAAGATGGTGCCTGCCTGTGTATGTGAACGGTACAGTCTTTCTAAACTATCTAAACTGTCTGTACACTTACAAAGTTCTCAATGCTTCGGTTTACATGTAGGGACCCTGATTATGCTACCATGGAAGTGTGGTGCTATTTTGAGCCTTCTTAGTGGTGCAGAAATAGCGTTTTGTTTTTACTTTACCCGTGCCCCGACGACTAGCATTATAAGCTAATTAGCGGTTTGCGCTAAAACTGGTCTCATTCGATTAGCATGAAAACATATCCCAAAGAACGGTCGACTCGGTACACATATGTTATTAACCTCTAGGTTCATTTTGCGCTGGATTTGTCCTTTAAGTGGTAGTAAATGTACAGAGTAGGTTTCAGTTTGTCTCTGAATCAGGGGAGATTCCAGGATTTTTAAGTGGGGTGGCAGGGGGGACATTATTAGAATACAGCATAGAAAATCTGCTTAGAAATATAGGAAATATTACAATACTATACTAATACAACACACCATATTCTGCTTATTTCGTCTCTTTTTTAAAACTATTTCAGTGCTGGTTCCATGCTATTAAAATTTTGGATAGTGATAATGGAAACATTAATTGGTCAAGTAACAAGTTCTGGGAAGATTGTCAGAACAGGCAGCTGACAGTACTCTGATCCAATGGTGTTCCCAGAAACCATCCTGGCTCTACATAGCACCTTGTCTTTCAATTGTTCTTGGAGATTTAAAGAGTGGAATGTAGTCATTTTTCTCTGCACACGCCCGTCAGACCTGTGCTCCATCATACCTGGTATACTTGCTTTCCACATGACCTCATGATCTCCCCTGTCCTTACGGAGATGAATTGCATCCAGCAGTGGATGAGTGATGCGTGGGTGTAATTAACCCTGCAGGATGTGAGATGATTTGATTGTTGAGACTGAGTGCTTAGCAGGTTTCCTCCTTACATTTGGCATTGCGGCCGAATCTCCCAGCAGATTATGATGTCATAGCAGAACGTGGGATCACAGTCAGGATTAAGTGCATGTAAGTAATGGTCTGTAGCCAGTGACTGCTCAGAAGCAGTAGAAGTGAGTCCTACTGGCTTCTCCCCTGTGGACCTCGCTGGAAATGAAACTGTGGATATTTGCAAAAGATGAAGAATGACACAAAGATAATAAGAGATATCTGAGGCTTGTTTTCCCTCCTTTGGTAAGCTAAATGATCTGTCCTGCTGCTGCTGTTTGTGAAAGCATTTTAATGAAATGTCTTATCTTTTCCTGGCAAACTAAACTTGCCTGCAGAAAAAGAAAGTCTTTATCAAATGAAAAACATGTTTTGTTCTTCGATGCGTTTTACTAACGTTAACATACAATTTCTAGACTGCGTCTGCTTCCCATAGCAACCAGTAGCCAAGATGAAGGTGAAGTGGACCATGCTGGGCATGGTTGTCTTCTTTCTGCTCTCCTTGGTCATGACCTTCTGCTTCATATGGCAGTATAGGATGCCAAAGCTGAAGACAGGTGAGGTTTATCAAGCCAACATAGATTTGCATCCTCAGAACACACACACACACACACACACACACATAGAATTTTCCAACCTGGAACTACTTTTGGACCTGGACTTCAACCTCGTTGCTGTAATTGCTCATTTGCGGGAGCTGCAGCAGGATTACACCGAACTGCAAATAGCAGGATTAGCATTGGCGTTAAAGCAGACTCTAGAGACAGGAGGAGGGGCACAGGGGGAGTGTAGCAGTGCTAAGGCTTTCAGTCAGGGCTTCACTTATGTGTATTAGTAAACTACACAATATGATTGGTTTACAGCTAGTGTTTACTGCTGGATTATGGTTTTAGCACCTTCATTGTAATATGTCTGTTCTTACAGATATTTTACAGACTGCAGAATACTGTCCTAATATAAGACTGTATTATATAATGTCCTGTATGAGTAATAATGTGATAATGTATTAAATACCAGTAAGAGGTCTAGCAGAGTTAGCCACCTGTCAAACTGGCCAGCTGTTCAGCTGACTCTTAGAATCATGCTCGTCATTAACTGTTCCTTAAAGGAGCTTCAAATAAATCTATCCAAGAAATAATCCTTTGTAAAATGTTTAAGTTGTGAGCATTTTAAACAAAAGGTATTGAACTTCCATTGTCTTGAGGTTGAGGCAGAAGTTACGGAGACAGATCTATCAGAACCTGGACGAACTATCTGCAAAGAGAGACACACTACCAACACTTTTTTCTTGCATAATTCAAGTGAACCATCCCTTTAACATGCATCTATATTATGTGAAGATGTGTCATGCACTTGCTCGTTGTGTGTCTGCCTATGTCTTAACCTTGCCTTTTTTTTTTTTTTTTTTACATAGAACTATTGCATTGACCGCTCACATGAGGGAGAAATGAGCAGAGCATTTCCAGGGGAATGTAAATGAAGAAAGGATAACCAAACAAGAGTGCCCTAATGCTAGCAAGAATATCAAGATTTAGGTTAGCCAGATTTAATGCTACGGTTTAAACGTCCCATGGCAATTCAATTTATGAGGTTTTTTAACATTAATGTGAGTTCCCCCACCCTGCCTATGGTCCCCTAGTGGCTAGAACTTCCATTGTCTTGAGGTTGAGGCAGAAGTTACGGAGACAGATCTATCAGAACCTGGACGAACTATCTGCAAAGAGAGACACACTACCAACACTTTTTTCTTGCATAATTCAAGTGAACCATCCCTTTAACATGCATCTATATTATGTGAAGATGTGTCATGCACTTGCTCGTTGTGTGTCTGCCTATGTCTTAACCTTGCCTTTTTTTTTTTTTTTTTTACATAGAACTATTGCATTGACCGCTCACATGAGGGAGAAATGAGCAGAGCATTTCCAGGGGAATGTAAATGAAGAAAGGATAACCAAACAAGAGTGCCCTAATGCTAGCAAGAATATCAAGATTTAGGTTAGCCAGATTTAATGCTACGGTTTAAACGTCCCATGGCAATTCAATTTATGAGGTTTTTTAACATTAATGTGAGTTCCCCCACCCTGCCTATGGTCCCCTAGTGGCTAGAAATGGCGATAGGTGTAAACCGAGCCCTGGGTATCCTGCTCTACCTTTGAGAAAATGAAAGCTCAGATGGGCCGATCTGGAATCTTGCTCCTTATGAGGTCATAAGGAGGAAGGTTACCTTCCCTTTCTCTGCTTTACCCGCCCAGAGAATTTGGTCCGCCCATGAGAAAGAGAGAGATGGTTTGCAAACAAGCAAAGTGGCAGTTGGTTAAGGCCACACCCCCACTCTCAACTTGCGCCCCCCCCCCCCCCCCCCCCCCCCTACTCCTCAATAGCATTTAAAGCTACAGACACAGAAATGGCACATCCTAAGAAAAGCTCATTGTGGGACTGGCTCTAGTGGCTGTAATTCTGCACCAAGGCTGAATTTCGGGAAAGAGACTTTAGATACAGTAGTAGGGGATCACTAAGGCCTATATAAAAGAGACATCAGATACAGTAGTAGGGGACCACTAAGGCCTATATAAAAGCATCCAAAAAGCAGCATGTCATGGGACGTTTAATGCTAAACCACAATGTTTTCTTTTCTGCAATCAGTCACTTTTGACTGAGCTAGACTGGCTGTTCCCCGCTGCTTCCTGTGCTAAGCTCGGCTTAACGGTCCTGGAACAGCCTATCACTGACTGTAGGATCGACAACCGCTGAGTTTTTTTAAATGGACAATATCTTTGTACATGTTTAATTAGGACACATTTGATCTTTTCTTCAAAGTCCTACAACATCAAGTTCAAACTGTTCTCCAGTCCCACCTTATATCCACAACAGTGAAAGCTAGATAAGTGCTGTCAACATGTTTCTACAGAAGTGGTTGTAAAAGAAGCGAGAGCAGAGGAGATGTGCCCTCACTTCCCTGAGCCTGTGCCCCTCAAACATCCCATCACATCGCTGAGGGTGGCCTTAGAAAAGGTGAATCTCTTTCAACTTCTTTTTCTTATTCAAACGTTTTATCATGTGGACATTCTTGACATAGTTATAGTTAGTCTCACTGAAGTTTCTCCTAACAGATAGATTTACTCCTGAGGTTGAGCATTCACAGCACCAAGCTGCCAGCCATGTCAGCCATTGTGATTTTAAATGACTCTATTCTGTGGAATGGAAACTTTGGCAAGAAAAACACAAGCGACCCCTCCTCATCTACACCCACGGAGTACACAGTCTACAGGTGAGATTTACAGGCAACAGGTGTGGAAGAGAGGAAAATATGACGAGATACGACTAAAAGGTGCTTTGCCATAATGACAAACACATAGTTATTAATATTAGTCCTAAAAGCTGTGCAGCCGCTCCATTATTATAGCACCTCCATCTGAACAATAATCATTAGCACGTGATGTAACCTGCTGTCTAATTCTTCTGCTGGATTGTTTTCTGATCTGAGGCTTAGAGTAGGATTAGACCTTCATCATATGATCAATGAGACTGAACCACTCAATAAATGAAGTGCTTAAATCTGATCTGTGCAGATGGGCAGTAGTGGGAATGCCATGTATTATTAAACCAGGATACATTTATTTAATCAATTGGAATATGCATGTGTGCGCTCACTTTAATCACTGTGATGGCAGAATTGCGAGCCTGTCTAAGATCTTCCCCACACTGATGCTGTACAAGCTGTGGGAAGACGGCCTGGTGGACTCTCTGGACGACCCTCTGGAGAAGTACGCAGAGAACTTCACCATTAAGGACCCGCTGTGGATGAGTAGGGGACCAACGTCCTCGTCAGTCAGGACCTTTGGCCACCGCTCTCCTGGACTCACCCTGCGCAGGATGGCCAGCCAGCTCTCTGGTAAACACATTCGGTTTTACCTTTTTTAATGATATAGCAACCATCTTTGATTTATCTACATTAAAGGAAGACACATCAAAGACCTGGTTCCAGACCTCTGAATCAACAGAATTGTTCAGTGATTACAATAGGTCTGGTGTTCCCCCAGTGGAGAACCAATCGCAACCCTACTACGTTCATGAAAAATAGCAATAGAAAAATGGACACAAATATGCAACAAGCATGAATGAGATTAGAAAAAGAGCTGTACTGTACAGGTTGTTGAAGTCCACTTCTGAAAAAACCTTTATATCTTTCTTCAATAGTCATAAAAACATTAAGTCTTAGTCTACTAGTTTTCTATAGCCATTCAAATGACATTGGCAGGACACATACTGTCATACTGTCTGAATTCACTCCCTCCAGTGAAAAGTTACCATGAACACAGAACAAAATAGCAGTGCAGTGATTACCAGGCTAAGAACTTTGGACATGATTTGATACTGTGTGGAGCTGGACCAGAGTGCTGTCACAGCTTCCTCCTGGCTGCATGCCACTCCATCTCTCGCCAACAACTCTGTGTCATTGTGTGTCTTTGATTTATAATTTAATGTATACTCTTTTTTATCCCCAATGGGGAAATTACTATTTACACTCTGTTACAAGGTTGAAATACACACACATGCACAGGTCCTATACGTGCACTAATAGAGAGATGTCAGAGTGAGTGGGCTGTGACTGCTGAACAGGCACCCTGAGCGGTTGGGGGCCTTGCTCAAGAGCACCTTGGCAGTGCCCAGAGGTGATCTGGCATCTCTCCAGCTACTTGAACCAGCGACTCTCCGGTTCCCAACCCAACTCCCTACGGACTGAGCTACTGCCACCCCAAAGCTACTGCCACCCCAGTCTTGATGTGAATAAATGAACAAATGGGGATAACAGATGGCGTGGCAATTTCGTAATCCCACTCTGACAACGAGGAACAAGACAAAATCTCTTACATTATTGTCTGCTCAGAGCATGGTACACAAGACAAAGATTAGTTTGTAATATGCACACCAATGTGAAGCAGCTCTCTGTCCCTCTGTCGGGGTCGTTTCTTTCATTTGGTGTATTGCATGACTTTGTTCTTATTAAGACAAAAGGTCTAACCAGCCAGAGGTGAAAACTGTCTGATGACATCCAGGTGGGTTAACCATGCCTTAGCATATGCAATCAGGCCAAGATTCATTCAGTCAAAGATTACATTGTAAAGAAATCAACACGATTAAACAACAAGAAAGTTTAACCTGATTATGTGCATCTGGTCAAATGAAATTTCATCACAGCATGATCGAAAACAAATTCCCTCACAACAGAGCAGACTGTATTACGTGATTTAAGTTAAGGACATGTCTCTACCACCCACTGGGCACCTTAGCTAACCTGGGCTCACACAAACAGAGAGAGGAGCTATATTTACAATGAGCTGTGCCCAGACATAGAGCTAATCAGCTCAGAATGACAAGAAAGGATTAGCAGAGGTGGAGCACCTGCTGAGGGTACAAATCTATCTGGCTCACTTATTACAATTCATCCTGAGAGAAACATAAATGTATCCACCAAAATTAATGGCAATCCGTCCCATAGGTGTTAAGACATTTCATTCCGAAACAAAAGAAAATTACCCTCATGATGGCGCTAGAGGAAATTTCAGGGGATTGTTGTCTAGGAACCATTATGTCATTACAAAAACGCGGTCGTCTGCCAATCAGCAGGTCTGTGGTCCGATCCCTGTCCCCTGCAGTTTATATGTCTAAGTATCCTTGGGCAAGTTACTGAACCCAAAATTGGCCGTTTCATCGGTGCATGAGTGCTTCAAAACGCATTGAGTGGTACCTAAGATTAGAAAAGCGCTAAATAAACGCAGTCCATTTACCATTGTGCTGACAAATTAAAAGTCAGAGTAATAAAATGATTAGGATACATCTTGCATGTGTGGCCCTTAAAAGTCTCTTTTTTTTTAGCATTTTAGTCTTGACCAAAGAGCTTAACTATCCGACTGATCGCCATCCCAGCCATAAAAGCTTTTAGTAGATTTACCCCAAACGGGTTTCTTTAAAACAACGTTGAATCAGCAGATTTAAATTCATACTTGTAGAACAAAAAAAGTATTTGGCCTATAGAACCATACAACCTGCTGGTGATCTAGTTACTGCATTAAAGTACTGACAGAACAGCATCTCTAGCACAGTGCATACACAGTGGGACTCTCCAGGATGTATCCATAGTTCTGTAATATAAACCTGACAATTAGCATAGGCTCTTCATCACTGCGTTTATTGAAAGCCTAAAAGTCTTTCTGCTTTGTTTAATTGCATGCACTGTTCTAATACATAGTAACTGAATAATGCATAGGCGCAGTTTTAAAACTTCGCCATCAGGGGGTGATGCAGCTTTAAAACTGCAATGACAATAAAATGATAGCTTATAAATATCTCTGGTTGTTGTTATAAAGAAACAAATAGTCTGTAACTTTTTAGAATTTGTCACATACTGTCGGAAAAGAAAGATTTTTACAGTCTGTTACTTTGTGGCACTGAGGCCTTTTTTTGGCAGTTATGCTGTTTATGAACACTTGATCTACTTGTGGTTGTTTTAAAATATAAAAACATACATTGTCCTCTAGAAAACCGATCCTGGTGCGTCGTGCTCCTTGTTTTAACAGACATTTTGATTATGCATGTATTGCTAATAATATATAATTTACATTGGTTGCACTATATAAATAACATTTTAGTTTATATGCACCATTCACACAGATATTTAGATAGGTCTTAGATTTTTTTATCGCTGCTTTTTGGAGTTTGCTGTGCAGTAGGCCCTATGTTGGGATATAGTTTGTACACACCATCAGCTCAGCTGTACTTCATGGAGGGGAGGGGCAAGTGAGTTATTAAAAGGAGACGGAGGTAGAGGGGGCTGCAGAATACAGAGCCTGTGTAACATAGTATCTTTAGACTCTACGTGGACCGTGGACCCCCCCAGCACCCCGGCATCCCCTGCCGAAAATATCTTCCTGCGCCTCTGGAATAATGGTCATGTTAAGTGGTGGGGTGGAATCTTACACAGATATCTGTGACATATTTTCATGTATGGCTACTTACAGAAATCCCTTAATTAAAGCAGCCAATACATTCATGAATCCATGGACTAAATAGTCCACAGATTCACTCACTAGGGGTTTCCAATATTTTCACAGGGTTACCCAGAAGATTACGGTCAACTAATCTCCTTTGGAGTGGAGACACAGAGGCAGCTCTTCATTTGTTGCAGGATGATGTCCTCGTGGCAGATCCAGGCACCAAGTAAGACTCTGTTTTGCTCTATTTTTGACTGTCGTGACTTCGGACTTTCTGTGCATTTCTGTGATCTGAAAGGAAATTGGAGGTAGGACATTGATGTATTAGTATCTATGGTATTTTATCTATGGTAACTTAACAAACATCGGTGACATTATGGTCTCTTTTCCCTCAGATGCCACTACAGCAATGTTGCTTTTTCCTTATTGGCCAACATCTTGGGCCAGAAGGTGACTGGCTCAGACTTTGAGAGCTGGGTGTCAGACAACGTTCTGGAGCGGCTTAGCATGGAGGACACTGGTTTCAACCTAACTCCAGCCATTCAGAGGCAGATGGCTGTAGGTGTGTACAGCAATGGCCAGCCAGCTCCCCTCTACAACCTCGGCTGGTACCGACCTGCAGGCCAGATGTATTCCACAACAGCGGACATGGCCAAGCTGGTGATGGCTCTTCTGGGCGCAAATCGTGGGAACCTGCTCCGCCAAGATACCCTGAACACCATGCTGACGCCAGTCTTCCGATGCCACAATGGCTACTTCGCCAACTCCACCGGCACACCATGGGAGATCAACGAGCAATTTGGCTATGATGTGGTGAGGAAGGACGGCGACCTGGACGGTTATGCGGCCACTCTCTCCCTGGTGCCACGGCTTAAACTGGGACTGGTGGTCTTGATGGCTGGGGTTCGGCCTGCAAACCAGGACCTTGTGAGACAGGCCTACGGCTATCTCATCCCTGCAGTGGAGAGGGCTTTCAGGGACGCTCGACAAACTCTCAGACCACCGCCCAACCCAGCTCCATATTTGGGCTTTTTCACTTACAGGAATATGACTTTCTATGAGATCAAGGTGGACTCAGACGGGGTGCTGGTCATGCAGCAATTTGGACCACGGGTGGACACAACTGTGCCGTCCAAGTACCGAACTCTTCGGCTGGATTACCTGCAGGAAAGGGTGTTCAGGGTGGTGTTTGAGAGCCCGTACCCTTGCAAGCTTAAGGTTAACAGCACCTCTGTCTCCCTGGAGGCACAGGACAGACAGCTCTTCAACTTTTACCTTTTCAACAACAAAGGTATGTCGCCAGGGTTTGATTCCCCAGGACTCAACACTTACAAGGTAACCAGGATAGCTGGCAGACCACACTTCATAAAGACAGGAATCTAACTCAGAACTCGTTTGGCCCTGCAACTGGGGGTTGTGTCGAGGACAAATGCAGTGGGAAACACATAGCGGTTTTCAACTACTCAAACAACTGGTCAGTGTTCATAGAATGCTCTTTTGTTCAATGTGATTTATCTAAACGTGTACTATTTATTTAATTTCCGCTGCTTAAAATACCAATTATATCATTTAGTCTTGTCCAAATTTTTTAAATGAATCTTTGAATTACCACAAGCAAAGCAACACTGATGACAGTACAGTAAACATGTTTCCCCAGATGTGTTTGGTGTAATAATGGACAATGTGGCAGTATTCCTCTTCAGCCTTTAAGTGCCTACAGTGTGACCTAGGAAGAGGAACACACAGCTGATTAAAATGTCAAGTGGTCAAGTTTTCCAAGATTTAAATCCACCAGGGTAGCATATCAACATGTTATGAGCAATACATAGTTACAAGATAATGTGCTAGATCTTGTGGACATTTTCTGTAATAAAGTGAATTCAAAGAAGGCAGTTATCTTTCCGAGTGTTATTACTCGCATGATTGTGGAAATAAAGTTACAGTCAAAATAAAAACTGTTAACAGTGCTCATTAAAAATTTCACTTGGCTGTCTTTTTTCCCTCCTTCCTCCAGAGACTTCTAATTTTCTAATTCTCTGTGAGAGTGAATAGATCCACATTCAGAGGAGATCAGACACATAGATCACACTTCAACATTGTATAGTTAAGTGTATAAAATATAAGTAAAATGGGTATGAGTGTAGACACATGAAGGAATTGAGATATCAACCTACAATTGGAGACACATGACACAGGAGTTTTCAGTAAGCTTAAAGAGATACTTTGCTGATTTAAATCCAGCTCTGTGTCTTGACAGTGTGGGCAGTGTGTGCACCGAGCTCTCAGCTGAGCCTAGCAGCGGAGGTCTGCTGAGATCTGCTGGATCAATCCAAACGTTTCTCTTCCAGCAGATCTGGGCTACTCTGAGCTCCGTACAGCGGCGCAACAGAGGGAAGCCAAACACACTGCCCACATCAAGATGACACAGAGCTGGATTAAAATAAGCAACATATCCCTCGAAGTCTTAAAGCACATTTTGCTTCACCTCTAGGAACTTCACAAATGCAAAAAGTTTATATCTGGTAATTGGCTGCATGGATTATTTCTAATTTGGTTTGCAAGGCCAATGTTCATGAATCAGTTAATGCATAACATTTGGGGGCAGTTGTTCAAAGGTAAGCTGATCGGATTTTTGTCATTGGATTGGATCAAATCTTGAAAATGGGTCACGGAATCCAATCCTAGTTTGAATCAAACCTTCAGTTTGTGTTGTTCAAAACTTGTCAGTAGGATTTGGATAACTTTGATAAAAAAAAAAACAGGATTATCCTGATCCCAACAGGGGGCAGGATTTCAAGGTGGATTCCAGGAAGAAAATGTAGTAAAACTTTAAAATTGGTCAACATTTGTATCATTTAGTGTATATACTTTTATTTATATTTTGCACTTGACTTGTGTAACCGTTGTAACAGTGATAAAGTAGCTAAGTAGACTTAGGCTACCAATTAAGCTATTCAGCATAGGAAAGTAAAAATAAAATTAAAATTAAAATGATCTTGTCCTCATGAAATAATCCCCCAAACAGACTTCAATAACAAACAAAAATAATATATTCAATTGTTCTGTCATTCATCACCGTATATTAATTTCAAAGAAACAATCATCAGAGATGAGCCTGTCAAAAATAATTTCTAAAAATTGCATCCCTTACTATACATCTAGTCAGTCCCTCATTCTGACAGAACGCCAGAGGTTGGTCTGGTTCTTCAACAGGCTCAGGTACATCATAAACATCATCACAGAGAGGGACATGCGCCTGGTAGCGATGTTGTGCAGGACGATACACGCAAGTATTATGTTGCATGCTCCCTGTGGTTCCACTCGCAAGTAGTTAAGGCATGCAAAGTGTCTCTTCAGAACTCCATTTAAACGCTCAATTGCACATCTTATTTTGCAATGAGCAGTGCTGAAGCATGCCTGCGCAGGTGTGGTTGCTGCAAGAAAAGGAGTCATCAGCCATGGTAGGAGTGGATAGGCACTGTCTCCTAATATTATGCCATCCGGTCGGTTGGTTTGGAGCTCTCTGTATAAATCACGCTCTCTCAGGATACATGCATCATGAGCAGACCCAGGCCACTTCACGACAGTTTGTGATGATGAGGTCAGCATCGCCCACAAGTTGGATGTTGATGCTGCGCCTCCCCTTTCGGTTGATGTACTCCCAATCCCTCTCATGAAGTGCTTGGATATGCACATGAGTGCAGTCAATAACCCCAATAGTATTGGGCATGTTCCCCAAAAGAAAAAAAACTTGTGCTTTGTCTGGGCAATCTGGACATCCTTTGGAAGTGAAACAAACTGATTGACCAGGCTGGCCAATGCAATTGACACAGTTTTCTCAACATCACTCACAGTTGATTTGTCCACTCCTATATTGTCACCAACAACTTGGTAGAAAGTCCCAGATGCATAGAAGCGCAGACCAATGAGGACCTGTTCTTCCACTGACAGACTGAGACTCCTTCGGGTTCTCCGTTGAAGTTTTGGCCTGACAAGGTCTGCAATGTACTTAATATCAGCATTCCCAAAGCGAAAGCGAGCATACAGTTCTTCAGTGGTGTATTGCTCCAGTGGTTGTGCACGCTCAACATACACCCTTTGACGGTATCCTTTTCCACCAAAACGGTGGTAGCAATGGGCAATACCTGCCATGTCAGTGCCTCTCTCTAAGTCCACAGAGAAAGGCTGAATATAAGATGGCTGTCAAATACCCACACACCAATTGGCTGACGTGCTGTGGCTTGTGTTCAATTAAGTCAATAATGCCCAAGGCCTATAAATACTATGTTCACTACAACAGATGGAACCATGGACTCAAAAGGACCTGATTTCACTGTTGCAGAAATCCATGCACTGCTGGAGGGTGTTAAGTGCCATTATGCCTCAATAGTAGGAAGCTCTGTTGCGGGTGGAATGGTGACTAACAAAAGGAAGAAAGACATTTGGGTTGAAATCACCCAGAATGTGAATGCAATAGGGTCTGGCCAGAAGAGGACCTTGGAGCAAGTGAAATTTAGATGGAAGAATCTGAGGGCCAGAGCAACAAAGGACCTTGCTGAAGCAAAAAACACCCAAACAGGCAACAAACCCTTTAAGAAAGGTGAATACACAGATGTGGTTCTGGACATTATTGGAGGTGAGAACTCTAAAGCTCTGCAGGGGATTCAAGGTGTTGTAGGGGATGGTGAGCCTACAATTGTAGTGGAAAGTGAGCCAGTTCCTCCTAATGCAGAGGAAACATTCATTCTGGATCTCAACCCTATTATTGAAGAACAACCTGGATCCTCACTGGTAGAGCCAGCAATCACAAGCTCAGAAAAGAGGCTTGAAGCGTCCCTTGCCGAAAAATAATGATGATGCCTATGACTCACTTCTTAAACGAGAAACTGAAAGAGCGGAAGCACAGACACTCCTGGCAGAGGAACAAATCAAGCTGACCAAACTGCAGCAAACCAAAGCGAAACTTCAGTTCCGCCTCCTAAAAGCAGGGCTTGGAAAAGCTGGTCTCT
>CM042318.1:36871830-36984822 GCA_023566125.1 Zingel zingel | reverse complement strand
TTCCTGGTTTTAAAGGCTGCATTACAGTAAAGCGATGTTATTTCCTGAACCTACCAAGCTGTTGTAGCTGTTCTTTGCTGCCTTTATACACTTCCGTCATTGTATCCACATTATTGGTGATTAATTATCAAAACTCTCATTGTGTAAATATATTGTGAAAGCACCAATAGTAAACCCTACAATATCGCCGCATATCGACATCGATGTATTTGGTCAAAAATATCGGGATATTTGATTTTCTCCATATCGCCCAGCTCTATCTGAGACATTAATGAGTGGGGCTGTAGCTGGTGCCGACTCGTCCAACCCGGCAATGTCTTGGCTTAATTTTTAAGTTTGCCCGGGCGCTGCTTGGTTGTATAAAAGTAATTCAGGAGGAGTATAAGTATCTGGGGGTGTACTTAAATAATAAGCTGGACTGGACTAGAAACGCCGAGGCTGTCTACAAAAAGAGCCAAAGTCGACTCTTTTTCCTCAGGAGGCCGAGGTCCTTTAACATCTGCCGGACGATGCTGAGGATGTTCTATCAGTCTGTTGTGGCCAGCGCTATCTTTCTCGCTGTCACATGCTGGGGCAGTGGCATGAAGGTCGCAGACACCAACAGACTAAACAAACTGATCAGGAGGGCTGGTGATGTCATGGGGGAGGAGCTGGACACACTGACGACCGTGGCTGAGAGGAGGATGCTGTCCAGGCTTCAGTCCATCTTGGATAATGTATCACACCCTCTCTACGACACACTGGCCCAGCAGAGGAGCACCTTCAGCAGAAGACTCCTCTCACCCAGATGCACCACAGAGCGCCACAGGAAATCATTCCTGCCTGTGGTCATTAAACTTCACAACGCCTCCCTCGGAGAGTCGAACACCCCCTTACTGTAATCTTCTCAACATAGACAATAATTTTTTTTTGCACTCTTTGCACATTAATACTGTACATTTGATCTTATATATATATATATATATATATATATATATATATATATATATATATATATATATACTGTAAATTTGTATATTTGTTTTTAATATATGTTGTGTGTATAATATATGTTGTTTGTATATCTGGAGTTTGTAACAATAAAAATTTCCCCCTGGGATTATTAAAATATTTCTGATTCATAATAATTCCCTGTTTCGCCAGGTCTTGGGCCTTGACTTTCCTGCTTGCTTGTCGCAGTTTGTTGTAAATCTGCGGTAGTCTTTTGCATTCAATCAAGAGTGAGAACGCAACATATAGTTTTTCCTTTATCGCATACGCAACAGTCTACAAATGTCATTGTTCATTGTAACACAATTCAAATTGTGCAGAGGGAATTATTTCCACCGGCCATTCTGACCTGAGATGACCTGTAATTACCGGACAACGGAAACTCAGATCTACAGTGTCTTTAGGGCTGGACGATTAATCGAAAATGTGTTGACATCGAAATTCTGAAGCTGTTATCGACTTATTTTTCCCATGACAATAATTTAGATAATTTATTTCTGTTGATATGTCTACTTTCTCCTTAAAAACATTCCACCGCGTGTGCAGGATCCGAAATTAACACTCGACAGGCGCCAAATGCGGGGGCGGGCCGACACACAAACACTGGCGCACACACCAGACACTACCTTCTGTTTACTGATGGCTGGCGTTTAACTCAGGCTAATTAATTGGCTAGTGAGTGGTGATTTTTGGCAGCTAGCCTTCCAAAAGAAAGCACAATGAAATTAAATGATAAATCGATCATTAACCGTTGACCGACAAGCAGAAAAAAACTCAGTTCACCCGTCCGGGAGGCTCTGACACACTTTCCGCACTCCGTGTCGGCGGACAGCTGTAGGCTTGTAGCGGTGTCGATGTTTTGTGCATTGTCGGACACATGCAGCCACTTTCCTGAAACCGCTTGCGGGACCGACACAAGTCCACAGCGGCCCGCGGCGTGTATATCCGAGCTTGTCTCCAGCGCCTCCACCTGCAGGTTGTCAGCTGTGTGTCTGCCTGGTGTACTGCCGGACGACCGATTTAACTCGCCTGTCCTCATCGATATAGTTTAATGTGTCACGTAGCTCTCCACAAGCAGGAAGAAAAGAGGAGCTTAAAACGCAACTTGCTGGTTCAAAGTTAGGACTAACAAGTTAATTAGCAGTTTAAGCTCTAGTGCGTCGTTTCTGTTGCCCCCATGAGGAATTCTAAGTAATGACAACAAAACTGTCAGCGCGTCTACATGATACATGCCTTCCGTGAATCGCGCACGCACCCCCACCCCTCCATGATGCACTTTGCTAGCAGCTATGGAGGACACTGATGATTACAAAAAACATGGACTCTTCAGAAGAGGTAATTATCTTTACCCGAGTTTCTGCGCCGGAAAGTCACCGGACGCCACAATCTTCTGAACATAGCCATACTGAGAGATACAGAGAGAGTTGTGTGGAGCTGATAGTCTTAATTAGCTTTGTCACAACTTATTTAGCAATGGCTTGAATGTAACGGACGTCCATTAATATCAAAAAGTTACGTACTAAAGCTTTAAGAAATAGATTGTATAGCCAGGTGTCCGTCGCCGAATCACAAAATATAAAAAAATGTGTTCCTGTTCCACGAATTATCGTTATCAAGGTAAAATGTGCAATTAATCACAATTTAGATTTTAGGAAACATATTGTGCAGCCCTAAGTGTCATTCACTCTCCTTTTTAAACAGCTGCTCACTGTAGTTTTTATCAATACAAAGCAAACAGCAGGAAATAATGCATTTAATTGGGGACTGTTTTTAACAGCGCATTTCTCCACGTTTTGGTGTGTGTGTGTGTGTGTGTGTGTGTGTGTGTGTGTGTGTGTGTGTGTGTGTGTGTGTGTGTGTGTGTGTGTGTGTGTGTGTGTGTGTTTTCACGGTGATGGAGGAATATGTCAGCTAACAACAACGTTATTTGTTAACAACAATGGTGCTCTGGCACAGAGGAAGAACAGATATCAGGCACACACACACACACACACACACACACACACACACACACACACACACACACACACACACACACACACACACACACACACACACACACACACACACACACACACACACACACACACACACACACACACACACACACACACCAGTAGGCTACATATACATAAGGGCCTATATGTATACATTTATACACGCAGATAGCTGTCAGGGTTTAACGACAGAGCCAGTTAGCAGCAGTTAGCTTGTTACCTCTCTATTAGCCCCTGGCCGACCCTGAATCCCATATTCTCCAGTTTGGCGATATGTCTCCCATTCTCCTGAATCAAAGACAGACGACAACTTTACGTTACTAAATACTGTAACCGACCACCATCTATCCGAGTCATGGCGATGACGAGGAGAACTCTTACCGTCTCTCCGCTCTCAGCTGACTTGTAAATGTACTGTATCACTTCGTTATGTAAAAACTGGAAAGCAGCTTCGTCGGCCATGTTGTTCCTCTCCAGACTGCGGTCTGGTCTATCTGCTGGTTCCGCGGTCACAACACCGGGACCGACACCATTCCGTTCACACTGCCCGTGGACAGAAACTCAACAGACAGTTTCTGTTCCTCTACTGTCTATGTTTCTGCTGCACTGCTTCCTTCTTGTTCTTGTTCTTCTTCCTAGAATGAGGCAGACTAGACGCTGCAATGGCGCATTGCTGCCATCTATTGTTCGTTACTAGCAGTCTTCAACAGTTGTTTATATTTTAATACAGTCCAATTCTGCGTAGATATTGCATTAGCTTTTTCATCTTAGTCCAGTTATCCAAGTTGAGAAGAGATTGTAAAGAACAGAGCCCAGCTGCTCCAGGTCTCTTGAAAGCTTTCTCCTCTGTAGAGAATAGTTCTTGGATGTATGACATTGGATGAGGATAGAGTTTCACTGTCTCTGAGCCTCCACATTCACAGTTTCCATCTGGGTGTTTCCAATCGGAGCCAGCCCACTCCTAACCCACAATTTCTAAGCCTTAACCTGGTCATAATGACACAATATTTTCTATTGCAGACAACATTTCTCTTTGCTTTTCTCATGGTTTCCTGTATCTCATAGTTAACTTCCCTTTTTCCCACATTTCTTTTACTGAGCTGTATTCATGATTAAATTACATTCTAACGATCCAAAGTGTAGGTCAACTCCTATTATTGTTCTCATTAACAGCCTACTTTGCAATCTCATCTGCCTCCCCCCCCACACACACACACACCCATGTGAACCCATAGAAACCCCAGCTCACACACTGCTCTGTCAACTCTAATCAATGCCTGTACAATCTCTCCAAGTAAATCAGGTATGGACTTATTCACTTTAATTGCAGTTAAAGTAGGCTAGCTCCTGAGTCACTGCATATGAGTGAACGTCCCTGTTTATTCTCTTCAACCCACCTTAATGCCCATAGAACTGCCATCATCTCTACTGTGAAGACTGACATATGATCTGGAATCCTACAACGCTTTTTAGAACCCATTCGATGTATATCAATACCTAGAGTCACGTTACCTCCCCAGGATTCTGTATAAATCCAGTATAAATTTGCAGGTGGGCTCCCCATATTTGGTGCTGCCGACTTTTATCTCTGCGCGGAGTGCTGATTAGCTTACAACCCTAGTGTTCGGGGCACAGGGAAAGTAAAAACAAAACGCTATTTATACCACTTTATCCCAGAGAACGACAGAGTGGGTACACATCTGTTATTAACCCCTAGGTTTGTTTTGCACCAGAATTGTCCTTTAACTGAGCAGGCTTCTTGTTGGTAGTTGGTCATTCTGTCCTTTTAGTTTCATTAAATACTTTCCATTAAATACATTAAAAACTAAACGTATGTCTTCCTATTTCTAATGGCATCTCCCACCTTATTATATTAATAGCGCCGATATTGGAGTTGCCCCACCACACACTCTAAGGGCGTTTGCTTGGACTATGTTACGTTGACTGATCACTGAAGGGGCTGCTGATCCATAGACCATCCATCCATAATCAGTAGCTGATCTTATAATAGCTCTGTATATCATCATCATTGAATCTCTATCAGCCCCCCAGTCAGATCCAGCCACACGGACATTTATTATTTTCTCACACTTAAGGCCCTGACACACCAGCCAGACGGGCCGACCGTCGACAGAAAAGGCAGTCGGACTGATCAGTCGGGTCCCCGAGGTCCAAAAAATGCCTCAGAACACACTGAGGCGACGCCGACTTGATAATAATACGTTAGTAATACGTCTCCATAGCAGCAGGCCAGGCGGCGCTGCTCTGTATTGTTTCCATTAACAGTCTGATTATTTCCCAGAAAATGAAAACCGGCAGCTGATTAGACGAACGCATCACGTGGTTATTTTTTCTCCGGAAATTCACAGCCAGACTGTCATGGCGGCTTGCTCAGAATACGAGTTTCTGAAAACATTTTAAGCGAGAAATAGGCCCTACAGTTTCTGAATCTGTCTATATTTCAGATCGATAAAGGTCAGTTTAAAAGATTTCCGTCAGATTTTGAGAGGATCACCCGCTCCCCATTTCCGGGCGAGTCCCGACTGCCCTGTCTCCGACTGAACATGTTGGGTCGGCCCAAATGAAGGCCGACGGCTCCTCGGACGGACGACTGCACGGGACACACCGAACAGACTCGAGTCACCGACCTCGCCAAATGGTCCGACGGCCAATTATCAGGCTGGTGTGTCTCCTCTCTTAGAAGAAACCATCTCAGGTGGTCAATCTTCCACCTGTAGGCGGAATCTTCCTCACTAGAGATAAGTCCAAGAGACACATTAATCAGAATCAGAAAAAGATTTATTACCACGTAAGTAGCACGAGGAATTTGCTTTGGTTTGGTGTATTCATAAAAACATATTTAAACATTAATATGAAACAAAAAAAATAATAAATGTTATGGTTTGGGTGTTTTGTCTTATTTTGGTAGTCTGTGTATGTTTTGTTTTTTTGCCCTGTTTCCTGTTTTATTTTGATGGTCTTGTTTTCTTGTCTTGTCTTGTTTTACTTCCTGTGTTTTCCCACCCTTGTGATTGCCCTAATGTGTTTCTCCTGTTTCCCAGCCTTGTGTCACCTGTCTTGTGTTTCCTCGTGACCCTGTGTATTTAGTCTTTGTCTTCCCCCTATCCGGTGTCAGATCATTTTGGTGTTTGTACTATGTCCCTGCATCAGCGTGCTTTGTGTTTTTTCTGCATCAGCGTGTCGGTGTGTATTGCCTCCCTGTGTCAGTCATGTCAAGGTCTGTACTCACTGGATTTCCTTTTATCTGTTTTCCTGTTTGTTTGTTTTTTGAGGATTTTGGGGTTTTTAGTTTTTGGTTTTCCTGTCCTTGTGCTTTGTATTTTCGGACAGCTGTTTTTTGCCCTTGGCTGTTGGGACTCTCGTTTTGGCATTTTCCTTGTTCTTTTGGTACAATAAACCCCCAAGCTCAAACCTTCTCCTGCCTTCCTGCCTCATCTCTGCATTTTGGGTCCACTATCCCCTACTACACTTAACAGAATGATCTGACCACAATGGACCCAGCAGAGTCATTTGAGGACGAACTTTGTGACCTAACATGTAGGCTTATGCCGCGTTCTATTTACCTCCGAACTCGGAAGCCACAACTGGGAATGACGTCATACCCGAGTTGAATGCGTTCTATTAAAAGTCGGATTTTCATTGTTTTCATTAGCTGTAGCCCGGTTAGCTATTGTTAGCAACTAGTTGATAACAACGCATTACGCCGTTTTTTGTGCATGCAAACAACGTAACATGTCCACAGATAGAAGTTGGACATGCCTGTGTGAACGACTGATTTAGTGAGACACAAATAAGACAGAAGTGCTTATAACTTTATGTTACTGCAGCTTTCACAACTGTTGATACAGGGGGCAGCCATGTTGGATTTTGAACTCTCTCTACTGCAAGGTTGTACAAGTTACGAGCTCGTAAATACAAGGTCAGGGGGCGTGTTTACGACTTTGACCTCGTAAAAAACGAGTTCCGTGGTAAATAGAACGCAGCATTATCTACGCTGTTGGGGAGTGGCGCTTTGCTCAAGGTTGGGAGGCTAAGGAGGCAGTTCTTAGTTCTGCTCGCTGGCGAGTTTCCACTCGACCCTGGCTCAGGAGCTCCCTGCTGGAGTGGATTCAGAACTTTTTGGAGACTCTTAGCCGTGACCCATCTCACCAACATGCTAGCAGGCCATCTTCATCCAAGCCTGCTAGCAGTCAGCTACCTCTGCTGCCAGTTGGCACCCAGCCTGCAACATGGTCAGTGAGTTTTCCAAAGCTGCCCAGTGTCCCAGCACTGCCCAGTGTCCCAGAGTTGACCAGTGTCCCAGCGCTGCCCAGTGTCCCAGCGCTGCCCAGTGTCCCGGCGCTGCCCAGTGTCCCGGTGCTGCCGGGTGTCTCTGAGTTGACCAGTGTCCCCGAGCTCTCTAGTGTCCCCGAGTTCTCTAGTGTCCCCGAGCTCTCTAGCGTCCCCGAGCTGGCTAGCAGCCGCCCAGAGATGCGGCTGGCTAGCAGCCTCCCAGAGTCCCAGCTGGCTAGCAGCCTCTCCAAACCCTGGCTGGCTAGCAGCCTCTTAGATCCCCGGCTAGCTCGCAGCATCCCTGGTTCCTGGCTGGCTAGCAGCCCTCCAGAACCTCGGCTGGCTAGCGGCCTCTACGTACCCCGGCTGGCTAGCGGCCTCCCTGATCCTCGGCTGGCTAGCGGCCTCCCTGAACCTCCGCTGACGTGCAGCCTGCAGAACCTCCGCTGACGTTCAGCTTTCCAGAGTTCCAGCTGACGTGCAGCCTTCCAGAACCGCCGCTGACGTGCAGCCGCCCAGAACCGCCGCTGACGTGCAGCCGCCCAGAACCGCCGCTGATGTGCAGCTGTGCAGAGTCTCTGCTGTCATCCAGCCATCCAGAGTCTCAGCTGACAGCTCTTGAAGAGTTTTCCAGTTGTCCAGTGTCTCCGATGACAGCGCTTCAAGAGTCTTCCATTTGTCCAGAGTCTACGTCGACTGACCTCTCCCAGAGTGTTCGCTTATGGGCAAGCCAGTGACTATGTCGGTCTCCAGCGCCCCAGTGACTTCCCCTGAGGCTTTGCCGGTCTCCAGCGCCCCAGAGACCTCCCCAGTGACTTTGCCCTTGTCCTGTCCCCCAGAGACCTTGCCTTTGTTTTTGGTCGGACCCATTCCTGCCCCTCGTGTCCTGTCGTGTCCCTTACCTGTTTGGCGGACTCCAACCCAGCTGGCCTGTCGCCTGTCTTCAGCCCAGCTGACTCGTCGCCTGTCTTCAGCCCAGCTGCCCCTTCTCCTGCTCGGTCTGCCTGTCCTTCTGATGGGTTTCGACTTCGCAGCCGGCCTTCAGAGGGGTTTTGCCTTCGCCTCCGGCCTTCAGAGGGGATTCGCCTTCACCGCCGGCCTTCAGAGGGGATTCGCCTTCGCCGCCGGCCTTCAGAGGCTTTTCGCCTTTCGCGGACGGCCTCCAGAGGGGTTTCGCCTTCGCGGACGGCCTCCAGAGGGGTTTCGTCTTTGCAGACGGCCACCAGAGAGGTTTCGCCTTCGCCGACGGCCGCCTCAGAGTCCTCGACGTCCTGCTTGGCCGCCTGAAGGGCTTTACCTTCGCCAACGGCCGCCTCAGAGTCCTCGACGGCCTGCTCGGCTGCTTGAGGGGCTCTACCTTTGCCGACCTGTTCGGCCGCCTGAGGATCTTCGCCGTCCTGCTCGTGTTAGGTCTAGGGGGTGTTGTTTGTAAAGCATGTATTTTTTTTTTTTTCCTTTTTGTGTTTTTTTTGTAATGCATCTCGGTTTTATAAGTATTCATATTATGTTGTTTCTATGCAATGCCAAAATATAAATTTCTGAGTTGGAATGTTAAAGGGTTGGGGAGTTCTACTAAAAATAGTAAAGTCTTGTTGCACCTAGAAGAAAATAAAATAGACAAGAGACTCACCTCATGTCATCTGCTCATGATCATCTTAATTCCAGGTGGTTTGGGAAAGTGTATCATTCATCATTTACATCTAATTCGAGAGGGGTGGCTATTAACTGATAAAATATACCATTCTCCCTAGAAGATGTTAAATCGGACCCATGTGGTAGATATATATTTGTTGGAGGCTTTTTAGCCCATGAAGAGGTTATTCTATTGAATTCATATAGTCCTAATTATGATGATCCCAAATGCATTAATGATCTTTATATGATGTTACTCCAGTATGACATTCCAATATGTTGGGGTGGAGATTTTAATTGTGTACTGGACGTAAAATTGGATAGATCATCCCAAAATAAATATGCATTATCTAATATGTCAAGAGCTTTGGTAAATAATACACGAAATTTAGTACTCTATGAAGTATGGTGAACGCTTCACCCAGAGGAGAAAGCGTTCTCTTTCTACTCCCATGTGCATGATTCATATTCACGATTAGATTTTTTTATTTATCCCAGCTAATTATCTTTCAAAAATAATAAACTGCTCTTACTATGCTAGGATTTTTTCAGACCACTCTGCTCTGATTTGTGAAATAGAATTTGAAACGCTAGCATCAAATTCCAAGCCATTGAGAATTAATATTATGAATTTACGTCTTATATGAATGCGTATTTAGAAACGTTCATTGAGGTACATCAAAATAGCAGTGTCCATTGATAATATGGGACACGCTTAAGGCCTATACAAGAAGGTGTGTGATAGCCTTTTCATCATCATTGAAAAAGAAAAAAAAAATGAAATGCATTGAAAACTATATAATTAATCTGGAGAAGCAACACTATGTAAGTAATGACTGTAATATTTTATTGCTGATAGATGAACTTAAGTTGAAGTATAATTCTATTAATACTCATGCATGTGAATTAGCATTCATAAAATCCAAATTATATGTAGGACAGGGTGAAATGGCAGGCAAACTATTAGCTAGGCAGATCAAAAAAAGAGTCGGAAGATAGAACAATGCTTAAAAACAAAAAACAAGATGGAGGCACTACCATGGACGCTCTTCAGATCATCGATGCTTTTAAATCATACACCGTGAACTATATACAGTGAGGAAAATAAGTATTTGAATTCTGACCCTCAAAGACCTGTTAGTCTGCCTTTAAAATGTCCACCTCCACTCCATTTATTATCCTAAATTAGATGCACCCGTTTGAGGTCGTTAGCTGCATAAAGACACATGTCCACCCCATACAATCAGTAAGAATCCAACTACTAACATGACCAATACCAAAGAGCTGTCCAAAGACACTAGAGACAAAATTGTACACCTCCACAAGGCTGGAAAGGGCTACAGGGAAATTGCCAAGCAGCTTGGTGAAAAAAGGTCGACTGTTGGAGCAATCATTAGAAAATGGAAGAAGCTAAACATGACTGTCAATCTCCATGCAAGATCTCACCTCGTGGGGTCTCAATGATCCTAAGAAAGGTGAGAAATCAGCCCAGGACTACACGGGAGGAGCTGGTCAATGACCTGAAAAGAGCTGGGACCACCGTTTCCAAGGTTACTGTAGGTAATACACTATGACGTCATGGTTTGAAATCATGCATGGCACGGAAGGTTCCCCTGCTTAAACCAGCACATGTCAAGGCCCGTCTTAAGTTTGCCAATGACCATTTGGATGATCCAGAGGAGTCATGGGAGAAAGTCATGTGGTCAGATGAGACCAAAATAGAACTTTTTGGTCATAATTCCACTAACCGTGTTTGGAGGAAGAAGAATGATGAGTACCATCCCAAGAACACCATCCCTACTGTGAAGCATGGGGGTGGTAGCATCATGCTTTGGGGGTGTTTTTCTGCACATGGGACAGGGCGACTGCACTGTATTAAGGAGAGGATGACCGGGGCCATGTATTGCGAGATTTTGGGGAACAACCTCCTTCCCTCAGTTAGAGCATTGAAGATGGGTCGAGGCTGGATCTTCCAACATGACAATGACCCGAAGCACACAGCCAGGATAACCAAGGAGTGGCTCTGTAAGAAGCATATCAAGGTTCTGGCGTGGCCTAGCCAGTCTCCAGACATAAACCCAATAGAGAATCTTTGGAGGGAGCTCAAACTCCGTGTTTCTCAGCGACAGCCCAGAAACCTGACTGATCTAGAGAAGATCTGTGTGGAGGAGTGGGCCAAACTCCCTCCTGCAGTGTGTGCAAACCTGGTGAAAAACTACAGGAAACGTTTGACCTCTGTAATTGCAAACAAAGGCTACTGTACCAAATATTAACATTGATTTTCTCAGGTGTTCAAATACTTATTTGCAGCTGTATCATACAAATGAATAGTTAAAAAATCATACATTGTGATTTCTGGATTTTTGTTTTTAGATTATGTCTCTCACAGTGGACATGCACCTACGATGACAATTTCAGACCCCTCCATGATTTCCAAGTGGGAGAACCTGCAAAATAGCAGGGTGTTCAAATACTTATTTTCCTCACTGTACATCTACTTCAGTGTCACCCGGGCAGATGCAGATCTTTTTTGATAACATTTTATTACCTACCTTAGCATAAGAAAATAGATTATTATTAGATAGGGATGTGTCTTTGGAGGTGCTGCAGTCTGCCATGACCACACTTAAAAGTGGTAAAGCTCCGGGTTTGGATGGACTGCCAATCGAGTTTTATAGACATTTTCCAAGTTATCTATTGCCGCTGTTTCTTGCTATGATTAATGCTTGATTTAGTAAAGGTCACTTTCAGCAGTCCTTATACTTGACTTACATAATCTTACTCCAAAAAGGGTAAAGATCCTCTCCAATGTTCTTCTTATAGGCCAATCTCAATTCTAAATGCTGATTACAAAATTATTGCCAAATTCCTACCACTACGCCTTGAAAAAGTTTTACCTAGTCTTATTCACTTAGACCAAAGTGGTTTTGTTCTTGGTTGCACTTCTATTGATAATGTACGCAGGTACTTTTATATACTTTATCATACTAACGGTATTAATTCTCCGATGGGATACTCTCTGTCGATGTGGAGAAAGCATTCAACGGGGTTGAATGGGAATACCTTAAGTCTTTTCTCAGAAGATTTAATTTTGGTTTTAAGTTCTGTCATTGGATACACATTATTTACAGTGCCCCTATGGCAGTGGTTAAAACTAATGCCAACTACTCTAAACCCTTTTTACTTCCAAGAGGCACAAGACAGGGTTTCCCACTGTCACCTGCATTGTTCGCTATTGTTATCGAACCTTTACCTGCATCAATTAGAGCTCATGATCATATCAGTGGTGTGGAAATTGGGATGGAGGAGCACCTCATATCTTTCTATGCAGACGATATTTTTATATTTTTCATATATTCATGACCTAGTGAATTCAATTCCATTTTTGTTATCTCTTAAAACTTTGGAAAGTTATCAGGCTACAAAGTTAACTGGGATAAAACTGAGATAATGCCAATTTCCAATTTTGATTGAACTTTACTTTAGACCAATTCTAATTGAATTGATTCTTAACATTTTATTAAATACTTAGGTTTGTTCATTCCTAGAAAAATGGAAGATATGTTTAGTTTGAATTACCTTCCAGTAATTAATAAAGTATCGGAGTTAAAAAGAATTGGCCAACGACCCATTTCACTTATGGGGAGAGTAAATATAGCTAAAATGTCTGTTTTGCCTAAATTTTTATATTTATTTCAAAATCTCTCGATTACTCCACCACAACATTTTTTTAAAAGATTACAAAGTCTTATCTCTTCCTTTATTTGGAATAACAAATCCCCACATGACTCTGGTGGCCTGACGCTTCCCTTTTTTGTCATCTCAGCTCAAACAGATAAAATCATGGTTTTTAAATACAACATGTTCGTGGACATTCATACATTGATCTTAAAGAAGTGGTTAAAATCACTAGAAATCCTGTTATACTGAATACCCTCCATAGTTGGAAATGGTCTCATAAATTGTTAGGATACAAAAATACTCTCTCCCGTTTTTCCCCAATTTGGAGACATCCAGGTATTTCTTGTTGTGGGGATGATACTTTTAAACTTTGGTATGATAAAGGTATAAGAGAAATTTCACATTTGTTTGAAAGGGGGATTTTTCTTTCATTCATTGAGCTTCAGCAGAAATATGGAGTTTCTTCTTCCCATTTGTTTAGATATTTTCAAATAAGGCATGTTGTCAACTTGGAGCATGGTTCTTTGCAAGAACTCAAACCATCAAAATTATTTTATAATGAACAATATGGAGAACAAGGATAAACTTATCTCAAAGATTTATAGTGCTCTTATTGCAAGCTCAATGGTAAATACAGACTATTTCAGACAAAAGTGGGAACAAGAGCTTCATATGGAAATACAGCAAAAAGATTGGTCTTTTATTTGCAGGAAAGTACATAAATGCTCTTATAATTTAAGGCATAAAGTAGCACTATTTAAGATAATGTATAGGGTTTATTATACCCCAGAGAAATTAAATAAAATGAACAGTGAGATATCATTCCTCTGTTGGCGTTGTAAGAAATATAAAGGTACTTTTTTCATGTGCTTTGGTCATGTCAACAACTTTCACGTTATTTTGGAAATATGTTACCAAGCTGATATCTCTGTGTTCAAATGTATCTGTTCCCCTTTCACCTCGTGTATGTCTTCTGGGAAATATTATGTCTGACAAGTGGAATAAATATGAAAATATGTACATACAGTAGATCTTGCTTTGATGGCAGCTAGGAAATGCATACCATTAAAATGGAAGGCTTCCAAACCACCAGCGATAGTCCACTGGTGGAATGAACTCTGAAGCTACTTTGTTATGGACAGCATTTATTAGTAAAAAGTAAAGACAGAACATCTGACTTTTTGAAGATATGGCAGTCTCATAGAGAATATGAATTTTTACATTAATGTTAGGGATTATGACAAAAGTGTTATGTGAGTGCATTTATTATGTTGTCTTTATATATTTTGTTTTATTTTTATTTGTTTCTGGTATTTCTTGTCTGTTTTGTCCTAATGTGAAGGATCTGAAATATGAATAACAAGATTTATGTATGAAATATCTTTACACTGTTTTTGCAAAATAAAAAATAAAAAATAAATAAAAAAAAATAAGTTTGGAGGGCCTATTGTTTGTTCTTTAAAGGGTAACTACCGTTTTTTCAACCCTATTTTCCTATGTTTTTGTGTCTGTGACGAGAACAACAACAATCTTTGACATTGATCTAGTATTAAGCAAGATCGCTGCAGTGGGCAGCAGTGAAACAATGTACAATGTAAGTTTATGGAGCAATTGTCCAGCTTGTATTTACCTTCACAAAAGTGCTTGTTTTGCCGTTATTATTCTAAGTGTCTGACAACATTATGGAAAGGATCCCTTCAGAGATAGACCTTTAAAACCTCTTTAAGACCTTTCTGTTTAACCAGAAACAGCTCTGAAGTCACTAGCGCTATACCCACCAGACTCCATTTAAAAAAACAATACTTATAGAGTGTGTATAGAGCCAACATATTTACACATGTACATTGGTAAACTATGTTTATTTCAGATTTGTGATGGTTGGAAAAGTAGAAAGACGACCCAAAACTGCTTTTCATAGTTTTGTTTCTGTCGACTTTGAAGTGTATTTTACGATGCTAAAATTATTGTTTATTTACATGGAGTCTGGTGGGTGTAGCGAATGAAATTTTGTGGATGTTTTTATGTTTAAAAAAAGGATCTTCCTCTTAACAGAAAAGTCGACCTCCTTAGAAATCCTGTCCATAATGTTGTCAGACACTTAGAATATTAATCTGAGCCTGTCAGCGGCAAAACAAGCACTTTTGTGAAGGTAAATATAAGCTGCACAATTGCCCTATTAACTTACATTGGAGCTTGTTTCGCCGCTGCTGACTTCAGTGATCTTGTTTAATACTGAACTGGAAGATTGTTGTTCCCATCAGTCACTTAGATACAAAAACATAGGAAAATAGGGTACAGGTTGAAAAAAACGGCAAAAAAAATTTAGACTTAAAAAAAAATAATAATTAACTAATTAAACAATTAAACAAATAATTTTTTTCACATGTGGCCCTAATCATCTTCTGTATCACAATGACGGAAAGCATAAGCCACAAACCATGGCAATAATAAGTGTGTCCCAGCCGTGTGCATCACTTTTTTATTGTCCCATGGAACATGGTTTCCATTGTGTTGTGAGCTTCTCTATTTGCAGTGCTTTTTCTAAATGCTGCATACGTGTTGTCAGATGTTTCTTTATTTGCTTGGGTTTGTGTCTATTTGCACATGGTTTCTTAATTTGCAGTGTGTTGAGCTCTCAGGGCGTAGATCTCAGGTATGTAACATCTTGATATAACAAATGATACAGCCATGTTTAACAAGTCATTTGAAAATAATACAAAATACAGAGAGGCATTTTCAATAGATTCTTCACTTCTTCATGCAGTTCTGTATAGCACTACACATGGATGTGCCTCTCCAGCTCAGTACTGCCATGTGCTGGCAGTCAGGCCTCCTCTGGACAGTAATGGGGGTAGGACGTGAGCCATTTCACAGGACAGTCCCTGGAAACACACACACACACACACATACACACACACACACACACACACACACACACACACACACACACAGACACTCTTTTTTATCTCTATCAGTTATGGGCTGACATTTGATTCTGAATGAAAATCTGCTGAATCTGAAATGGAATTTAATTTCCCATGTCTTCTTTACCTCCACCTTTCCTTCCCTACGTTCTCATTTCCTCATCCATTCCCTCCTTTCCTGTTCTTCCTCTTCTCCTTCCCACCACTTCCTTGCCTTCCCTACCTCGTCCTGTTCTTTCATTAGAGTGCCTTCCTCTTGCTGTGGCTGAGGAGCAGCCCATCAGCAGCAGGTGACCATACGGGATCCTGGATGGAGAACAGGTGTGTTAGTTCTGAGGGGGGTTTGTACCTGTGATGCTTCGGCCCCTTCCTCCGCTGGTACTCGCTCTCATCCACTGTCCACACTGCTCCTTTTCCTCCCTCCACTCGCACAAAGCACTTGTGTAGGCTGAGGTTGTGCCGCACGGCATTCTGGTTGGAACAAGAACATCGTGTTGTCATAGAAACCGTAAAACGTGTTCTTAATAGATGTAACATATTCCTGAAACACATTACTAAAGCACAGGGTAGAACAACTATGGCTTTTAACCGTGTAGTAAAGTTAAGAGCACATTTCCTGTAAACCCCATTGCTTCCTGCCAGGTTACCCATAATGCAGTGTTCATGTCTTTATAGGAGTACCAGCTTGGTCCTTTAAACAGCAAAGTCTTAATTATGACTGAGAATCAGAGGATGGCCAATTACTTCATGTCCTATGGTCCTGTGATAAGGTCCAGGAATTTTGGACCGGGATACATGATAACCTATGTCGGCCTGCAGGGACCCAGGTTCCATTCAGCCCAAGATTATTTGCTCTGGGAGATGGGTCGATCCTAAATGGAATAGATAAACACATAAGAAGCTGGGTCCAGACTAGTTTAATGATAGCCAGATTATTTTAAGAGGATGGAGGAAAATGAAGGGGTGCCGTCAATCAGGAGTGGGCTTGTGAGATGGCTAGGGTGGGGCCCTACAAGAGAAACCACTGCAGTTTAGCAAGTGACAGTAGCTGTAACGCTCCATCAGCGTGAGCAATTTGCTTTCAGCAGGTGTCAGAGTGAATGTTCAAACCTTCCAGGTGGCAGTGTTGTGTCTAAAGAAGAAGAACATGGTGGTGAACCAGTTGTAAATCTCATTCAGAGTGCGCTGTTTGTCGGAGGACTCCAGGATCGCCTGCAAACAGTCAGACACAGTGAGACACACAGGGACATCCAGCCGCCGCTAGAACAGTCTGCAGCACACACACACACACACACACACACACACACACACACACACACACACACACACACACACACACAGGTTTGTGGCCTTACCCTAAACTTAACCATCACAACTAAATGCCTAACCTTAACCCTTACCCTCACCCTAACCATAACCTAATTCTAACCCTAATCCTAAAACCAAGTCTTAACCCTCAAACAGCCCTTTAACCTTGTGGGGTCCAGCATTTTGGCCCCACAAAGCTGTCTGGACCCCACAAGTATACTGGACTCCCGGTTTTTGGACCCCAAGAATGTAGTTAAACAAGAAATCACAGACACACACAGGGACATCCAGCCGCCACTAGAACAGTCTGCAGCACACACTCACACACACACACACACACACACACACACACACACACACACACACACACACACACACACACACACACACACACACACACACACACACATACACTCACACAGAGACAAACACAGACAGACACACACACACACACATTCACACTAACTAACTTTACAATTTACGGTAAAACACTTCTAAAGAGTGTGAAGTGTACTCTCAGTAACTGTCAAAGCACATCAATCATAAAAAGACCAGCTGCACAAATACTAGAGCATCTTGTATTAGAAACTCACCCATCTGATCAAGTAGGCGTAGGTGTACGGAGGCCTGATGTTGTTGTATTTGTAACATTCGATACTGGGGACCAAATCTGTACAACATCAAACACACGTGATCTTTTAGCCATACATTCTGAGAGCATGTACGGACACAATGGGGAGTGTGACCTTATTTAAATGAAAAGCTGAAAGGTTTGGCAATTAATATGATTGCCTAATATAATGAAGTAATCTAAAAGAGTTTAAAAAACAGTGTCACAAGTTTACAAAAACTAAAACATTAAAAAGAATCAAGTTTTAAGAAAGAAAGGAGGTCAAGTCTAGTGACTTGTATTGGCTTAGATGAAGGACGGTAACCCAGAGTGCGTTAACCTGCCAACACATCCCAAGTGCCTTTCGTATTCAAACAGAAATGTATATGAAAGTGTGTGGTAGAAAATATACATAGAACAAATACATGCACTAATACTCACTGTCATTAACATAAAAACAAAGATTGCTGTTTATAAAAAAAAAAAAATCATCTCATAGAAAGACCGTGCTCTTACTTAGACAACCGGAAATGACGTCATCATCAGACAATTGCAAGCTTTCTGAAAATGGTGATACGAGTCGATTTTCGTTCAGACTGGCAGAATGTTTGTCTGAAAACTCTGTGTGTAAAATGCTGATCCACACACACGTAGAATAGAGATCCACAAATGCCTTTGAGATTCACAGATAAAAACTGGATTCACAAATGTCCATTTGAAAGTTGCAAATGTTAAGATGTACACAAATGCTTTTCACTTATTAATAAATGAGTGTAATGTACTGACTGATTTTTGTATTATTTGTGGAACTTGTTTGTGTATTTGCAGATCCGTTTTATATTTGCAAATGATTTTTTTTGTGTTTGTGAAATTTTATATTTCATTACACATTTACACAAATTATCAATCTGTTCACACACATTAAATGAGACATTTCTAATCCCATAGTTTTATCTTGTCTGCACAATATATGAATTTGCGCACATCTATTGTTATTATTGTGTGCACAAGACAGAAAAATTATCTCCTGTGACTGCGGGGGTTTGGTAGAAAGAACTCCAGTATTACATATAAATATAGAATTATGACATAAATCTGACTATAACTAATACTAATTTGTATTCCTTTACATGCAAACTCCAGTTTACTAATCTAATCTAATTTTTCCTCCGTCTAAAAGACTACAATGGTGAAGGAGTAATAAACATGAATCTGTATCATTGAACTGGCCAGATGTGGCTGTGTCTGTGGAACTGTTAGGGAACACCAGTGAGTCAGCCCCTTCACACATGCCACAGCTGAATGTGACATACAAAGTCTTTGAGAGCAAGTATTGATTTTCTTCTTGCTCTACTGTTTTGTCATTAATAACCTTCCACAGACGGTTACCTGGCAGAAGGTGGGTGGACCCAGCAGCTCTGTAGCCATGCTGGGACAACTCCTGCAGGTGTTTAATGTCCCATTGTTGCACTCTGTCTCCATCTGTTACCTGAGGCTGGGGCTGGGGCTGGGCCAGGAACATAGGAAGGCTGTACGGCCACTCGGACGCTGCCTTCAGCAGACATGGTGGACATGAACAGACAGAAAATCATTCAAGAATTGTAGCTAAATATTCAAAATCTTATCAAATAATCTACATTAAGCAAATCTTTTAATCAAGCACATTGTTCTTCTTTTTTTAACATCAAGCCCAGGGGACTACGGATGAAAAATAAGCCTTTTGGCTAATTCTGGCATTTTTAACCCATGTAAAATCATGTGTTTTATTAATTTGCACTGTCCCCTTCTTAAATAAACTGAATTGAATTGAATAAAGAAGAAAGGAACAGTGAAAGCTAAGAGCAATTAAAACCAACATACCAGATCAGTGTATTTGTGTTCAGAGAGGTGCAGATGAAGTTGCATCGCAAGGAGTTTCTGTTTTTCCAGGATGAGCTGAAAAAAGAGAATGCCCATAGTTAAATTCACATCGAACTGTGCTTAAATAAGTGATTTCAAGACGCGAGACCTGCAGACTTTGTTAGTCACTAGTGAAAGTTAGCAGTAGTGTCTGTTGTACTAGCCTCAGATTAACAATGCATTATAATTTATATAAATATTTATATTTTACTCAACTTACTTTGTTTCCATTTCAAATTAAAAACCCTGTAGGGGTGCCTGGGTAGCTCACCTGGTAGAGCGTGCGCCCATATATAGAGGTTTACTCCTCGACGCAGCGTGTTAGACTCTGACCCTTTGCTGCATGTCTTTTGCCCTCTTTTTTATATAAACTAGTGCAGAGCCCGTTTGGAACGGGCGATTGCTTGGCCTGTGGTATTGCTGCTTGTAGAATTCATCAAAACCAAATTGTACCTCAAAATGACTTACAGAAGGACCCCAAATCACTTAATATGCAACTCCACTGTATAGCCTATACTACTGACTTACAGTGTAGGCTACTTCTACATCAGAGGAAGACGTTGTACTACTGTATTTACCTGACAGAGAATGCTGCAGATTCAGAATGTAATCACAAAATATCAGACAGTAATCAGACATTAGCGTCATGGACTCATGGCAGTGTGCTACCCACCCGGCCTGTTATGAGAGCTAATCAGCACATATCTGTTCATCAACCACCAGAACCGGACCGTGTGTGTGTGTGTGTGTGTGTGTGCGTGTGCTCAGAGAGAGAGAGAGAGAGAGAGAGAGAGAGAGAGAGAGAGAAAGAGAGACGGTGTTGTCTTGTGTCAGATCGTTAACGAAATTAACACTTCAGCAGAGGTGTTCATTTTCACACAGGTTTAGTGGCTTGACGGTTAACGGGAAATAGGGGATTTGATTCGCGGAGTTATTTTGGCGACTTAATTAACCCGACCTAGGGTGAGTCTGATGAAAACTGATGTATCTGCCTGGTTCAACTCTCACATTTTCTCGCATTGCACCGCTATAACATTGCACCAAAGGAGTAATCTCCAAGATTAGGCTACGTTATGTTCTGTCAGCTCACAGCAATTTAAAGGGATACTTCACCGATTTAGCATTAAGCTTTGTATCAGTAGAAACACGGTATTTTTGAATGACTGTGCTTCCCTCCCTCATGTCCCCCTGAGAGGGGAGATCTCTGTATTGTGGGTCTGCAAAAAAATCTTCCGATGACGTAAAATGACGATTTTTGCGTCATCGGAAGATTTTTGCCCAGAGGCAAAGGACTACAGCCAGTACTAAGAGCTACTTCCGCATAGCCCATACGGGGTTGGACTCCGGCATTCTCCGAAATTTCACGAACCAAAACGACTGTCAGCCATCTTGAATCCTCGCGTAGCTTAGTGGCTTCTCAGCATCAAAACTTTAGATAGATAGATAGATAGATGTCTTAATCCCGAAGGAAATTTTAGAACAACAATTATATGCATTCAAACTAATACCGGGATACATTGGTACAGATCGGAGAATATGCAGGACACTTTATTACAGATGGAATACTCGACACAGCTTCGCCCGCCTGCTATGGAGACCAGCGGTGCTGATCGACGCCTCTGGCCGGTGAAGGGACATCATCAGCGGGGGACGTTGAATGCTAGTCGGCCACCTGTTCCATCAATCCTGCTTGCAAGTGTCCGCTCATTAGACAACAAACTGGACTACATCCAACTTCAATGAAACTCCCAACGCGAGTTCAGAGACTGTTGTGTTTCTGTTGTTGTGGAAACAATTGCTGTATCGGACTATCCAGCTACGGACTATCCAGCTACCGGTCTAGCTACTCTACTAGCTCTGTCAGAGACTAGCTAGTGGAGGTGAGCTGTGTTAACACAGACTGCCAGAAATGGGGGTGCTTGTATCCAACTAACTGCTAACTGCTGGTGGAGTTTGGGCGGTATTTAACAGTTACATTCTACATTACACGCAAATTTGTATACTCGGTGATACAGTCTACCAAACGCTAATGCTAGTAGCTAGCTATGTGTTAGCTGAACTTTACGGAGCATATCATGTGTGTCCATTGGATGGACAGTCGCAGTTAACGAAACCCCAACTGCTCACAAAAAGTCATTAAATTGAAATCGAACACCATTGTTAGCTTTATAAGACCTTGGGGTACATGTCATGTAAGTGGCGTGACGAAATTCAATCTGTAAATATACGAAAGTTATGCTGCAAATGAAGCTAGCTAACTGGCTGCTATCTGTACACATAGGATTGGAGGGACAGTTGCAGCTAACGAAACCCCTAATGTTCACAAAAAGTCATTACATTGAAATCGAACACCATTGTTAGCTTTATAAGACATTGGGGTATATGTTATGTAAGTGGCGTGACTAAATTCAAACTGTAAATATACGATTTACGAGTTATGCCGAAAGTGTAGCCTAGCTTGCAGCTCCGGAGCTCCGCAGAGCCCCGACCCCCGGTCACCGAGAAACGGTGACTTTCACTGGGTATGGAGGTTGCCGCTTTCTCGTCAGACTCTGTGGAGCTCCTAAAGTCCGACACGTCTTACCAAATTTGCAATTAGCCATACATTTTCGTAAAATGGCCCATATTTGAGCTTTATATAGTTGATTTCTCGCTTAAAAAAGTCTCAGAAGTGAATTTAATAACGAAATAGCCCGACAAACAACGTATAACTTTGCAGTGTCTGAAATATGAGACCTGCTGTCTCGTCTCCAATGTGTTTTACAGCCTACCAAGCGCTAATGCTAGTATGTGTTAGCTGAACTTTACGGAGCATATAATGTGTTTCGTATGTCGTTTTTATATATTTGAATTGTGTAACCACTTGAGCCACGGTGAAACGTTGTTTCGTGTAGCTATATGGTTGAAATGACAATAAAACACAGTTGAATTGAGTTGACCGTCTCACTATCTGTCTGTCTGTCTGTAAACGGTAGGCGTGGCTTGGGAGTGGACTCAGAGCAGCGAAGCAAGTGCATTCTGGGATTTGGTGTCTTTCAGCCACATGAGCCAAAAACACATTTTCTGGCTTTTCTCAGCCTAGAAGGCACCAATTTCATTTTTTTTTCACATTTATACTACATAAGTGACCCAATTTAAAGATATATTCAGCTTTCCAGCGGTGAAATATCCCTTTAATACAATAGCAGGAAAAGAGTCCCGCCCCCCGCTGTTCTAAAGCGTTCTGCATGTGGCGTCTGCTGATGTGCAGGTTACCTTCCCCCCAAACACAGACACACATACAGATACGTCTCGCTTTATAAGATAAATAGCCTACCTATAAGTGGCATCACGCTCTGTCTGCACTTGTTGTGTGGTTGTGCCTTGCATATGTGGGATTCTGATACGTCCTTAAATTCGGGAATTGTCATTTGTTTATTCAAAGTCAAAGACAGTCCAAAGTAGTGCAACTTTGCACATTTTTGTGGGTCTGAGGTGTATGTCACATTCAGCGAGGTAGCCAGCATGCAGCGGCCATGCGGGATGTGTGCAGAACAGAACACATGCATGCGAGTGTCAGAAGACAGTGTTGTCATACTGCAATTTTAAACTGTATGAACCGTACAAACAACTATTGCTTGCCATTTCTCTCTTTGTATTCACTTTTTAGCAGGTGTTCAGGAATTAAATTAAATTAAATTAGATGCCAAAACACTGCCCAGAGGTTTAGGATACTGCAGCAACAACTCTCTTTTCCCATCATTCTTAGCACTGTACAAATCCAACGTATCCTCATGCAACAGTTTATATATCTTAGAAAAAGTTATGCACAATTGTTGGTGCTTTATCTCTGTGATTTTTCAATTGTGAGTGATGTGAGTTTTGACAGAGCCATGACATCATATGTGGGGGATAGTGTCAGTAAATTTGAGTAAAACACAGACTCCACTTATCCCGTATGAATGCGCTGAACGACACAATGATGTGACATGGGGGGGAGGAGGGGTCAATTCTAAATCACTTGAGGTATTCTGGTAATACTAGATTTATGATTATCTGATGAAAAACTGTTTTATAATGAAATGATTTAAGGTTCTGTACTCGACATTCAGAACAACATAGCAGCAAACAACTTCGTAAAGATATAGTGGATAAAAGTTTGTGTTGGAATCTGAGCTTCTCTGTTCTTTGTTTTGTTAGCCGGTCCGGCTGCGAGTGCATGTGAGTGCATGTGAGTGCCTTGTGTGTCGGTATCAGACGCCACAGGCCGTGTCAAAGCATTGGTATTTTGATGAGTTGGGGAATGGTCTGTGAGAGCTGTGTGGGGAATGGTCTGTGAGAGCTGTGTGGAGGCAATCCCAGCCCACTTTCTTTCTGAATATCGAGTACAGCCCCTTTTAAAATGCAGCTCTGCAGTTACTTTTAGTCCTCCTGACTGAGCTCATTAGTGGCACCCACCCGGCCCGTTATGAGAGCCAATCCGCAACGCTTAACATGCAAAGAAATGTGTTAATCAAACACCCGAACCCGACCTGCCATTTGCAAACTTTATGCATTATAGTAGCACAATTGTCAGGAGTGAGGACAGAGACACCAAGAGACGGACTGAGCGCCACAGCAAGAGAGTTTTCATTTTTCAAACTACATTTTAGTTATGTCTTTTTTTCGTCAGCGATATTGCATGTTTACCATCACAGTTAGCGTTTAATGATGTCGGCTGTCTCGTCATCTTCTTGGATTAGTCATAGAAAAATAGGTAGTATGGGGGAAGATAGTCTAGTACGTGTTTTTGACAATTTGTTTCAAAAGAGTATTCATGATGTAGTTGTAGACCTCGCTGGTTTCTTTAGTTCTTACCTGACTCTCCATGCACTGCACAATATCTTGCTGGACCTTCCACTGAGCAATGCTTCTGTCACCACGACTGTGTTCAGAATGGAGATGCCTAGAACACCAAAAAGAACATGGTTAATGGTCCGGTGTATTTAGGAAATACACTTTTTTGCCATGAAACCCTAAATCGGATGAGAAGCCCTGATCTCTTTGTGTCCAGTACAGAGACAGTCCTGATGTTCTGTTCAAGTCCTTTCCCCTATAGATATGTGTCTTATCCTACCAGAAGCCAACCGTAGCCCAGCCAAATATAGTCATCCCTGCCATGCCTAAACATAACCTGATGTCAACTTAAATTCTAAAGTCATAACCTTTTCCTCTATACTCCCATCGGGTTGCAGATACAACACACTTGGTGGTGGAAAAGTTTAGTCCCCTCTGCAATAGAGGCTCAGAATGCAATAGCCTGCTAATGTATTCTTCTTTCTTATCTGCATTCATGTCTGTAGTTATATAACTGGATTTATTGACATATGTGAGTTATGTACTGTTCAATGCATCTATGTTTTGGAGGCACACATAATTCACACACTGTGAAACACAATTACCCCCTTGAGGACAATAACTCACCACAAAGGGCAGCACTTTTACACTGCTGAAATTATGATTTCATAACCGTGACGTCATTGGACAAAATTACCAAACAAGTTAAAGACAGCCGCTGTGATGTGAGTTTGGCTGTAATCACTTGTAAAATGATCACACAGAGAGAAAGTCAGAAGTGATAGAATGTCTTACTTTTCCTCCTACATAGTGCACAGCCCCTATCTGCAGTACTACATGACGTGGCCACTACATGACGCGCACGGCAGCTCGCTACTGCTCCTCAGTCAGTGACCGAGAGCAGCTGCAACAGAGAGAGAGAGAGAGCTCTCTCGGGACAATACTGGCATCTCTCTTCTAAAGTCGCTAGATTTGTCTCTTGGTGCTTTTTCAAACCCACCCCCGCTGCTGTACAGAGGCTCGTAGGCTCTCTATTGGTAGCAGGGCTGTAAACCAATCAGCTGTCTAGGGATGTAGCGACTCCCCGCCCCCGCTGCTGTACTGCGCATGCGGGAGACTCACACACAAACAAACACGCACGCACAGAGATTCCGCGATTTATAGTTAGATGTATTATTAACAATAACAAACACACGACACATATATTTCTGTCATTTATAAAATTTCTACAATGATTGAAAGAAGTTGGAATTTGTTTTTTTGAAATGAAATGTAGCTGTGCTTTGTCAATTAAATCTGGTTGGTTTGTCAAATACATATTATGGTCCAGTAAACCTTACAACCATACTATGATTCATACAGAAAGTTACATGTTATTATAAATCTCAACACTATATGCACATCAGGTCTCCTCCTAACTCCTAATTAAATCATATTACACTTAAGGCTATCCAAAGTTAATTATGCTCATTTTGTTTGTTATAGATCATTGTTCATTTTTTTAAGTGTTTTAATCCGTGTTTTGAGGATCCTAATAATGTTAAACAAGACGTTGTTTTGTACTATACATGTCCGTGTTGCACACAAGATCTCATCTGAGCAGATTTCTGTCATGCAAAGAACTCTGGATTGTAGTTTAAAACTTTTACAGCAAACTTGTATATTATATAAATAAAATGCTGGTTTTTATTCGGGCTCAAGTGCATAAATAATAGTTAATAGGTACGGGTACGGAGAGAACGAGAACTGAAGGCTCGGTTAGCAACGATTAGCTCCGGTTAGCAGTTAGCTCCAGGTAACTCCAAATACAGATGACCTCCAGCGGGAACACACTACTGCGGAGAGAGTGCACAACCAGACTCATAAATGGCATTCAGGGCGCTTTCACAGCGCAGGGTTTCTACGGGTTTATCAATACAATGAATCCCATGGGAAGCCACAAGCAGCATGCTACTTATAACGTAAGCCTGGCTCTGACCCTGAAGTGAACTGTTGACGCTGTGATATGCATGTGGTGTGTGAGTTAATTGTGCGTCATTATCAGACGCCCGCGGGCAGTGACAAAGCATCAGTATTTTGACGAATTACGGAACGGTCTGTGAGAGCCGTATGGAGGCAACCCCAGCCCACTTTCTTTCTGAATATTGAGCACAGCACCTTTAAAAATGATTCTTCTGTAATCTGTACCTCCTAAAGGTTAAAAATAACCATTCCCAAAAATGCCGCACCACTTCAAAGACATGTGATTCCATGACTGTAGTACTCAGAAGTTGACTTACTTTAAGAAACTAGGGAAATCCTCAGACAGCACGTCACAGCCAGGCCAGCGGCAGAGGCCCCTCACAAACAGAGCACTGGTCTCCTCAGGGGGGCTGCGTGAACACAAAGAGCTCAGTAATGTACCAGGGATGTAACAAAGTATTTTCAGACTTAAGGTACTGTAAGCCAACTGCCAAACAAATTCAATTAAATTTTGTTTATAGTATTATCTCAAGACAATTTACAGATAGAGTAGGTCTAGACCATACTCAATTCCAATAGCCAACAATTCCAATAACTCCCCCAAGTGCAACAGTGGTGTGGAAAAACTTCCTTTTAGGCAGAAACTTCAAACAGAACCAGGCTCTTGGTGGGCAGCCAGCTGCCGGAGCCGGTTGAGACGCCAAATTGTTTTTCCTACTATGGCCACGCCAAGACCCGCCCCCGCCCCCGATTGAAGGGCAGGTCAGAGACACTGATACAGATATAGAGAAATATGCTTCATAGAAATTATAGCAGTTGGTTCTGATGAACAGTGGAAACTAAAGTAATAATAAAGATAATGGAACTATGACTAGATATAATACTTTCTAGCAGTTCAGGGCATAGCAGGGCATAGCAGGGCATAGCATCCCTGAGGCCTGACATGGTCATTTGATCGAACTAACAGTCCTGTAGGAAGAACAGTGCGAAGAGACCTCGGAGAGGAAAGCCACCAAGTAACAGGAACTGGTCCATCAATTCAGGGACAAAGGGTGGCAGGACTGGCTGTTCCCAGTTGATGTCGGCTGCAGGGGTTTTCCGGTGCAGTCATGTGGAGGATGCTTAAAGCTCTGGAAATAGCAGAGAGGGAGAGGAATACAGCTGCTCGCTGGCTAGGCGAGGCAACGGAAAGAGCCTCTTTTTGGCTCTGGAACAGGAGGAAGGAGTTGAGCTGGAAGCCAGGAGAAGATGGGCAGTGACTGGCCATCACTGCCGACCTGCCAACCAGAGGATGTTGTGGTTCAGGGTTGAAATGTCCGATGATAGTTGGACACTACCCGACAACATCTTCTCCTGGTTGAAAGCTACAGTCAGAAGAAAGCGACTAGGATATAGATATATTCATCAGTAAATCCCCTGGGAGACCAGTGACTTCCAGGAAATTATGGATGGCATCGAAGGAAGAATGTAGCTTCACGGACATGTAGTGCCTCGCTCCCACAACTTATGTTGTCTTAACTTAACCAAGTAATTCTACCATAACTTCACTCAAAACAGAGGAAACTGTAACTCCTCGTGACATCCGGATAAATTATGCCTACTAAAGTTGCAAAAAGCAACACTGATCAGGGAGCTACTAGCCCTGACGACGGAGAAGTGCTGATCTCCATCTACGAGGACTGCGCACTGGAGGTTTTGGAGCATCGACATTACACACAGTACCGTGAGGTAAAAATCTACGGTCTATACGTTAGATTAATGTTACTCACCAAACATTGTGTACGTTGTGCCTTGGTAAGCCTTTTTTTCTTTGTTTCTGCTGCTTGCGGAGTGTGTGAACAATTTTTAAAAGCTCTCCCCCCTATTTATTTAAAATACTGTTTCACGGAAAAAGTTGAACTGATGACTATGGGCATAAATTATGATTTTCTAAAACTAGGGACTTTCTACTACAGAGGCATGTATTTGCTGAGTTCACTTGACTCACTCTGTCCTCATTATACGTCTCTGTTATCTTTATTCATTCACTTAATTTTTTTTATGAAAAAATGGGAGAGTGTTCTTCTGTTTTTCATCTGAAGTATAGCATCTAAAGTTACATTTCTCAAATTTTAAAAGGATTGTTTTTTTTTTTTAATTTATTTTCCTTATAAAGCTCTCAACATAATGTTGTGGGTAGAGAGCGAATGAAACAGGGAGCTAGTTTCTGCTGACAATAGTAGTAGATTATCTGTGTAGGCATTTGCATGTATGTATGTATGTATGTATGTATGTATGTATGTATATGTTCTGTATGTATATGTTGTTGATGTTGTTGTTGTTGTTGTTGTTATATGATCCCAGCAAACTCTTTGCTGAATTTCTAAAGTTAATCGCGATTTTATCCCATGTTTTATCACATGATTAAAATTTTATTATGTTTTATTTCAGAACTGTTTTTAAGTACATATTAACAATGGAAATCAATTCTTACCAGTTTATCTTGATTGGGAGTCAAATGAATGCAAATAAAGTTGCTTTATGAACTTTACTTTAAGATTTGTATTTGTTTATTATTTATTTACTGTAAACAAAAGAAAAATGTGCGACTCTGTCATTACTGCACAATTCAGAACATGCCAACCGTAGTACGTCTTTAAGACCCGAGTCTTCTACGATGCTGACAGGTCTGCAGTTAGTTGCCACCCATTTTGCAAGAGCTGTAGCCTAGTAATTTTTGGGGATTTGGTTTCATCCACAGGTCAGCAAGTAGCACTCTCCGAAATAGTGCTTTGCCTGAGCCCGTTAGCATCAACCTGAGTCACTGTAAATCTACTACTATGCTTAGCTCGTAGGTAAAAACCCCATTCAGAATTGTGTTGCAGCTGTCTTTCTCCATTATGCCTGCAGCAGCAGGATGTGTTACGAGGAAGTATGGCAGCTTGATGATAAATAAAGGTGCGGAAAAGGGTCAAAATAGTAGCCTAGCTAAATTCTAGTGATTTTAGAACAGCTAAGGGGCGTTTTTAGTGTAAAATAAATTAATAATGGCGGCATGCGATTAATGCGATTTAAAAAAATGAAGGTCGTTAATGCTGACAGACCTAAAAAAACTACTCATTTTTGCACCTAAACATCAGAAGCTTATGTTAACATCATGATGATTTAGTTACTTTACTTTCCAACTCTGACTGTAGCTTTGATGGTATTGGTTGCAGTGAAACCTGGCTTAATGATAGGATCTTTACTGATATTCTTAAACTTGATGGCTATAAGCTATTTATCAAAAACAGGCACTGGCGGGGGTGTTTGTTTATGTGTGCACTCCAGACATCATATGAGTGTTTGCGATGACATTGTCCTAGATGATGATCATTCTGACTCCCCTTTTATTGAGATAAACCTAACCATTGCTAAAAAAAAACTCATAGTCGGAGTAATTTATCGCCCCGCTGACTCCGACCTTGATACTTTTAAGGTCAAACTGGAGGAAATTTTAATTTTCTATCTTCTATCTTGGAAAGTACTAAATGAAGTCCTAAACAACAGCCATAAGAACACCGTGCTCCCTGATACCGTAGGTATGCATTTACATTTAAGTAGTAATGTCACTAATGACATTGATCGAGCAAATAATTACTTGTCTCCATCGGGGAAAATCTCTCCAACAAAATAAACCAACCCCAGGGTGTCTCTTTTAACCATTATTTACCAGATAACTATGTCAACTCCTTTTTATGAAGCCAACCGACTGCAATGAAGTCTATAAAATCCTCATGTTCTGAAAATATGAAATATTCTGAAAGCCATTGCACTTGTAATCATGGAGCCACTTATTGTATCAATCGTTCTCTGCTCTCTGGAATTGTGCCGAAAAGGGCAAAAATTGCAAGAACTATACCAGTATTTAAATCAGGGGATAAACATGATATGAGCCATTATCGTCCCATATCAATCTTGCCTACAATCTCTAAGGTGTTAGTAGTAGTGTACAATAGGCTGAATGGCTACCTTGATAATCTAAATAGTATTGCTTCATCCCTGTATGGCTTCAGGAAATATAAGGCATTTGACACTATTGATTTTGACATCTTATTGAATAAATTGCATCATTATGGAATCAGAGGACTACTGCTTAGCTGGTTCACAAGTTATTTATTTGGCAGACAGCAATATGTAATAAATGAACAAATTTCCACAAGTCACCCATCAAATTTGGAGTCCCCCAGGGCTCCATTTTGTGGGCTCTCCTGTTTATATTATATATTAATGACTTCCTCCATGGTCTTACACAAAGTTTTATTTGCTGATGACACAAACTTATTTATGTCACATAAGAGTCCAATTGCACTGCAAGAAGTAATAAATAGTAAACAGTTTTGATGTAACAAACTATCTCTCAACAATCTATCAACAAGACAAACTAGAGTGTGTTTCATTCCAACAAAATTCAAAACAAGCATGTTTGTCTTTGTCTTATTGACAAATAAATGAACAAATTATTGAAAGAGTAAATACCACTAAATTCCTTGGGGGTCCATGTTGATGAATGTTTAAATCTCAAATGCTATATTGATCACTTAACAAAAAAGTAATCTAAATACGTTGGACTATTTTCTAAATTAAAACATTTTCTCCCACACTCAGCACTTCTCACCTTATATAACTTAGTCTAAGCCCCATTTAAACTATTGTAATGTTATATGGTGTAGCAATTTCCCCATCCTTTTGAAAAAAACTACAGACCTTACAGAATAAAAATCATACAGGCATTAACGTGGTCTGAACCCAGTACTCCCACTCATCCTTTGTTACGTTAAGCTAAGGCGAATATAATGTCTTTCAAAATGCTTGCATGATATTTCAGGTCATTCACAGGTTAAATTACAGATTGTGTGAGCTTGTTCCAATCTGTCGTCCCCAGCACACTTATGACATAAGGGAAAAACATCTAATCACTGGTAAAAAACGAAGGCTGAAGTGCACGAGCCTGAATGTAGTTTGTTGCGGACCGCAGATTTGGAACGAGCTTGATGAAAGCTTGAAATTGTCGCATTCTGTCTTCATCTTCAAGAAAAATCTGAAGGAAAAATTGCTTATAATATATGATTGTTGATTATTTATAAAGTGTTATATTTCTACTGGGATTGTCTGTATTTCTGTGGTATTTGTCTGTGTTGTGTCTATTGTGAATTGAGTTTTTTATTATCTTTATATGCTGTGTTGTATATTTAATGTTATTGGGCCCCCTCCGAAAAGCTTTTAGTAGCTAATTTGGGGTATCCTATTTCACGCGTCCTACATATGATCTGAAATTGTGTTTTAATGACACGATGATGATGTGTGAATAAACTGAAACTGAACTGAAACGGAAGTGAACACTACGGTGGCCGACAAGGGTAAACGCCCTGCAACTTAAGATAAATAAAAATGCACTGAAAATAAAAAACGATGCAAAAAGAAAAGCATGCAAACCCCGAAAAAAGAATGTTCTCCAGGCCTCTAGTGGGGTCGAAAATCCAGCTGTTCCACTTAGCGGCTCCCTTTAGAGCCCCGGAGAACTTCCGTTGTGTAATCTGGATGCTGAGTTTTTTTGTTGCATTTTTTTTCTGGGTTTGTGTGCTTTTCTTTTTGCATCGTTTCATATTTGCAGCGCGTTCATCTATTTGGTTGTGTTGTGTGTATTTGCAGCGTGTTTATGTATTTGGTTGTGTTGTGGTATTTGCAGCGCAAAATTAGAATTTCATTTTGTGTACTGCCACGGGGAAATTAAACGCCACACGCCGGCGACAACAACAGGACGGACCGGGGAAATTAAACGCCACACGCCGGCAACAACAACGGACGGACCGCCACACAGGGATGCGTTCCCCGGGCGCACAGACACGATCCGCGGTCTCTGTGGCACGCAACAATGGGACGGTTGAGGTTAGGAAAAAAAAGAACTGGGAAAGGAACCGTCACACGCCGGACACGCCGACAAAAGGAACTGCAACACGCGGGACGTGATCCCCACTCTCCGGGGTGAAAGTCCTGTGTTGTTTGACCCATCCACCACCCCGACCAATCTCCCTATGCGGATCTTTGGCTTTTTATACTACTCTCTACCGTTGTTAAAAAAAAAATGACATATTCGTGTCCTGTTCACGAATCAATAGATTCAATAACCGTGACCATTTCACGAACTGCCATGAGACTGGGCTGCGTAGAACACAGATTATGAGCGATTCTTTCACCCCATAGTCACCAAAGTAAATACTTACAGGCCACATATCTCCAGAACATTCTGATACTAAAATGGCATTTTTCAAACAGACACATCAGGAGTAAATTTACTTTGTTCCAGACCTGTTTCTGTCTCAGGACAAAACTCTTGTTTCCCACATTAGACCTATTTTTAGTGATGTCTCCACATTCCTAGAATTCAGCAATTACTTTTGTGAGTACAGTGTTATCATAACTGAACGTACCAATGGCCAGACTTACAGAAATATGACACAAGTTGTAATAAACCATAGTGTTGTAGTCGAGTCACCAACTGTCGAGTCCGAGTCCAGTCTTGAGTCCCCAGTGTTCGAGTCCGATTCCAAGTCCAAGTCACCAAAGAAGAGTCCGAGTCAAGTCCGAGTCACTATTACCTGAGTTCGAGTCCGAGTCCAATCTCGAGTCCCCAGTGTTCGAGTCCGATTCCAAGTCAGAGTCACCGGAGTCCGAGTCGAGTCTGAGTCAAGACACCATTACCTGAGTTCGAGTCCGAGTCAAGTCTTGAGTCCCCAGTGTTCGAGTCCAAGTTGAGTTGTCAAGGTTGAGTCTGTGTTGAATTCCAAGACTGCTTACATTTCTCCACTCTGGCACCTTTAAAGAGCTTATATACTAATAAAAGAGGGTCTACAACAAATAAAAATGACACCACTGTAATGATTGCAAAGGGAGTTTATTTTCCGACTTTTTTCTAAACAACATTTAGCACTGCTCTTTCCTAACCTGACTCCGCCAGATGGATTGCTTCGCATTTGCTCGGCATATCCATCTGAGAACTTTCCCTTGGAGAACTTTTGGGAAGGGGCGAAAATACTGGTTAGCTGATTGGATAAACCATCTGTCTATCACCACCTATGTTGGTGATAGACGGGCCAAATCAATCAATCAGATCAATGAAGCTAGCTAAGTTAGTGTAGCTATCATTAGTTTGGCTTCAAGGACCTTGCGGTTCTTCTAATGCCATCATTTAACATACAATTAAATTAGGTAACGTAGATAACGTTAATGTTTTTAAACTTACCATTTGTATGTGACATGAACCTCATCAACGACAATCCCCACCAAGTTTTCACAGTACACTTCTGAAGAAGAACAAAAACATCTTTTCCTCCGAGAAAAGCCTCCAGTGCCCTTTTTTGTTCTTCTTTCAATGAAGTAATACTTTCTAATTCGGATAAAACTTGTGCGATAGCTACGCTCATCTCATCCGTGGTAGCCGCCATGTTGTTTAGACTGAACAGTCTAAACAACTGTTGCGTCATGCCTAAACCCGCCTCAAAACAAACGCTGATTTGTCAGTTGTTTGGCGAACGGCTCCAAATTTTCTCTTTCTCAAGATGCCAGACTGATCTGCGAATGGAAAACTGGAGCTCGCGAGATCAGGACGGTCTCAGGAGGATAGCTCTTTCCAGCATTGAATGTAAAATCCGTGTAGGCGAATCACGATCCGGGGCGCATCTCTCTCCTTTGTTACGAGAGTAGTGAGCAGTGAGTGTGTTGTCAAGCAAGGAGAGTAAGCGGTAGCGGCGTCTGACTGAGAAGCCTATGTGTGGCTGTGGGAAAAAGAGATCCCAAAGATGATGTAAAGTGAGTTAACAGTTAACAATAAACAAGAAGCTGCTCACGGCATGGTGGCTTCATCTTTTGTTAATACTGTCGGTGAAGTAAAGGGTGTTATCCCCAAAAGAACATCAGCCCTGGATGGAACGTCTCCCCAGCTGCTTCCCGGCCGGTCTTGGTGCCCGAAACAGGAAAAGTGGAACATCTTATATAAAATTTTTATAACCTATTTAGTCAGAAACTTCATCCAACGTCTGAATGCTCAAGTCCGATTTTATATATCCACGAGTCCGCGTCGAAGTATAAGTCATCAGTCCGTGAGTCCAAGTCAAGTCACGAGTCTAGAGAATAGAGAACTGGTGTGAACCCAAGATACTGGAACTGATTTATTTGGAGCAGTGACAAAACATTTTCCAGCAGAGTACAGTTGTTGGCACTAATCTCCGTCACCACAGAACAGTAGTAAACCGTGACTCTTAACCCTTGGCCCTCTGACCCCCCCCCCTTCCCTTGTCTGGAAAAAAGCAAACTACCAGCCTAGCTTATTTTGTCCTCTCTTATAGTATTGCAAACATTATGTATGACAATCATGCTTTGAAACAAAAATTAAGTTTTAGCCTTAACACAGCAACAAGCAAACAGAGAGAGTGAGTATTATCACCAAAACAAAAACCAGCTGATTTCTAAAGTGAGATGCAAATCCACCTTACAAATAAGAACATCATCACACAGGCTGTGCGTGTGCACTTTAGCAGAATATGGTGACAACCGGCTGGGGTGCTACACACATGACACAGCGACCCCCTCCTACCACACAAAACCAACATGTCATGTGCCTACACAGCATGACAGCGCGCACACACAGGTTAGTGACCATCAGCAACACACACTTCAGAACCAGGGACAGTAAACAGCGATCACTGTGTTTTGAAACCAACCACCACGGACCTGGGCCAGGACCCGACTACACTTGACCCCAAAGTTCAGTTGGTTTAATAATATGAACAGGGCTTAACGGTAAGTTAAAAAATGTAGGAATGACTTACATAAGTTAACTGCTATTACTGTTGTAGGTAATTTGTACAGTAATACAATAGTGTCATTAATACAAAATGTTATGAAGTGTGATATTTCTCTTTTGAATTAAATTCTATTGATCAGTAAATTGTCAGTGATGTAGATACAGTAGCAGTGTAACGGACCGCCCCTACGGTACTGTACTCAGTATTCAGGGGCACGTTCAATCTCAAAACGGTTGGCGCCGCTTTGGTACAGTTTCCAGGTAGTTTGGTGGGTGTGTCACATATGATATCCAATCAGCAGAGACGTATGTCGTATGCCGTTTCAGTGTAAATAAACGTTTTGGTGGGGCTGAACTTGGCCAGGCTTCTGTCTGCTTTCTTTTTAAAGGCATACTATGTAACTTTTCCCTCTTCGGGCCCCCTACAGGTTGTCTCATTGGAACTACGGCTCGCGGGACTGTAGTTCCAATGAGACAACCTGTAGACACTTTTGAAGCTGTGGTGGAGAGGAGGTCACTGAACAAACTGTTATCTATTATGGATAACCCCGACCACCCTCTCCACCCCACACTGGTCCAACAGAGGAGCACCTTCTCTAAGAGGCTCCGACAGCTTCGATGTCACACGGACCACTACAGGAAATCAGTCCTACCACAGGCAATTCAACTTTTTAACACTTCATCTCTGAGTGTGAGATAAGACTCATAGACATCACAACTGCACTAAATGCACCTTGCACAATAGGTTTATCTACATCTTTATCAATACTAGTTAAACAGTTGTACATTTTTTATTCCCAACTAGTATATACATTTTAATATTTGTTTTTGTATTCTATTCTATTATTATTTCATGTATATTGTATCCTATTATTTAATGTATATTATGTATGTGTGCTGTGTGTCTGATAGTTTGTTGCTGCAGCACTGTAATTTCCCATTTTCTTTTGGGATCAATAAAAAATCTATCTATCTATCTATCTATCTATCTATCTATCTATCTATCTATCTATGGATCTATAAATACATTGAGATCAAGTTATTTGAAAAGTTGATGGTAGAAGCTGCTAACATCAGGAAGAGGATCAGGTGTGTCTGCTGAGAAGAGGGGTGAATACCTGTATGTATGTCTTTGCTGAATTACAGGAAATCCGGATTTTGATTCGGTACATCTGGTCACTAATATAGCTGAATTGTTATTTTTCTTCTAGATGTGTCTCTGTTTTTGTGAACGGAGTTCTGCTGATAGACTATAGATTGAGCGAGTGGTTCATGACCTGCTCTTATCTTCTTATCAACTTCATTTGTTGACACCATCAGTTTATTCTTATTTTTTGACCGCCTGCTCCCACGCAGCAAAGTTAAAACCGCAGAAGACAGCAAGGTGAAGATGTGCTGAAGTCAGTCCGCAGAGCCCTGAAGCCCAGCCCCCGCTGTTATTCACAGTTTATCAACATGGAACCTGTCGCCTGTCCAAACTGCACCACATTCAACACGCCACGTCATTGGGTACCCCATTCTCATTCTCCCACCATACCCACTCCCTTGCCAGATACCCTAGCGGACATGATCATAAGCTTTTTCCAAGTCCACAACTCCCATGACCACTTCAGCTGCTCCACGGAATCTGCATTCGTTTAACCTTGCCAAATAAGAGAACTTTTATGTAATTATATAAGCGTATTTTTCTCCAACCCATTAATTATGATGCTTTGAGTCATTTGCATAATTTGGGATTCAATGTAAATGTGAGAAAGTCACCCATCATGATGAAGCCTGGCCTCGATGGAACTCTGCTTTGGACCAGCTCTCCTCGAGGGGAGGAAGTGATCACTTCGCCTGGGTGGTGAAGACGCCTGGAGAACACAGCCGGCATCCACATCTTCCTTGCACATGGAGACAGCAGCACTCTTGCCTGGATGCACTGGGGAAGACAGCATTGATCTGTTATCAATACTGCCACTGCCGATGCTAAGAATGCTGTGAAAATCCTTCTTCAGTTGATTTATTCAGTTAAGAAAACAGAAAGAACATCAAGCACGGATGCAAGAGTGACTTTGTTTCTAAAGCCCAGCGCCATACTTTATATCAAGGCTGACACTGTTTGTGCAGACTGGAGAGGATAGCTAAAAATACTAGCACACATAAAATGCTTGTCATGTACAATGATGCAGAAGCTGGTTTGGTACCGTGCTGTTGTGTGGAAGCTGTGTGGGGAACCTGCCGCAGCACTGATGCTCTCTGCTGCTTCTGCCTGACGCCTGCCATACTGCTCACACACTGCAAGGAGAAAACACCAATGGCAACATGTGAATTATGTGACAAAAAAATTATTATTTGGGCCTGATGTAAGAACATCTTTTTCTTTTTATTGTTAACAAGCTCTCTAAACTTGACCAACTTGTCATAAGTGGCTAATTTCAGCCTAATGAACACCACCTGATGGTCATGAGGAGGTTTCAGTATTGGCTAATCAACGCCCCTAAAAGTGCCATAAGGCTGCCTGTTCCGCCAGTTTCACTCACAAAAGCTACATAGCTGTACTGTAGCAGAAATAAAGAGGGTATGATTTGATTTGACATGAACGTATTTCCAAAGCAAAGCAGTCCATGGCTTTTATGTGATGTGGCCACATTAGTTTTGTATTTCGTTGAGTGGGTTTGGTGATGGTGATTTCGGGGCTATTTCATGTTAAACTAAAAGGATCTTACTCTTTAACAAAAAGGTCCATCTCTGTAGGGATCCTTTCCATAATGTTGTCAGACACTTAGAATAATAATCGGAGCCTGTCAGCGGCAAAAACAGCACTTTTAGTGGACGCTAACTGACGCTAAACATTTGTCCTATAGGTTTACATTACAGCTTGTTTCACCGCCACTGACTGCAGCGATCTCGCTTAATAATAATAATAATAATAATAATAATAATAATAATACATTTTATTTATATAATGCTTTACATGGTACTCAAATACACTTTACAGTAAAACCAGCACATATAGCACATTAAGATACAGATAAGCAATAAAGACAACACATAAAACAAGTATATTAAAGCAATTTAAAACACTAAAAAAACAGTAACTGTCAGGTGAGAAATGTAAGACAATTGTATGTGGAAAGCTAATCTGAAGAGGTGTGTTTTGATTAGTGTTTGGAATGTGTCCTGGTCAGTACAGTCACAGATGTGTATGGGTAGGGAGTTCCAGAGGGAGGAGGCTGCGATGGTGAAAGCTCTGTCACCCCAGGTACGGTGCTTGGTCCTGAGTGGTGGGGAGAGGAGGTTTACGTGGACCAATGTCAAAGATTGTTGTTCCCATCAGTCACTTAGACACAAAAACATAGGATGATAGGGTCCAGGTTGAAAAGTAATGAAGTGAGGTGTTTCTTAGTTATATATTTTGTTTTAGTTAATTTTACTATCATACTTAGACCCAAATCATTCAGAATAAGGCATTATGATTTCAAATCAAATGAGTGTGTCTCCCCCCTGGAGAGACGGAGGCAGACTATCTGTGCTTGACTCGTGCAACAGGTCTGAACCATTCGTCAATATCGTTTGGTTCCAATACAACAATGTGTCAAAAATGTTCTAAAAAGTGTCCTTAAGCTAGTACCTCCTTATTCTTCCTTTAAAGATTTAGAATTCTAGGGGTGCCCTAGTAGCTCACCTGATTGAGCAAGCGCCCCATGTACCGAGGCGCAATCCTTACCGCAGCGGTCCCCCTCTCTCTGTCCTTTCCTGTCTTCAGCTGTCCTATCAAATAAGGCAATCAATGCCCCAAAATAATCTTTAAAAAAACAAAAAGAGAATTCTAGCTTCTTCTAGAAGCAGCGACAGCGTCCGTAAACAAATGATTCGTGTGGATCTTGGATATTTGATAACTTGTATAGGACAATAAGTAAGTCAAATATTTCCCTGCAGTGCAAAACATGAGCATGTGATAAAATATGATACATGGTTACAGTGTATAAAGCATTAGCATTAGAATGACTGTAGCTCTACAGAGACCAGCTAGAACAATAAAGCTAGAAACAATGTAGTCCTTTTTAATATATTATATGAAACCAGTGCCTTCAACCCAGGAAAACACATGTATTGTGTGATTAGAAAGGGCTAAAGTTTGTTGCAGGGTTATATTTTGTCATTTGTTGCATACCTGAGTTCCTGCTGCGTCCCCGGTCTGACCAGGAGGGTTAGGGCGTGGCTCCTCCTGCGCTTTGATCCTATCCCGTTGGGGTTGAGCCTGTCCATGTCTCACACTCTCACCGCACGTCTCTGGCATCTCTGCAGTAGGACATGAGAGACATCAATGCTTCACCATGGACACTTTGAGCTTGTTATAAACTTTTCTCTGCATTTATTATTTCTGGAAGAAAAAAACACACCCTTTCCAAGCTCATTCATAAGCTACGTTTACTGCTTATAAAATCAATTTAGGAAATCAAAAACATTTTATCAGAATACAGCATAGAAAATCTGCTTAGGAATATAGAGAACATTGGATAGGATAGAACAACACAATGTAATTCTGATCACATTCATTATTAGTTTCACTTGTTTTCATTTTAAACAACTTGTATATCCCAATACAATACACATTTTCTATAGGCTCAGTCTGCCACTTTTTAAAAAAGAATTCCATTGCTGGTTCCATGGTATCAGAATTTTAGATAGTCATCATGGAAACATGAATTGGTCATGTGACAAGGGCTGGGAAGATTGGCAGAACGGGCAACCAAGTGACAGTACTTTGATCCAATGGAAATCAGGATTGTCAGATTGACAGCACTCTAGCACAATGGATTGGTGGGGGCAATCATTTTTCAGGGGGGGGGGCGGTGCCACCCCATGCCCCCCTTCTAGCCCCGCCGAGTTCCAACTCACAATGTTATGCTCTGACATAAGTTAGACTGTTGGTCCCAAACTTGAGCGTCAAATAACATTTGAGTGAATTACCCGCAACCATCAAACACAAACCAGTGAAGGCCTTCTTTGCTCGGAGAAAAGCCTGACGAGTCCAAATGAGAGTACAGGGTCTGTCCCAGGTTGAACGGCCACTGTAAATCCAGTGAGCCCGCATGATCTCCAGCTGCTGGGTCTGGAGGTACTGGAGCCCCTCAGGCAGTGCTTGTGTTAAGTACGGTACAGTGTTCGAGCCCTCGGCCCCCTCTTTCAAGCCAATAATGCAAATGTTGCATCGCCGGCCCCTGTCCCCTATGTCCTCCATTTTAAGTTCAAGGCTCTGGAGAGTTGCCTCGTGGTCTACTACAGTCTTTGAGTTATATCTTCTACAGCATCCTTTAAGGTTGAAATGTCACCTTTAATTAAGCCAATACTCCCTGAGGGTGAGGCCAGTTCAATCCGGATGGACTTGTTGTCAGTGCCCTTGGCCTTCTCATGCAGCTGCGTAGAGCCAGATCAAAAAAAAAAAATCTCCACCTCCAAAGGCAACCTAAGGGTTGTTTTGATAATGGCTTGTAACTGCTAAATCAAGCATTAGTGAATGATTTATTAACCATTAATAATGATAAGCCATTAGTTGTAACTTATAAAGCCTTTGTAAGATTTACAAATTATAGATATATTTAAGTTAATCTACAAAAAACAAAAACACCTCACATTTACCTGAGTCTAAGTTCTGCTAGTGTCTGATTGGTTAGTTCAGCTACATGTGATTGAGTAAAATGAGGAAGTGGTGTTGTTGTGGAGCTGATAAAGTGTGATGAACAGTAAAGTGCTGCTTAAAGGAACACGCCGACTTATTGGGACTTTAGATTATTCACCGTATCCCCCAGAGTTAGATACTGTACATACCCTTCTCATCTCTGTCTGATGCACCCACCGCTAGCCTAGCTTAGCACAGATCCTGGAGGTAACCGGCTCCATCTACCCTACTGCTCCCAATAAGTGACAAAATAATGTCAACATTTTCCTATTTGCCGTATACATACTGGGAACTATTCTCAGAAGGCGAAGCACTGCTACTTGGGCAGAGTGATTATTACTCCAACTCCAGGCGAACTCTCTGCTCCTCACCACGGTGGCTTCTCAGGTGCTGCGAGCAAATTACTCTGCCCAAGTAGCAGAAGTAGCAGTGCTTTGCCTTCTGAGAATATAGTTCCCAGTATGTACAGTATATGGTTAGAAGATGGCTGTGTCTCATGTGACCTTGTTATTTGTACACGCTGTGACTATACAAATCACAACTTGTAAATAGGAACATGTTGGCGTTATTTTGTCACTTATTGGGAGCAGTAGGCTAGTTGGAGCCGGTTACCTCCAGGATCTGTGCTAAGCGAGGCTAGCGGTGGGGGGTGTCAGACAGAGTTACGACACGCACAGAGATGAGAAGGGTATGGACTTGTGAATAAGCTAAAGTCCCAATAAGTCGGCGTGTTCCTTTAACAAAGTTATCTGTCTCCATCCAGCTGTCTCTTCTTATTTAGAGTGATACAACCACCACATATGGAACCCTCACGTTACACTTTTATAAAGGGAGCTGTGCAGTTTGGAGGCAGCCGGCTCACCTCGTAGTAAAGCTTTAGAGAGCTACAGTTTGAAACCTGCAGGTTGCTTTGAATTCTTCTCACTGCTCCTCATAGTTCAAACAAAACAACCGTATAGGATCTATAGAAGCAGCCACAATAACAGGTACTGAAGCAATGCATGTGAAAACAAGAACAACAAAGAAAATTAATCATGTTATTGAGTCGATCGTCCAAACTACAGTGTAATTCTTCAAAGCATTGTATAGGACAAAGTTTTGGGTGATGGTGAATTGGAAAAAGAATCATATGTCTAAATACCAAACTCCCACACACAATCTGTGGTGCAAACTCAAATGGAAGTTTTTTTTTTAAAATCATATTTTACATATGAAACCCACAGGTGTCATGGAGAAAAGATGACTAATTCATGTGCATTACTTTATTTGTGCTCTTGAACTAATAATACAGTTTGTTTTTTTCCAATTGCTAACACACTAAAATGACATGCATAGCACAATTATTTGACACACATTACACACATTTTGCAATTCAAAATTGCACTTTTTAAATGCATTGAACATGGTTCTCTGCATAAGACACAACAATCTGACATAAAGTCACATGTTTGCCATTTCAAAACACTGCCATTCAAAATGACACTACATGTGCTAATTGGCCAATATATGTGCTACCTGGCCAAACACCTCAATGGTTAATTGTTACCCCTTCAATCAGGAAGTAAGCACTATGAACAGACTACAGGTAAGCCCCCTTTTTTTTACAACAACAATGGAACACGTTGCAGAGAGAGGAAGAGGAAGAGGGAGGGTGAGAATGAGAGGGGGAGGAAGAGTGAAAGGTAGGGGTAGAGCTGGTAGAGGAGTTCACAGAGTTCATGGATTTCAAATGAAATCAGAGCAACCATAGTTGATCATGTCATCAACTATGGGCTGATAATGCGAGAGGCTGGACAGAAAGTGCAGCCCAACTTGAGCCGTTTTACTGTTGCCTGTGTCATCCGGACATTTCAGCCCAGTCTCACGGCAGTCCGTGAAATGGTCACGTAATTTAATCTAGTGATTCATGTACACGGACACGTTTATCTCCTTTTTTCTTGTGATGGTCAGCACGTTTTTTTTTAACTAATGTATTTCAATGGGAAGCATCTTTCGTGATCACAGCACGATTCATTAAGAGCGACTATGTTAGCGAGTAGTATGAAAGCCCGAAAGTCCGCATAGCGAGGTTGGTTGGGGTTGTGGAGACACCCAGGAGACAGGGGATCGTGTCCTGCTTGTCACGTTTCCTGAACCCACCCATCCCGTTCTTTTTTTCCTAAACCAACCGTCCCGTTTTTCTTTTCCTAAACCCAACCGTTCTGTTGTTGTCCCACGTGTCATGGAAACGTAAGCCCGCCCACAACCTTTTACTTAACTTAAGGGGCTGTGTTCATTTCACGGAATTCTGTGAGATCAGGTTGTAAAAATACATGCTGACCATCACAAAAAAAAGGAGCTAAATGTGTCCGTGTACACAAATCAATAGATTAAATTACGTGAGCATTTCACAAAGTGCCGTGACACTGGGTTGGACATTTAGACTGGAGTATAGGTATTTAACCAAAATTTCTTTCACACTATGTAGTACACCCCATGTCATAGTGTATTAGTTGGGTAACACCAGTTTACTTCATGAATGGCTGATGTCATACACTAACTGTACACGTTTCCTGTACAATGTACTCAACTGTGGGCGAAATATCTTTAGGCTGTATTGTCCAAGACCTATATTTTTGTTTTTTTGTTTTTCTAAAGGACTGAGAGACCCAACCATGGTGGAGGAAGGGGCCAAATGTTCATTGGGGTACAGGAAGCTGCCATTGTAAACTTGGTTTTGGAAAATTCAATGAGTCAGTCTGTCCACATTCTCAAGCAAAACCAAATCAGAATGAAAGAACTTTATAAGGTGCCGTTTGAGAGAAACAAAGAGCTCAGACAAGCATATGTGGATCTAAGTACAATATTGACTGCAGTACACTACACGCAACATTGTTTCCCAGTGTACTGGATAACACCATATTGACTGATTTTTGTTCTTTGTTTTCAGAGTACTGGAAATGGATGCTCATGCAATCCCACATGAGTTCATTTTTATAGATGAGGCTGGGTTCAACCTAGCAAAGACCAGAAGAAGGCGGAGAAACATCATTGGCCACAGAGCCATTATAGATGTTCTGGCCATGTGGTGGGAACATCACTGTGTGCGTGTGTGTGTGTGTGTGAGAGAGGATTCTGCAGCAGTCACTCAGGTTAAAGCACCCAGTAGCCTGTTAGCTACAACTATTCATTAAAGACATATTCATTAATTTTGTGAATTAATATGTACCCATTATTAATTAGGTAAGTCAAGTACAATTCAGAAATTTGTGCACATTTTGTAAAAACATAGACTGTATATAAAACTAGGTGGTTATCTGAAAATAATGCTTCAGCCAATCAGCATCCAGCATTGACTGCAGCCATCTACAGATTAAAGTCTTTAGTGGTTCAAAACATTTCCTGTAGCAGACCTTCTGATATAGAGGCTGTGGTTGTTCACAGGTGCAGGGACACACACAGACAGACACACACACAGACACACACAGGCACACAAACACACACACACACACACAGATACACACACACACACACACACACACACACACACACACACACACACACACACACACACACACACACACACACACACACACACACTGATAGCATCACCACAGACTTACAGCATGAGTGGGAGATGAAGCTGCTCCACTTCAGTGCAGCACAGTAAGATGTCAGCTGCAATCACTGGGGTGTGTGTTTGTCAAAGATGCCTGAATGGTATTTCCAGATCTTACTTTGTACTTCGCTATGTGATACTCAGCTTTTTTTAGCTTCATTCTTAATATGATGCCCCATCTTTTGAACATCAAGCCTCTTCATTCACCTCTCAAATTAAGGGTGATCGATATCGATGGATAAACTCAGTACGGTAAAATCTTATGTATAAATAGAGGAACCTGTGTGTATATATATATATATATATATATATATATATATATATATATGTGTGTATATATATATATATATATATATATATATATATATATATATATATATATATATATATATATATATATATATATATGTGTGTGTGTGTGTGTCCGTTGTCTTTCAATTATCTCGTGAACAGTTCATCCAATCTGCTTCACACTTGATTTCCTGGTACCCAATGAACTTGGGATTTGGAGCAGTTTGGACAGTATTGGATATTGTATATTAATAAACTGTGAATAAAACTAGATGACTGCACAATAAAGGTTGAGGAAAAAAGGTTGAGGAAACAAACGTGCTGCCATAATATCTTAGCGAAATGCTCTGAGTGAATTTAAGTTGGACTTTTATTCCTTGTCTACCCTTCACAATAAAAGTCCAACTTAAATTCACTCAGAGCATTTCATTAAAAAGTCATTTTTGCCGACACTAGATATCAAACAAAAGCCAGACACTATATGGTATTAAGTTGCTGTCAGCTTCTAAACAGACAGAAAATAATGTCATCTCAGAGCTGACGGGCAAAGAGAGCTCTCGGTCTCACTCAGAATCACCCTGGGTCAGCTGGTTTAGTGTGCTGCTGCTAACTTATAACATTAATAACATTACCGTCGGCAAAAATACCTTAGCTAATCAAATCCATACCTCAACGTTAACCCTTGTGTTGTCTTCCCTTCAACCTTGAAAAAAACACTTTTTTCTGACATTTTTTATGCCTTTTTTTCACAATTAGTTTTTGCTTTTTCCAACGTTTTAAATTTTTAAATTTTTCTTTTAGACATTTTCAGCGCTTATTTCTACGTCCCATATTTTCTGATATAAAACAAAAATTTTAAACGGGTCAATGTGACCCGAGGTCAACATTAAACGTCAAGCCACTAAGCCTGTTTGGAAATCTAAACCTCTGCTGAAGTGTTAAATTCATTAATGATCATAATGACGAGACAGCACGGCTGTCATTAAACGCTGATTTGGGCAAAATTAACATGCAATATTGTTAGCTGAAAAAAATTGGATGTTTTGTTGACTCATCTATCCACTCCGACTTTTTCACATGGCTTCCTCCATATTAGCTACATAACAACGACCGCTAGATGGCTTTGTCCATTGAAGATAACGTGTGTTTTTGGGGCACTAGTTGCAACAAATGATGCTGTAGTTCTTCTGTAACCTCCACTATAGAAGAGCATGGCGGATCAATAAAGTCCTTATTAATTCCTGTTTTTAATGTACAGTTAAATATTAAATAAAGATATGCTCGATTTCAATTTCCATGCCCCTGGATTTCCTCCATATGTCACGTACATAATTACATCATTTACGTACGAACGGAAGTGAAGTATTGTAAAAATGTACTGATATTAACCTAAACCACCATCTTTTTTCTAAACCTAACCAAGTAGTTTTTGTGCCTAAACTTAACCAAACATTGACCGTTTCACAACAATAACGACGTATTTTAAACTAGGACTGTTACATTCAGGGGGCGACAGCAGTTTAGTCTTGAGCAAGGCACCAAACCCTCAACTGCTCATGGCCTGTCCATGGCCCTGACATCTCTCCAATGTATGTGCATGTGTGTGCACTTCCTGAATGTGTGTAATGGAAAAAAAAAAACTTAGTGGACAAATTGAAATTCCCCAAGAGTGATCCATAAGATACACATTACATTATTATTATTATTATTATTATTATTATTATTATTGTAATTTAGGTATGAGGAAGGAAAACTCTTCTGTGGGTCGTATTCTTTGCCACAGCTAGGGGCGCTACTTGATAAACAGAACATGTTAATCAGTGAGTTTTAGCTGTGTTTTGGTGGAACTCTGGATGGAGCCAGGCTAGCTATTTCCTGTTTCAAGTCGTTATGCTAAGCTAGGCTAGCCACGTCCTGACTTCGGCTCTGTGTTTGACATCTAAGACATGACACTCATATCCATCTGAACATCTCACTCTAAGAAAGAATACTCAACTATTGAACTAATGAAGGATCTGAGTTCTTCTTCCACCATTGACAGTTAGCCTACATGGACATCTCATTGGGAAAATTAAGCAATGTGTGTAGCAATGAAATAAATATATAGCTTCTTACAGCAGTCTTTACCTTCCATTTATCATTCTACATTTTCACTTCGCAAACCTTTGATGACTATTTTCACTCTCTAGTGACAATGCCCTATGTCCTAGTTTCTAACCAGCCTCTGGATACTTCCTGATGTCTACTCACATGTATTTGGCTTGGTCTGAAAGCATGCAGCCATGAGGCTTCATCTTGTTTAGTCATGAAGGCCCTCAGAAGCTCATATGAAAGCTGACGACGTGACATATCTCTTTATAAAGCAAGCACTACTTATTGCCATGTGTTGTAAAGTGTTGCAGGGTCCTTTCTTTTTCTGACTGTCACATCAGAGATTTTTTCAAGGCTGTGGAAAAGCGTGCATCTTTACAAATCAACCAAACAGCCGACAGCATCTGTGTTATGCAAATGCACACCCACAGAAACAGGAATTCAGTAGAAAGTGAGAGCACTCAACATGTTTGTGGCTTCTCACTGTAATCTCTCATTCTGGCTTTCCTTCTTGACTTTATCTCCCCAAGAACAATCCTCTGTGTCTGTTTTGTCAAAGTGAGGAGAGCCTTAGTCACAACACTACACACTATGTGATTTGATGTGATGGTTAATATTTGATTGGTATTTCTGTGAGTCAACATCTGTGTCTGTATTTCTATGTATAAGTATTTCCTGTTTGGATATTGCAATCAGCCACATTACAGTGTGGAAAGTTGCAGATGCCTCATACTGCTACTACTATGAATGTGTGGGTTTATTACTCACATACTCCCATACATTCACACATCCCAATCTCATTGATACTCTGAAATAAATGAGTAGGAGACTCATGTTTTCAGATCTTTGATCTAATATAACCCAACCAAGGGTTCAAGGGTTAATTATTGAAATAAAAATAGACATTGTCATTTGCCTTATGTATGTCCTCCAGCGCTCGCCAAGCAGATGCTTTGTCGAGCGTGGCGGCTGCTTTATGCGCTTGCTGAATAGTTTAAGACATGCAGGTGACATTCTTTCCTTCTCCCTATGTTTTGTTTCTCTCTCGCAGCTGTCTGTATAACTCTCGGTTATACAGGCGGGGCTTATGTCATACAAGTGGCAGTTAATATCTGCACATTTTCCCAAATAAACTCTAACATACGTATATATTGAATAGTCCGCTGTGCCAATCTGTTGATATTTGTTTGTGGCGGTGGGTTCATAAAACATGTAAGAACCCAGTGAAACTATATATCCATGTTCAATGTACCCTCGACGTTCGCCTTACAATACTATCCCAATGAGCAAATGACAATCTACTCATTCATTTTACATTTACACTGTTATGTCATTGTTTTGGCTCCTTCGTTCCACATTTAGTAGCCTGTATGTAGCACTGAACTAACACATTTCGGGTGCTACCGTATATAATAGTAGACATAGACCTGCCAGGAAATGAGGATGTAAATACCACATAGACATTTCTGGTAGTGCATTCTGAGATCTATCGTCAGTTAGACAGCCTCTGATTGGTCAACACACTCACTCCACTGCATTCTGAGGTTCCAAAAAGACACTGCAGTTCCAGCTGGACTACAAAGCTTCTGGAAGGACTACAATTCAAGAGATACTTCGTTGAAATGCCACTTAGAATTGATGTAATACACATGTAAGAGTTGGTACATGGTAAAAATGGTCTATTACAGTTGACGTAATTCAATATTTACAACAATTCTCTTGAATTTTACTCACTTCAATGGGGTAATTTATATGCTGATTTTAATGCAGTTGGTTGAACTCATTTTATTGGCTTTTTCATATCGGCTCAAATAAATTTTTATTCTGACAATTACGGTACATTATTGAGTTTTCCCTACTCAAAATACCAAAAAGTGCACTAAACTTCACTGAAGTTGTTGTAAATGTTGCCTTAATTTTTTCAATCCGATCAAAGTAACTGTTTTTACAGTGTTCTCGCAAAATAAAATTGTTAGAAAGTGCATTGAAATGGCATAAAAGAATTCAATGTTACATCTTATTTTTTTCCTTTTTCAGTTTGTTCAGGAAGATAGAGCATGAAGGCTTGTTTTATCAGAGTCCTGCAGGCCTGTAAAACACGTGTGGACCAATGGATGTAATACTGTATACTGTAAGACCTGGATACAGCGCTAGGGGGAGTCACACACATAAAGGATGCTAAACTTGATGGAGTTCACGCAGTGGTCAAAACACAAAATCGACAGGTAGGCAGTCTCAAAAAAAGAAGTTGTCTGGTGTTAGCTAGAACATAGCTGAACTTACCAATGTTTACAGCGCCTCGAGTTTTTATAAATGTAGTTATTCCAAGATACACGTGGGACTTTATTATGTGGGGCTTAATTTTGAAACTGAGGAAATGCCTGATTTTTAGCCTGTATATAGTCAGAGATGTCCTGAACTCAAATATATCAGTTATTGTAATAATAATGAAATGATGGAGCAATGCGTTTTTACACCACCTCAAGTATTTAAAAAATGTTGCTATTCCAAGGTGCACAAATGTGGGAGCTTTGGCAAGTCTCCAAATTGATCCATTAAAACTAAAAGCTTGATATTTTAGTCTGTATGTCTGAGTTGTCCTAAATTGTAATTCAATCATTGTCAGGATTTGTTTTCCAGCAATCCAAAATCAAAGAATAAAGTAATTTCCCTCACAACTTAGTGGGATTTCTTAATTTATACAGGACACTGGTAACATGTTTTATATTTCCTGTAAATATAATCCAATTAATCTTATTTCCATATATGTATTTATACACTCTATGTCAACACCTGATTTTGAAAAGCGAACGTGGTCAAATTGCTGCAGTTCACTGCTGCTGTAGAATGAAACACTGAGGTGTAAAAAATAATAATCAGATTAATTTACTTATTAATGGAAGGTGTTCCGGATTGTTCCGGCCCACTTTAACCCCTGGACAGCAGGTTTTTGAGTGCCGAACTGATGGCCACATTCTGCTTTATGGTGAACCAGGCACAACTTGAAGGAGCTGATGGGATTACATTCCACTGGATTTTTTTCGTAGGGTTTCTGGTTAGGAATCAAAGTGATCGATTGATTGATTGTACCTTATGGCTATCAGAGCCTGTCAGCCCTCAGAGCGAGAGACATCACTGCAGATAGAAAAGATTTCTAAAATGACAGGAGGAAAAAGAAAAAGCAGTAGGCCTACACAGAATGGAGAATCATCCTAACACCTTTAGAGATCATACAAAGAGAAACAGAACACCGCAGCAACGCCATTGGTTATCTGGATACAAATAAGTTAAAAGATGTAGTGATCTTCAGGTAATGGAGCTAAATCAGCCGCAGCGGTTATCAACATCTGTAGTATTTGCATGCTGACTGGCTTGTATCTTTAAAGAAAAAACATCTTCACTAGATTCCCCTCTACTATATATATCATTTTCCTCCGTGATGTTCCGAGCATTGCAGGAGTTAGTTTGACAAAATAAATCTTAAGATATTTTTTTTAAATTTGTTTCCAAGGTTCAGTGAACTGAGAGGCTGCAGAAGCAGATGTTCCACTCAAACGGTCCTGCTGCAGGTACACCGAGACATGAACTTCTCCATTTTCCATTTGTGTTCTTTCACGCAGGCCTGAAGATGGTCTGAATCAATCCAGACAATCCAAATGTATATGCATTGAAATATGTTAAACATATTAACATATTTTGCGATATATAAAATATATTTTTTTATTGAATTCAGTTCGGCAGATGAATATATTTGTAATGAACAAGCTTTTTTGAGTGTCCTCATAATCTGACAAAGTGGCGTCCTTTGACTGTTTCCTGCATTCACTACGAGTTAACGTACAGCTGAAGTATTTCACTGTACTGAAAATATAGATCAACTTCCTAATTGTCAACTGGTTTAAGAAGAGCGTTATGTGATCATTTTGGGGAAATGTGTGATATTTATCAAGATGTGTAAAACCCACTGCTGCTGAAATTGAATCAACACTTCTTTAAAAAAAAAAAAAAACTGCTACCATGTGTGTGAAACTATTCAGCAAGAGTCCTCTATCACCATTTGGTGAAGTGCAGCTTTTGTGCACGACACTACGTTTGTGCGTGCTGTTAGTATATTCATGATTTCAATATTTGGACATGTATCGACTGCACTCAGACCACATCCACATGGTAAGCTCTCACTCAGCACTGCTTTAATCAAACACATAGTCAAAGTATTTTCCCTTTTGTCACGTTGTGATGATCCCAGTCAGATGATTTGAAGGTTTAGTGTAAAACAATAAAATTTGTGCTTACCGTATCACCTCCGCGCAGAACCTCCTCTTTGCCTCTGTCTTCCTTTTCTCAGGTTCTTCGAGGGAGATACTTTGAAATCATTCAGAGGGGGAGTTATACCACAGGAAATATGGTTTTTGGCAACTCTAACCTTAAGAAAGGGTAAAACAGACATACCTTGGTGTGAACAGGGCTGCACACTTGAGTGATTTAGGTTGGAATCACAAAAAAGCTATTAACCCCCTCTCCCCCTTAAAAAAAAACAAAGAACAAAAGAGGAGCTGTATAAAATCTGCCCCATCAAATCTAAACCATACATCACTTTCATCACAAAGTTTGCAATTATAGTTTTAACTGCCGTTCTGTTGCTTGAAAGAAACACTTATTACAATTTTAATTTCAAAATATGTTATCATCTTACTATTAAAAAACAAACATAGACTCACCTGTGGACAGTCTCAGAGGGCACAGAACGCTGCGACATAGCCACTCAACATTTATATTCAGAGCAGGAGGAGGGCAGTTAAAGCCGTGTCTCAGCAAATCACAAGAAACCGCAACGAAAACTTTGACACTTTCCAAACGGCGCTCTGACAAACTCAACAAATGTGTTTGTTGTAAAGTAAGCTGTTTTTACCCTGAGAAAATAGAACAAAGAAGCCGTCTTCGTGCGAGCAAAATAAGTTTTTTCCACACATTTTAACCTGCTTCGGTCCAAATGTTCTTTAATCAGCAACAATGCAGAGCGTTCAGTAAACGGGTTGATTATTTTTATTTAACTCTTTCTGATCAAATGGGATTTCTTTGAAACATGAATGAAAATGACTCCTCTGCTGCTTTTCAAGTTTGTTATAGTTATTTACAGTTTACAATTAGCATTTAGATTCAAATGCAGATTAGATCATTACTGTGGATCTAGATAAATATAACACAGTATACATACCAGGTGTACTAGGTACTAAGGTTTAGTATCAAGGTTATATAATTATTATTATAGCACCAGGCATGCCACGGGAGGCAAAAGTACTGTAGTATATACTCCAGAGCTATGAGTAAATGACACATCATGCCTAGTTATATCATTCAAGAAAATAGCAAAACTCTGTTCAAATTACAGTGGGGCAAAAAAGTATTTAGTCAGCCACCAATTGTACAAGTTCTCCGACTTAAAAAGATGAGAGAGGCCTGTAATTTTCAACATAGGTACACTTCAACTATGAGGGGCAAAATGAGAAAAGAAATCCGGAAAAATCACATTGTAGGATTTTTAATGAATTTATTGGTAAATTCCTCGGTAAAATAAGTATTTGGTCACCTACAAACAAGCAAGATTTCTGGCTCTCACAGACCTGTAACTTCTTCTTTAAGAGGCTCCTCTGTCCTCCACTCGTTACCTGTATTAATGGCACCTGTTTAAACTTGTTATCAGTTTAAAAGACACCTGTCCACAACCTCAAACAGTCACACTCCAAACTCCACTATGGCCAAGACCAAAGAGCTGTCAAAGGACACCAGAAACAAAATTGTAGACCTGCACCAGGCTGGAAAGACTGAATCTGCAATAGGTAAGCAGCTTGGTGTGAAGAAATCAACTGTGGGAGCAATTATAAGAAAATGGAAGACATACAAGACCACTGATAAGCTCCCTCGATCCGGGGCTCCACGCAAGATCTCACCCCGTGGGGTCAAAATGATCACAAGAACGGTGAGCAAAAATCCCAGAACCACACGGGGGGACCTAGTGAATGACCTGCAGAGAGCTGGGACCAAACAAACAAAGGCTACCATCAGTAACACACTACAGTAACACACTACGCTGCCAGGGACTCAAATCCTGCAGTACCAGACATGTCCCCCTGCTTAAGCCAGTACATGTCCAGGCCCGTCTGAGGTTTGCTAGAGAGCATTTGGATGATCCAGAAGAGGATTGGGAGAATGTCATATGGTCAGATGAAACCAAAATAGAACTTTTTGGTAAAAACTCAACTCGTCGTGTTTGGAGGAGAAAGAATGTGTCAGACGTGTAGAGAAGGGTAGGACCCAAATGCAGTTCAAACTTGAAATTTATTTAAATGAAGAAAACACTAAGGCAACCCACGACATGAAACACATAAAAACACACTAACAGAAAACAAGAATCCCACAACAGACCAGGGAAACAGAGAGACTAAATACACAGGGTAATGAACACTAACAAGGGACAGGTGATACAAACAGGTGGAACACATCAGGGCGGGGCAAAACAATCAAACAAGGCGGGAAACCAACAAAGACAGGAAGAAGCTAGACAAGACAAGGGAGACCAGACAGACTACAAAATAAAACAGGAAACAGAACATAATACCAAAACCCTGACAGAATGCTGAGTTGCATCCAAAGAACACCATACCTACTGTGAAGCATGGGGGTGGAAACATCATGCTTTGGGGCTGTTTTTCTGCAAAAGGACCAGGACGACTGATCCGTGTAAAGGAAAGAATGAATGGGGCCATGTATCGTGAGATTTTGAGTGAAAACCTCCTTCCATCAGCAAGGGCATTGAAGATGAAACGTGGCTGGGTCTTTCAGCATGACAATGATCCCAAACACACCGCCCGGGCAACAAAGGAGTGGCTTCGTAAGAAGCATTTCAAGGTCCTGGAGTGGCCTAGCCAGTCTCCAGATCTCAACCCCATAGAAAATCTTTGGAGGGAGTTGAAAGTCTGTGTTGCCCAGCGACAGCCCCAAAACATCACTGCTCTAGAGGAGATCTGCATGGAGGAATGGGCCAAAATACCAGCAACAGTGTGTGAAAACCTTGTGAAGACTTACAGAAAACGTTTGACCTCTGTCATTGCCAACAAAGGGTATATAACAAAGTATTGAGATGAACTTTTGTTATTGACTAAATACTTATTTTCCACCATAATTTACCAATAAATTCATTAAAAATCCTACAATGTGATTTTCTGGATTTATTTTCCTCATTTTGTCTCTCATAGTTGAAGTGTACCTATGATGAAAATTACAGGCCTCTCTCACTGCGGCTCACTGTATGACTTCAAGAAACATCTCCTAGCTGAGCAGTTCTCTGCATGTGCTAATATTTAATGAATGCCGCCAGTCTCATTAAGGGTGTTTGTTTCTGTATGTTTTAGATGGGTCTTCCCATCATTGAATCATGTCATGTTCTTATCTTTACATTCTGTCAATCATTTAAACTAGGTCCTGTGTTGTGTAGAGTTGGATGTTGTTATGTCCCTGTTGTTATGGTTGTGTCATTTACTAATGTTTTAAAGAAACAAATTTGTATGAAAACGGTTTCTAGGAGATATGTTTGCTCTCCTGTGATGGTATAGGTTGTCTAAATATGCGTGCAACATACTGTCCTTGCTTCCTTTGTTGACTTCTCTCATATTTGCATTGATGTGAGTGTGTCCAACAGTTGTCCTTTCACAGTTCTTCTTGTCAGCAGATTCCTTCCTCTGAACCAACTGAACTACAGTTGAACTGGAAGCATCAGACCAGCCCAAGGCCTTCTCCAGCACACATTTGGACGTGTTGTAGCAGGAGAAGCCCAGGTGTTAGGCTACTAGGTGTCGCAGTAAGCCATGACAGTGTGACAGTGAGCCAGCATGAAAGATACAGATAAAAGATACTGTAGAAGTTTTTGAAGCAGACAGATGGCAATGTAAGGGCTCATTCATTTATTCAGTTTGAACTACGTAGGTTTTATATTAGTTTGGTTTAGGTTCTGCTGGTTTAGGTTCTAGGTTTCTGCTGGAAACAGTGCCTCATTTTTGTGCGTGCAGCTCCGAGTAGGACAATAGTGCATCTCACCGTGTGAATTTTGTTCTCGTGTGAATATCAACAGTGTGAAAAAAGCTTTGATGACTATACATTCTGATTGCGCAACATGCCTGAGCATATGACGACGAGATTGTGTTTTGATACTTGCTGACGATGTTCCAATGTAACCCTCTCAGCATGCGTGATTCAGAGTGAAAATCATATTGTCGATATGCCAATGATTCACTCCTTCCCTGACAAAAAGGTTTTGGATGTGAGGGCTTACTCAGCTGTTTCATGCCTCTGTGACCTATAGTGAAACTCCTGAAATCAGACTTTCGAAGGAAACAGGCTTTTTGTTAGTTTTATCTTTATATTTATTCATCTATAGATTACATATGGTAAAAAAAAAAAAATGTGTGAATGTAAAGTCTAACTCATTCTCTTGTTTTCCAAATGCAGAATTTCTTTTAAAAACCCTCGTGACAACTCTGTCTGTGTCTTATCTGAGGTTGGCATATATACGACATCGCTGTGCCACTCTACATTTACACTCATTAGCCAGTGTATTAGGTCCACCTAGCTACAACTAATGCAGTCTAATACAGCCATCCTGCAATAACTCCTCCCTTCATGATGGTTATGACATACAGTTTGTGTTGAAATGGTTTTAGAGAGGTTTTGATTCAACTCTACGATCATTTGGAAGCAGCCATTTGTGGTGCTGTTGACCTATATTGACTTGTTCTGACAGTTTCTATTATTTTGTCCACCCTTTTATATCAGTGAGAATAGACAAAGTAACACCTTGCTGATCTAATGCTGCTTCACAACCAAAACATACCTCCAAAAGTACGGTAAAACTTAAGATAAGCTTTTCTTTGCAACCTTATTGTCCAATAATTAACCACTCAGCGTCTTATCTTATTTTTCACAAAGACTTTTAAAGCTTTGTGGGTTTTTTGTGTGTTAACTGTAATATTCCAGTGAAATGTACACGCTGTACCCACAGCAGTTGATAATGGGACTTTCCCAGTGAAATTGCATTTTCTTGCTGTGCATGTGCGAGCTGTCTGGCGTCCTTGGGTGTGCATTCAGGACACGCTTATATAAGATGTGATGATGAGCATGGTATTTTATGAGTCTTCTGTTTGGTATGTATCTGCAATGTAAGTGACTAGAGCTGTTAGATCAATGTAGTGGAGTAAAACATTATACACTATTTCCCTTAAAATATTGGGTGTACATTCAACAAAATAGAACTAATCAAGTGAGGTATTACCGTTTTTAAACTTGTAAACTCTGGGAAAGTTTGCTAGCTTGAAGACCTAGCTTGCGTTTTGCTTTACTGTCCGTTCTGAGGAATGAAATTCGGGAGATGGTGAGGTGACATCCATTCTGGAGATGGAGAGGTGAATAATGTTAGATGAATAAGTTGGTACTGATACTTGAAGCGGTCAAACTGGTGTTTGTGTGCTCTCGGTCTGGTGCAGAATGCAGGAGCCAATGAGAGGAGAGTGGGTATTTACAGGAATCCCGGAAGAGGCTCCTGAAATTATGCTAGATAGCTTCAATTAAATCTAATTTGGAACAACTGGCACAGAATGTCATTGTATAAAAGTGTGTTCCAGACAGTAGAATAACCTTAACCCTGAGTTATATTGCAGAAGAAAAAGGCTAAATATCGGTGTACTATATAAGAGCGTAGTATAACCTAGAGGAGAACTACTTTCTCACATTTTAAACTACAGTTCATAGGACTGACTCTTGATACCCCACCAGTAAATACTAACATTGGACAGCCTTACAGTACGTTGCACCATATGAATGCAATGAATTATAAGGACATTAAAACTAGAAAGTCTCATCTCATTAGATGAATGTAAACTTATTATTTGGAACATGTTTAGAGATGTGTGTGATTGTTTCTGAAGTTTATATATATATATATATATATATATATATATATATATGGCTGTGGTTTAATGTGTCTTATCTCTTATTTCTCCTGCTGTAATCAGGTCCCAATTGATCCTCAATAAGACTACTGGAAGTTATTAAAAAGATTGGAGTAAACTAGCGTTTTCTTTAAAACCTGCTTGATCATCTGACTGCTTGAGTGGTTCCGACTTCTTTATAGTGTTGAATTCACTTAGTAGTGATAAACCAACAACACTACTTTTACCATGAGGCTTTGTGATTCACTCAAAAACTGGAAACAGTCTTTCGTTATTAGTGCTTTTGGGGCTTGAATGAAACTTCAATGAAAGACCTGTTTTGAAGCCTTCTATAAAGTATTTGTTTTAGACTAGATGCTTCTCAATAATGAATGTCTTTTCTTTGTCAGAAACTCCGCAGAAATATTATTTCCTGGTGTCAGAATGATTTTTCTGTGTAAACTCATCAACTCAGTCATGTTCAGTATCAACAACCTCAAATGGTAGACTAATACATTTTTGAAGAGGAAACATTAAGAGCAGTAAGCGGGGGGAAGCCCAGTAACGTGCTGGATGACATTCTGACAGGTGTAAACAGTTTGTCAAAGGTCATCTCCGCTAACAGAATGCCAGCGAGGCACAACGGAAGCCTGGCTTCTTTAAAATCTCAATTTCTTTCGAAAGTTTTGCCATTAACAGATGGTCGCTGTACTTTTTTCAAGCACCTCTTTTCTGTATGTAAGAAGGTTTTGCAAATATTATAACAGCTACAAATTGAAGACAGTACATTCATGCACATGAGATGCAGGTTAAAATAAAATGCAACAAAAATAAATTTGGGGAATTATTGGAGATATTTGCCTTCTCCTTTCTAGTTCCTTTTGATTAAAGAAATTACATTCTTTTTTCCTCATGCTGCATTTTCCGATTAGCAAAGTTTCAATATGCAAAACCTATGATGCAAAGAACTGACTGAACTAAATTCTTGCCTTTGAACACAAAATGCGGTCTTACATACAAAGTTCAAAACACTGAATCACATTCTCAGTCCTTAGAATAGCCTCACCTCATATTAGCACGTTCAAGGCAATGCAACATGCTGAGCAGGATTTCAGCTGAACTGCTAATTACAGTGTTCAGCATAAGTGAATACACCCATGCTAAAGTTGACTAAAAAGAGGAATAAAACAATCATCTTTTGGAAATTGATCTTAATGCCGTAATTTAAAAAAAAATGAGGAAAAATCCAACTTTTAAGGACACCAATTGTCTTTGTGAATGAATAATGTATCGTAAATAAATAAATGTTCTTCCTTAAAATACAGGGGGCATAAGTAAGTACACCCCTATGTTAAATTCCCATAGAGGCAGGCAGATTTGTATTTTTAAAGGCCAGTTATTTCATGGATCCAGTATACTATGCATCATGATAAAGTTCCCTTGGCCTTTGGAATTAAAATAGTCCCACATAATCACATACACTTCACCATACCTGGAGATTGGCATGGGGTACTTTCCATATAATAATCTCTCAATGCAAATCAAACCAGCTATTAGGCCAACTGAAATAAAACCATACATTATTCATTCACAAAGAAAATTGGTGTCCTTAAAGGTTGGATTTGTCCTTATTTTTTTAATTAAAGCATTAAGATCAATATCCAAAAGATTATTCCTCTTTTTAGTCAACTTTAGCATGGGTGTATTCACTTATGCTGAGCACTGTAGGTCCCCATTTTTTTCCCATTTCTTTGATTATATGACACAGTGCATCAATGCATAGGTTCAAACATGCAGTCAGTTGTGGTGATACACAAAAATCAAATGGACTTAATATTGCAGACAGTCTGTGATCTTGCATTTACATCAGGTTACAGATATACAATCCACAATGTATTACTATTGTATTCTCCCTTCCCTTAAATTAAATAAAATAGTTTGTGTCCCTGACATGACTACAGTGTTGTTATCACAGGTAAGGTCCATGGGCTTAGAGTGTGAGCTGGACATAAGATTACTGTAGTGTTTGGGAATTGTTACGATTTGGTTTTAGCTTTGTTTAGACCCCAGGGCACATTCAGACACCAAAACACAGAATTAAGTATTGAAAATTCTTTATTTAGCCTAAGCCGAAACTGATAATTGCAAAGCGGGGTTAGGGTGTTTGAATGGTGAGCAGGTGGTATGGATATCCAGGTGGAAGCTGATGGCATCTGGTGGTGGGATACTGGTGCAGGCTGGTGATAAGGTGATCAGCAGGGGCACACTGAGCTCAGGTTCTGGCAGACACTGGAGGTGGAAGATACATGGGGTGACAATGTTTCCAGCAAAGTTACAACGAAATATCAATTCCAATAACATTCACTGAAGCATGGGGACCTGGAGAGTTACCACGGAGAGAGTCGAGAGCCGGATTTCTTCTACAGAGCTTGATGATTGATGAGAATCATGTGTTCCAGGTTGTGATTGCTGAGCCACGCCCCTGCTGAGATGAGGAGACACAGGGTAAAACAGACAGGGAAGTCTAGAGGTCCCAGAAAGGGCTGTGACAGGAATTTTCCAAACCCACACTGAAACAAGATCTCCCTCTCTTTGAGGAAGAGGACCAGTTGATGTTGTCGGATGGGATTGAGTCTGATACAGTCTGATGGAACCTCAGATAAGAATCTCAGATTGTCCAACAAAGGTTGGATGGGCTGTTGTCCCATCAAATACTTCACCACCTTACATTCACACTTCTGCTGCCACTTCCTCTTTAATGTAGCCGTGTGACTTCAGACCTTCAGATCATATAGTGCGTTCCATTTACCTTGGAACTCGGAAGCCGAAGCTGGGAATGACGTTACAACCGAGTTGAATTCGTCCCATTTACAAGTCCGATTTTTTATTGTGTGCTGTAGCCAGGTTAGCCATTGTTAGCAATGCCAGTTGATAATGCATTACGCTGTTTTAAACATGTCCACAGATAGAAGTTGGACATGACTGTGTGTATCTGATATAGTGAGAAATAAGACAGAAGTGCTAATAACTGTATGTTACTACAGCTTTCACTACTGTTGATGCCCGAGGCAGCCATGTTGGATTTTAAGCTTGGGGTATTGTGAGGTTGTCCGACTTCTCAATTCGGAAATCTGAGTTCAGGGGGATGTTTCCGACTTTGATCATGGAAATTCCGACTTCCGAGTACTAATGGAACGCGCTATTGGTCAAAACATTTGTACTTTCATGTTTTCACACAGTTCTAAAAAATGGTGATAACCTTCTTAAAATGTTCTCTGAACATTAGATTACAACGTTTCCTTTAAAACATTATTAGAACTTGTGGGAACGTTCCCTGCCAGCTGGGTGCACTTTTGTGAAATGTTTTCAATGTGATGACAAAAAACATGACAATGTAGGTTTTTTTTAAAACTCAGTCAGCACATCAGAAGTCAATGCAGATTAACCTGTGGATCACCTTTTATTGCTTTTAGTCAAAATTCTATTAATTTATAGTATCAAGAGTTATCTCAAGACACTTTACAGATAGAGTACGTCTAGACCACACTCTATAATTAATAATTTAACCCAACAATTCCAATAATTCCCCCAAGACAAGCATTTAGTGGCGAGGAAAAACTTCCTTTTAGGCAGAAACCTCAAGTGGTGAAGAAAACTTATTTTTAGGGAGAAACCTCGGACAGACTCAGGCTCTTGTTGGGCGGACATGGGCATAGTAGGGCGTAGTAAAGTAAAAGTGTGAGTCATGAAAACATAAGGACTCCGGGGAATAAGCTCCCCGGAGCTAAGTCAGTAACGAGCATTTCTGGAACATGAATGCACACAGATGGAAAGAGAGAGGAGAGAGGAGCTTAGTGTGTCGAAGGAAGTACCCCGGCAGTCTAAAACTTTAACAGCATAACTAAGAGCTGGTCCCAGGCAAACCTGCCAGCTCTCTAAGGGTTGGTAGATGAATGTGACGACTTTAATAATAATAACTTTTATTTGCAGTATATAGCGCCTTTCGTGAAACCCAAGGACACTTTACAGAATTACTGTGGCCAAGCTAAGGGAGGTTGTAGGCTGTGGTAGGTTGTTTCAGGAGTTTTTTTTTTTTTTTAAATGTCCAGGGATGTAGCATTTCGGATATCTGCAGGAAGAGTGTTCCAGAGGGATGGGGCTGCAAAACTAAAGGCTCTGTCTCCGAAGGTACAGAGTCTGGTGTTGGGAATGGAGAGCAGGCCAGTGTCTGAGAGAGGGTGAAGTCCAGGATTACACCAAGGTTGCGGACCTCAGAGGATGGACGGATAGCGCACCCATCATCATCCAGGATGAGATCTCCAACCTTCTGGACTATGAAGAGAAGCAGAGAAGAGAAGGGGCGCCATGTCTGCATCTTACACCCTCCCCCTGCCGGTCTAGGGCGAATGCTGCAACTCCTCACTCCCTAATTATAAGCTTAATCAAAGAGGAGAGTTTTAAGTTTATTCTTAAATGTAGAGACGGTGTCTTCCTCCCGAGAGAAAATGCATTCAATGGCCACATCTTTCAGAATTCATGAACTGTAACACCAAGTCTCTGTGTATTTACACTCCATTTTACACATGTTTACATACTATTGTAAAAACACAACATTACTGTAAATTAGACTTCAATTTCTAAAAAGAAAGAATAAAAAAAAAAGTCCAGATTGGGACACACAACACTGAGTGCATATTTCACAGTATGAAATGAAATGACCTGTGCCAGGTGAGGGAATTGAGCATCCAGCGTCAGTTCTGGCAGGCCAAGTAGTCAAGATGCTGCTAACCGCTATTTGCCAACAACATGGTCGCATCAGCTGCTCTGCATCAGCGCATCAGCTGGTCAACTCGCCTCGCTGTCCTCGGCTATACTCTATACTCTCAGCTGCGTTGTCCTCATGAAAGGTCAGGGGACTCCTCTGAACAGAGCAATACCGCCAAATTGTATTCGTAATTTATTCAATACAATTTCCTAAAGCATTTTTATGGTCTGTGTTGTTCTTGACTTTAATGGACCTGACAGAAATGGAGCAGGTGAAAAAAGTATCCAGAAGAAGTTTTAGTTGTATTCGGCTATACACTTAAAAAGGGCGCCCTACTTAAAGACGCTTTAATTTGTTCCTAACTGCTTGCTGCTCGCATCTATGCAACTCAGTTCTCAATGCACGTCAAGCTCATGCTTTTGTCTAGCACCCAAAGCCTGGTCCTACTCACCCTGCTGATGGCCAGATAGATTTATGAGACATCTTACATTGCTGTCAATTTTGGGCAATTATCATTTTTGTGCCGCTCATATCCCTGGTTTGAATAATCAAGTAGCCGATTCTCTGTCTCGATTTAATTTCCAGAAATTCCATCTCCTGTGTCCAGAAGCAGCCCAATCAAGCCTGGAATGCCCCTCTTTCAGCCAAACCATTCTAGATTAAATGATCCACTCCAATCTTATGTGTGTGCTGCTGCGCTGTAGCCACTATGCCTGTTAATATGTAATGTATTAGTGCTTTTATAGTCCACTGCTTTGAGACTCGAAAAATGCAGCCTTCTTCCATCAAAAGTACGGTCGCTGGCATCCAATTCCATCTGCGCTGCCTGGATCCATCTGCTACCAGTATTCTGGAAAACCCATCCATACGCATCTTGCTGAACGGCCTCAAAAGGGAGTCACCACGAGGCAATGATAAATGTCTCCCTTTCATATTACCTTTAGTTAAAAAAAAATGATTTCACGATTGAGGAAAGGGTGTTTTGGGCCTTACACAGATCAAATGTTAGTCATAGAGTCATTCTCACAGCTTTCTTTGGTTTTCTAAGGGGTGGCGAAATTTCTTTACACACGTGTTCCTTTCACCCAAATCACGATCTCACCTCTGCCAATTCTGCAGACTGCCTCCGGTCCATTATACAGCTCATTCCCTGCGCATAGGGGCCGCAACTACTGCAGCGGCATCTGCTCCTGTTTCAACCCTAAAAGCCATGGGGCAATGGACTTCTGCTGCATATGAACGTTACCTTCGACCTGACGTTCGCGCTATTCTTGATGTTCAGAAAGCTATGTGCTCTGCTCCCTGATTGGTTTAAACCAATAAACAAATCAGCAAATTTGTGCCTCATCTGCTTAAATTGTATTATGTGAAACAATCTAAATAAGGACGTTCATTATCTAAATGCACTTAAAGGCTACTTAATTCCATCCTCTTGTTTTAACTTTATCACAAGAGGATTGCCAGGCATGGTCTGTTTGGGGGGAATAGTTTAGCTCTCCCAGTCCTAAGCTGTGTGCTGTCCCCTGACTCTCTGCTTTTTCATGGTTCTCATGAAAGGTCATGGCACTCCTCTGAATTTTATTGTCTGTGTTGTTCTTGACTTTAATGGACCTGACAGAAATTGAACGTCCAGCGTCAGTTCTGGCAGGCCAAGTAGTCAAGACGCTGCTAACTGCTATTGGCCAACAACATGGTTGCATCAGCTGATCTGCATCAGCGCATCAGCTGGTCAACTCCCCTCGCTGCTAAATGGCTACACTCAAACAGGGCGCCCTACTTAAAGCCGCTTTAGTTTGTTCATAACTGCTTGCTGCTCGCATCTATGCAACCCACCTCCTCCCCAGCTCCACCTTAACGTAACGTGGCATAATCTTCTATGTCATTGTTGCCACTCTGTTCATATGGGGGAATAGTTTAGCTCTCCCTGTCCTAAACTGTGTGAGCGTACCCTAATGCCGCTGCTGTCCCCTGACTCTCTGCTTTGTCATGGTGCTCATGAAAGGTCAGGGGACTCCTCTGAACGGAGCCATAACGCCAAATTGTATTTGTAATTTATTCAATGAAATTTCCTAAAGCATTTTTATTGTCTGTGTTGTTCTTGACTTTAATGGACCTGACAGAAATGGGGCCGGTGAAAAAAGTATCCAGAATAAGTTTTAGTTGTATAAGATAATGTGGCATTTCACTATTGTTAAGACAAGTATTTAGTGCCATTTTAAGTTGTTTTGTTTAATTTTGGTCTCAATACCAATAGCGTCAGGAAGAAAAATAAAACCAACTTAACATATTATGCAAGAGGGCAGTCCTGTGCCAAGGTAAATTATTCAAAGACTAAGTTTGCTTCTGATTGTTTATTTAGATGCTAATTAAATTACTTTTCAGCAATGAGCTAATTGAGTGTGTTTTCTCTTTTTTTTCCTTCTATTTAAAGGTTTTCAACCTACTTACCTACCTACAAACTCCTTGTATATTTCTGTGAAATTTAAATAAACCTGGAGAATGAGTTGAGTTGTCACCGTGTCCTCTGTCGTCATCCTTAGCTTTTTTTTTTCAAGTTTGAGGCAGTCACTGATAAAAACACCCAGATAACTTAACAACTATTCTCTTCCAGTCACAGCTCATCCCAGAATTGTGTCCCTTTTTCCTTCCACTATGCTCTCCATTTCTCAACCTCGTAGAGGAATTATTTCCCTCATGGAGGTGGAAAATTTATGACCACCAGCCCCATGATCAGATGTCCCTCTTGGACACAATAAATAATCTGCAGAAGATTGGCAGGCCTGGATCAAAGCATGCTAAAATAACCTTTCCCGGGTCTGTTGTATTTCTATATCTCTAGCTGCCCTTTGGATGTATGTATACTGAATATGTATAGTTTTGCTTCACATTGCTGGAATTACTTTAGTTTCACTTTGTGCAGTTTACATCACTCAAACAACAAAAAATCGATTTTAAATCGAAATTTATTGAAATTAAGCCACAATCTTGAATATCGAATAAAAAAATGGAATCGTCGATACTGCCACGCCCCCATGTCACGTCCATTCGGCTTGCCAAGCGGAAAAAAACACACGTGTTGAAGTGCTGCATTCTTGCATGCTCTTGGGGGAATCACTGGAATTGTTGGGTCCTTGAAAATTACAGAGTGTGGTCTAGACCGACACTATCTGTAAAGTGTCCTGAGATAATTCCTGTTATGATTTGACACTATAAATAAAATTTAATTGAATTGAATTAACTTATAAAACCAGTCAAAAGATAGCATGGCAACTGCAGATGTAGCAGACCAATCAACAGAACTTGAACCACCTCCTCTTTCACTGAAGTCGCCGGTGTGGAAGTATTTTGGATTTCCAGTGAGTTATGTTGACAACGTTCGTGTTGTCGACAAAAAAAAAACAGTTTGGAAGCTCTGCTATGTGCGTGTACCATTGTCTTTACCATTGTACATTTGCCTAGCATCTAGCAGAGATTCCTTCTGCTTATAGCTTATTCCCAACAAAACTGCACGGTTGAATTTCAGCCTCCATGAACGTTTTGTAGCCTAAACAGAGCAGCTTACAGTATATTGGTTATATTAGAGAAAGCTACAAGTTAGGGGACTGCCGAGTCTTCCTCTCTGCTCTCTTGCTCAGCCGCTGTGTGCTGCGAAGCATCGGCGAGCGTCTGCCCTGGCATTGTCGGCAAACTTTTTTTTTTTTTTTTTACTTTATTGTTAAGTTTCCAATTGACTGAAGATGTTATTGTTACATTATGTTGTTAATACATGTCTTAAATTTGACAATGTAATGTGGCACATTGCAAACAAAGGTCAGATATTATATTGCATAAAAGTCTAAAAATAAATAAATAATGTAAAAATCGAGAATTGAATCGTATCGTGACCTTAGAATCGAAAATGTAATCGAATCGAGGATTTGGAGAATCATGACACCCCTAACAGTTAGACACCCCCCCCCCCCCGGCCCTGATTGGTGTATCTGAACAGGGAGCGGTGGATTTTTGCAAATCACACTACAGGCTGTAGGTGGTGCCAGAGGAGCCAGAGTTTTTTTTTAATTACCTGCTTCATGTAGTTCTACTCGAACATAGGGGCAGTTTCAGCAAATTTGACAGAAAGTTAGTTTTATAAGTCTTACCTACTTGCACCTTTAATGTTTCTAGTCATCTAGGTGTGCACTTTTCTTTTACCAGTCAACCCGACGTAGAGAGGTCTTTTAGGAAGTTTATGTGCTTAGTTTTGATAAGGTCAGTACTTACACGTTATATGATGGTGACTTGTTTGATTACTGTTTGATACTGATTTAACCCAGTATCTCAGGTGAGTGAGGTATTCATTGAGGGATTGATCCAGGAAAATAAAAATGGAGAAGCTGGAGGCTTCAAGCGGCAAGACACATGAGAGCTACAAAACACACGCTGAAAGAAAGGCACTATTTAAAAGACTGTTTTGTTTTCCCCACAACAGGACGGAGAACAGGCTTGTGGAGCTTGTGGAGTCCCAACGTTGGAAAGTACACCCGGAGCAGAGTTTGCTTCCGACGACGTGGACACCGAAGCCAGCTGCCATCTTTCAACCGTGAATTGAAACAGCTGCTGGGCGAGTCAGTTTAACACAGCACAACCCCTCTTAGGTAGAAAAAGATAGCTCCTCCAGGTCAGCTTAGGTCTCACGTTATACACAACACGCAGGGAAGAGGAGATAATTAATGTGACTTATAATCACTTATAATCACACTAAGGTCTGTAGACCCACAGTATTCATCCTTTCATATGTGTAAAGTATCATAAATGAAAGGGTTATTACACTTTCTGTGACTATAAATGTTGTGTCCCGACACAAGAGTCCTGTGTGTGCACTATACGCTATAATACAGTTATTTCTTTTGATTGCCAACAAGCATCAGGCAATACTACTTTTTCCAAACTCTTTATACAGTCTGCATTACCAACATGCATTTTGGCCAAGCAGTTAATCTCACCTCCGAAACTCACTCAAACCACAAAAACACTTCATACATGTCTCAAAAAAAGCTTGGTGGACCAAAACACTGGCAACACCTCTCACTCAGAAAGCAAACAGTGCCACTCAAAACACACTGGCCTAAAAAAATAATAACAGGGAGCATTACATAAATGAACTTTTATCTTTGAAGTTTAAATGATTTTTCACGTACAGTATATCAGTATTTCATTATAGAATAACAGTTTTTCACTTAGACTGTACTAAAGTTTATGTAACAAGAATGAATCCAAAATTTGCTTCAATATCCTTTATATATTATAGTAATTTACTTGTGAAAAATAAAAAGTTGAAACAAAAGAAATAATTCCTAAAATTCTAGGGATGCATTTGTCCAGACAAAATGTATTCATATAGCGCTTTTCACTGATAAAAAAAATCACAAAGTGCTTTACATAAAACAAAAAACATAAAATACAATATGATAAATATTACAGTTTTTTTTCGATTGCTAAACGACAGTGGTCACAACTGAAGCCACCTGTGCAAAACTCTAACTACAGTCTGCATTACCAACAGTCACCTGAGCTAAACAGTTCACATCACCTGCAAAACTCATTCCAAACAACACAACTCTTCACACGCATCTCAAGTCTCAGTGCAGCCAAACACTATGAACAATCCTCACTGAGATAACACTAAGAGAAAAAACACTGGCATCAAACACCAATACAGAAATTACTAACTTTTCATCTTTACAGTTTGAAGAATTTGAATGACTTCACACTACTCAATAGTTTCTTTAAAGAAAAGATATAGATTTTATAATATACCAATTTTTACGTAAGGTAAACAAGAAGGAATGAAAATCAGCAATTTGCTTCAATATAGTATTTTGTCTCTAGTAATATATGGAATTACTGGGAAAAAAAAATAAAGATACATAACAGTAACAAAGAATAGTGTGACTAATCCTGCCTCTCTCCAGCATCATGCAGCAAGTTTTCTTCATCAGATTGGATGTCTGCATCATCTCTAAATAAAGGAAGTGTTTTTCACTTCTTTTTTTATAGCTGTGTATATTAACCTCAGACATCTTACCTGGTCATATTTTTTTTTACCTGTTTACCTGTTTCATTCTTATTTGGTGTTTGTATACAAAAAAGGCTTTCTGAGATTTCTCTATATAAATACCATATATGTTCACTAACTAGTCTAAAAGAAGATACCAGGCTTTCAGCTAAAATTGCCATCAGCAGTGTTTGATAGGCACCAGACTGAAATCTATTCTGTTTCGAATGCGTGGTTAACAGATTTGACAGCAGTGTGTTAATTTGAACAGTGTTGTAAATGCACAGTGTTGTGCATGTTGTGGTTAAAGTCATGGGATAAGTGTGTAGAGTTTTGAAAACTGTGTTCAAGCAATGAAAAACGAACTTGAGTTTGAACTGCTGCTATGCAGACTGTAGTTAGAGTTTTGCACATGTAGGTCCAGTTGCGCCCACTGTCGTTTAGCAATCGAAAAAAAGGGGGTTGAAGTAGGTCAGCCACATGTGCAGGTGACTGATCGTGCAATGATCTGAATGTTAGTGTAAGAATTTTAAACAGAATCGTATATTTTCTTTGTCAGGTAGCCAGTGGAGAGACTTGAGTACAGGGGTGATGTGCGACTATCTAGATGACCTTGCAGCAGCGTTTTAGATGGACTGAAGGCGATCAAGGGCTGACATACTGAGTGTGAATAGTGAGTTGCAGTAGTCAATGCGAGAAGAGGTAAAAGGCATGTATGTCAGCTGCTTTACATGTGTGTCAAACAATGTTGATTTATCAAACATCACCCCTAAATTGCGAGGGTTAGAGTGGACAGCAGAGGAAAGAGGCCCAATACATCGAATGATTGTGGGGACAACCTTTCTGGAGCAACAATCTGTCTTATCAGTATTGAACTGCTAACCAGTGCCTAACAGCTTTAAGACAGTCGAGAAGCCTAGATAACCTGGAGGCCTCACTGGGTATAAATGTGGAATGCAGCTGGATATCATCTGCGTACAACTGGTAAGAAATATTGTATTTGTTAAGGATCTGTCCCAAGGGCAGCAAATATAAAGAGAATAACAGGGGCCCCAGAACCGAGCACTGTGGGACACCGCAGGACAGTGGAGAGGAATATGACACATAGTCTCCTATAGAGAAGGTAAAGCTCTTGTTGGTGAGATACAAGATGAAAACCAATCTAGAGCTATGCCTGATATACCCACCCAATCATGTAACCTAAAGCAAAGTCAGAATGTGATGGTCTACTGTATCAAATGCCGAGCTGAGGTCAAGAAGTACCAACACAGGACATTAAAATATCATTAGAAACCCTCAGAAGAGCAGTTTCTGTAGAGTGCTGTTTCTGAAACCCTGATTGAAATTTATCAAAAATATTGTGTCTCTCCAACACAGAAGTTCGTTTGCCATCGTCGACAAAAATGGGAGCTTGGATATATGCCAGTAATTGTTGGGCAAAGCAGCATGTAGGTTGGCTTTCTTTAATATGGGCTGGATAGCAGCATGCTTAAAGTAGGAAAGGACACATCCTGTCAACAATGAGGCGTTTACAATTGCTGAAAATGCTGGACTAATAATGGGTAAAACTTACAATGAAGTGAAGATGGTATTATATCCATAGGGCTATAAGATAGCTTAATTTTTCAAGTCAGATCTATCAAGTCTTGTAAGCTGATTGATAAGCGTTAAGTTCCCTAACGTTACTCTGGCCTCTTTTTGTAAGATAGCTGCTTGTGTTTGTGCTTCAGGTCTGCCACACCTGAGTACCTGGATCATCCACACCTGTTCTCCATCTGGTCATCAGAGAAGCTGCATATAAGCTCCCAGATCCAAGGACCCACCCTTTCCTCTTGCCACAGAGCTTCCTGTCATGTTGGTTGAAGTTGGTGAACTGCTCGTTGTTGGTGGCTGTTGTTTGTTCATGCATCCCAGTTACTTGAAGCTTGTAGGTAGTGATGGCCAACTGAAGCTTTCTGAACCAATCCAATTGTATCGGAAAAAAAAGGTTCAGTACTCGAAACTTCAGAACTCTATGAGGACATCTGGTGGTGGAAGTTAAGGATATCCTTATGGAACTGTTTCACAGATATTAGCCATGAATATCTTTGAGTCAAAGATGAATACATTTTGAGTATGAATTCATGGATAAATAAATAATGACATAAATAACTAAGCCTGTTTGGGACCTTGCATAAATAAAAATGTAATTGCCTTCACACAAAAAAAACTAAGTTAGGATCTTGGGTGTGAACAAATACATAAATTTGGGAGGGAAATGAATTAAGAAAACATTGCACACACATTTCTGTGATTTTATTGAGTATGTAGCCTAGAGCAACATTGTCTCCTCAGCCAAATAGGTGAGATAGGCAGTGCAGAAGGCGTAGACTATATGAGCAATGTAACAGTCTGACATGTAGTCTACTGCCAGTGTGGTGTTCATAGAAATTGTTTGTTTGAGTCAATTGATTGGGGAAGTGCTTTGACAGTGGCAAGGACATACTTTGGGACAGTGAAAGTGCTTGTGATAGTTAACAAACAGTGATGGTGCTTTATGGACAATAACATTGCTCGTGGACATGTCAGGGGGATATTATTGTGCTTGGTGACAAGTGTTTGTGGGAATAGAGATTAAATGTCATTTTTATTCAGAAATGTAACTTATTCCACTGTTCCAGGGCTGAGCTTATTTCTTTTCTTGCTGACCACTTCACCAGCTTTAGAAAAAACCCGCTCACATGGCACAGAGGAGGCAGGTGTGCACAGAATATTATGGGTTAGCACATACAAATGAGGATAATCATGCTTGTGCTGTGCAGTGTGGTCTTCCGAGCGTGGGATGTTCGGCTCACTTAGGTACCGCTGCACCTCTACAGTGGCATTTGGCACTTTGAACCTTCCTGGTCTCCGAAACATGTTGGTCCAGCAAATCCCATAGGCCAGTTCCTGAATAATAACAAAAATAATGCATTATAAAAATACAATATAAACATGACAATATTGACCATAGATTCATACCTAAGGATTCAGCAGGCTCTTGTGCTGCTGGGTCAGGTTGAGTGCTGTCTCTTAAAAGAGAAGAAAATTCTGCTGTGAGCTTTCTCACAGCATTTTGAGAATTCCCTGAATTGCAAAACCCCATTGTTTTGAATCGTGGATCCAGGAGAGTGGCCAGGGAGTGTTGGTTGGCTGTCTCGTAGTGACTCAATCTCTGTCATGAGCCACGTGAGGTTGTTGCAGAGCTGCTTAGCCATCTCACCATTCACCTCCCCGCTGTTTAGAAGTAATGGCGTTCCTCAGCATTCGCACAAGGGGAACAATTTTTTCTTTTTTTTAGCGGACACCTCCACCGTTGCCTCTTTTAGGGGAGACGATGCTCCAAGGTATTCAGATATGCTTTGGTATTCAGCAGAGGTCAGAGCCGCCAAATCGGTGCACAGTGACACCACTGCAGCACCGACTGGTTTCCTTTGCTCATACAGCCTGGCCATCATGTCATATGTACTGTTCCAGCGTGTCTCCATTTCCTGCACAAGCTTGTGAGTAGGTATCCCCATCTGCTGCTGGATGTTGAGGAGCCGCTCTCTGGCGACAGTGCTCGTCCTGAAATAGGCCGCAATCTGCCTTGCCTCTTATTTCTTCAAGACCCGCTGGCTTCTCAATGGCTTTCTTCACAACCAGGTTTAAAGCATGGGCAATACAAATGCTCTGTCTGATTTGCAAAATAGTCCCACATGCCATCACTCACAAGGCATCTCACCTTTCCCTGAATCCCCCATTCCTCCATGACATGCTGTGTTAGACATGGCGTGTCCTTTCCTTGAAGAGCCAGTGGATATCTGAGCACAATTAATCCGTAGAAATCTCCATCGGGAGAGGGTTATCAGACCTCTGCACATGCAATAATTTATCTACACAAAATTCTCAAGTCCTCAAATCTCTCACATGACACATCACGGACATTCTCTCAGTGCAGAGCAAATTCTGTGTTGCACTTCATTTTTTTGCCAATGGGAGTTTTTTTGTACAACATCGGTGATGCGGAGCACATTTCCAAGGCAACTGTCTGCCGGGCTGTCAGAAATGTGACTCTTGCACTGAAACGTTTGCTGCATGTTTTGTGGCGTTCCCGGGTCACAGACACACAAGGCTCATCAGAGAACAATTCTACAGAATTGCAGGTATGCCTTATCTAATCCAATACTTATCTATTTACTATAAAGTATAAAAACCTGAAGTACTCATTTAGTTTTGTTTCAGGGTTTCCAGGTGTGATTGGCTGTATGGACGGCACTCACATTCCTATTATAGCTCCTTCTTTAAATGAAGAAAAACTTCACAGTATGCTCCTGCTAATTACTGTTATACATTGTGATGGTCATTTGTGATGCAGACCACCTAGTCACCAACGTGGAAGCAAAGTGGCCTGGGTCTTTGCATGACTCTCAAATCTTTCATGAATGTTCTCTGAGCGCTAGATTTGCCAGAGGTAAGGGTATATAGGCCATTATAATCAATATTGCTTATAATGGCTAAGCCTAAAACTTAAAGCCACTGAGGGGCTGCTATGCGAACTTAAACAATCAAACTAAACAAACAGTCTGGCTAGTAACCTAGCTGACGCGCTCTATTCTACCCGACATCGCTCAATAGTCTCCTGTTGAAATCACTGACTCCAAATAGTCATCGTCATGCGTTTTGATGGTCATTTATTGATCACAAAGTTCTTCATATCCACATGCAAGAAAACCATGTGTCAATCAAGCTCCATTCACAAGTATTTCCTCATCCACATGAGCGTTGCACACTGTAGCAATTTGATGCGGTCAAAAAGCTGTTTGCGCTCCTTTGCTTAACAGCACCCCTAGTGACCTGTAGAAAGGTTCCTACCTATATAGATTTCCCTCAGATGTCTACCAGTGCCACCAGTGGACAATTTGTGTCCTACACCCAAACCAATGCAAATGGCTCTTACATTGCTATTTCTTCCTAATGCAACCAAAGTTAATTTGTTCTATTATAATAGGAGAGTTTAATGTTTACCTCCTTGGTGACAGAGGGTACCCCTGCCAGCCCTATTTGCTGACCCCTTACCCTGATCCTGAGCCCGGCCCACAGCAGCGCTACAACGTGGCTCACAGCAGAACACGAGCCAGGGTGGAAATGACCCTTGGGATGCTCAAGGCCAGGTTCCAGTGCCTTCGTAGGCTCAGGGTGTCCCCAGAAAGGGCTTGGGACATAATTGTGGCATGTGTGGTTCTCCACAACATTGCCACAATTGGAGGAGAGCATTGTCCTGCCCATCCAATTATGGATGATCCTGAAAATTATCCTATCCACCCTGCTGATGCACGAGATGGATAAGCAGTCAGAGACAGTCTGCTACCAGCATTTTTCATCGTAAACTAATGTGTTACTGATAATTCTTTGTCTTCCCATAAAAACAACAAATCAAAATGGCTGTTTTATAAAGTATTCTTAATTTCCAGAAAGTACAAATGCAGTACTAGTTAATATTTGTCATGTTGTTGAAACAAGTAAAATCATCCACCTCACCCACCTTTTTAACTGATGTTGTAGCAGTTGATATTTCAATATCTGTTTTTGACATTTGAAGCTTTATTGATTCCATTTCTAGATCCACTTTTTGAATCTTTTTCTCAAAGTACACTTTGTATAGCTGTTTCACAGGCAGATATACGTAACAAAATGACATACAATTTCACAGTGCCTGGCCTTCTAAATTTCACTAAGTCATGGGCTAATGCTTAAACATCCTACAGGGCCAAGTTGGGCTGTGGAAGGCTCTTCCTCGTGATCCCCAGCATTGCGCTGTTAAAGAAATAATAGGTATAAGTTTTATCATGGTACACCATCAGTTTTTTAAAATAATTTTTATGGGCATTTCTGCCTTTAATGATAGGACAGTTCAGACATTAAAGGGGAGAGAGGGGGAAGACATGCAGGACAGGTCGAACTCGACCCCTGGACCTTCTGCGTCAAGGAATTAACCTCAATATAGGTGTGCCTGCTCTACCAACTGAGCTAACCAGCCACACTTTTTATTTTTTTATTTATCCAGGTAAGTCGATTTTAGAACAAATTCTCATTTGCAACGACAATCTGTAATATTCACACAGTTGCACATTCATACCTGGAAGCTGCCCAGTACAACCACAGTCTGATCTGCTGGCCACTGAGCGGCACCACTGGAGCGGTTGGGGTTAAGGGCCTTACTCAAGGGCACCTCAGTGGTGGTGATGAGGGAGGGACAAGCGCTGCTCATTCACTTTCCCCACCCAGATTTTATCCTGTCGGTACCCTGTCAGCTTCTACTTCTACTTTTGTTTGCAATAATATATTGTAAAATAAACCATGATTGTTACACTGCCTTGAAGTGTCTCGACAGTTGGCTTATTGATATTCTGGTTTTTCTCTTTAGAGGTTTGGGTAAACGGTATGTTACTTCTTAAATTCTATTAGACATAAACTTAAAGGTCGGAACAGTAAGGTTGAAAAGAGTCCGAGACCGTACGAGAGAGAAAATGGCTTGAGTTGGGTGGGTGGGTCGCAGGATGAATACTAGATCTAATCACCTTAACAAAGAAGGCAAGGAACTTATTACCATCATCTGTGGAGAAACATGGTAACACGGAGAGCGGCGGTGATACTAAGTTATTTATAGTATCAAACAAAACTCTTAAGATTTCTTTTTCTGGGGATTGTACCAGCAACCTTCCAGTCACAAGCTCACTTCTTTAACCTCTAGGACACCATTGCCACTGTTAGCTATTTTTAAAGGTGCAAACCTCAGTATTCATTTCAGTATCTTCCCTTGTGGCAGCTGACACTGTTTCTTCACCATCATCTAAGAAATAATTAAAACATTGGGCCTCATTCACCAACCGTTCTTAAGAAATGTTCTTAAACCTCACTTACGCGCATTCACTGTTTTTCTTATCTTGGATTTGTTCTTAGCTAAGAACAAAATGTATGAACACTCCTACGCACATTTGAGTGATGACAATATGCTCCAAATAATTGGTTACTGCATTTTATTTTATTCTACAGTCATTTACAATGATAGTATTGTAATGTATTTTTGATAATTTGAAAAAAAAGAAATCATTATGCAAAGAAACACTGCAATTCAATCAGTAATTAAACTGATTAAATCCTGCGTTATTTGGTGATTGATCTCGCTATTTATAGGGCCAAAATGCAGTGGTGGAAGGTAACAAAGTTTTACTTAAGTAAAGTACAGATACGTGAAAAATGTACTTAAGTAGAATCAATAGTGCATACTTTTGACTTTCACTGTTACATTTTGCAGCAATTATCTATACTTTCTACTCCACTACATTTCTACAACGTTGCGTTACATTTTCTGATCAGTTTTTCCCCCTGCCAAAACATATTCCTGACAGTCACACGTTTGTCTCACCAGTGAAGTTTGGTTGCGATAGATATATATGGGGCACCTTCATCGGCTTCCAAGCCGGCTCCAGAGCCCAGGCACAGCGCTGTTGACCCTCGGTAATAAAGCCTCTGGTAAAAGTGAAAATGAAAATGTTTATTATTCCCGTTTTTTAAATCATAGTTGCCATCTATTTCTCTCCACAGCGTTGTTTACTCCTCCACCAGGCAGCATAAGACGCGTTCATATCTTATTTATTTGGCTGGACCTCTTCAGCCTCCCCATTTCCGCTGCTTCACACACTATTTGCTTACGCTCCCATGGTTAAATAAAATAAAACCGTCTTAAAATACATCCATGAATAAAACCAACCGCATTCCGATTTAACAACATTTCCGTTTTATGCTGGTTAGGATAAGAACTTCTTTCAAAAGCCAGGCCTGGTTTGTGGTAGAGGACATCTTCTACTTTTACTAAACTAAATATGTCTCTGGTTATTTGTACTTTTACTTAAGTACTGAGATTCAGTACTTCCTCCACCACTACAATGTACAAGTCATCTGTGACTCCGACAACCATCTCTTGAAGGCGGTCTCCCGCTTCCCAGGAGGGGCACAGGAAATGTAATGTCCTTATATGGGAATTTGCGGGGCGTTTTCTTATGCTAATTAGGAACAACTGGCACATGCTTTCAGTTATGAAGACGTGGGATTCATCAATCCTAAGACCACAGGTGCGAACAATTCTGTTGTTTAAGAACACGTCATGAATCAGACGTAGACTTTTCTTAGGGACTTTCTTAAGAACATTTTTTTTCAACAAGTGTGTTTATTAATTTTCCAGGAAATAATCACACTACAAAAAGTAATAATACAGGTGCAAATCAGAACTGTCACAGTAAGGCTCATCCTCGATAAAATAACAAAAATGACAGGGCTGAAACAAGCAATATTTGGTACAGTAAGTCTGCATAGATCATCCTTTAAAAAACAAACAAAAAAAAAAAACATCGGTGGTCCAAATGTTAACCCCTCCCAAAGAGAAAAGCACTCAAATACAACAAAGCAAAGACAGACGTATGTTAAATACATGCAATATTCATTTGTTGATGGTTGACACACACAGAGAGCATGCTTCCAACGCTTTCCTCCCCTCTAAGAACACCATAAAGGATCTCCACATATTGTCGAAGATGAGATATTTATCCTTTAACGTAAAAGTGAGCTTTTCCAGTGCAAGACATTCTGACAGTCCTGCAAGCCAGACATTAACACTTGGTTTGGTATTAGATTTCCAAGATTTGGCTATGGTATATTTAGCTTGTAAGATGCAGAAAGTAATAGATTCATTTACCTTGCTGAGATTATGATTTACAGGGAAAACACCAAGGATACACAGTTTGGCGTCTAGCAATAGCTTTATATCAGTGACATGAAAAATCATATCCATCACTTCCCTCCAAAAATCCTGGATTTGTGGGCAGTCCCATAGGCAGTGAAATAATGTGCCTTTTCTACCACATTTGTAGCACGTGTCGGGATTATTGGGGCTGAATTTATTTAGCTGAATTGGAGTTACATATGTTCTCATTAACCACTTATACCGAAGTAATTTAAAATGGGTATTTATTGTTTGTGTTTGAGATTTTGAGCAAATCTTCTGCCATTCCTCAGTTGAGATTACAGAATTTAAATCCTCACACCATGCCAGTCTTACTCTCTGAGGAAACCTTTGATCCATCCACGATAATTGCATAGAAACTTGATGTCAATCCCCTCTTAGGGTGTTGATTTGTTGCTATTTCTTCTATGCAGCTAAGAGTAGGTAGAGATAAAGATTTCTGTATCTTAAATATGTAGCTTCTTATCTGCAGGTATTTAAAAAAATGTTTTGGTTGGATGTCATACTTTTGCCTCAAATCTTCAAATGACATGATAATGTTATTGTTAAATAAATCACCATTTTTACTTAGGTCTTTGTTTGCCCATATTTTGAAGCCCATATCTTGTTTGCCAGGTGTAAAAGCGCTGTTACCCCAAATTGGAGTAAATTGGGATAGTACAGGTATCTCACCAGTAAGTTTATGAACCTCATACCATAATCGAGTTTTTAACAAAGGGATTATGTGTTAATATCTTTAATTGCTCAATTGCCAACACAAACAGAAGAGGTGAAAGGGGACAACCTTGGCGTGTGCCTCTCAAAAGTTTGAAAGGTTCGGATATAGTATTGTTAGTTAATACTGAGGTGATAGAGTTATTATATAAGACTTTAATCCAATTCGAAAAATAATTACCAAAGCCAAAACGTGCAAGTACTTCGTGGAGATATCGATGCTCAACTCGATCGAACGCTTTTTCTGCATCCAACGAGAGCACTGCTGTATCAGGATGTTCTGTCTTCGCATAAATAATATTGAGAACCCTACGGACACAGTGGAAAGCTTGACGACCCTTAACAAATCCATTTTGGTCTGGATCAGATAGAGAAGGCAGTTATCTTTCAAGTCTCTGTGCCAATATTTTAGCAATTATTTTAGCATCAGAATTAATCAATGAGATTGGTCGATACGAATCACATTTTGTTGAAGATTTTTCAGGTTTCAGTGTCAGAATTATAAGTGCATTACGCAGAGATGGTGGGAGTTTGCCGGAGTTAAAGCTTTCTACAAACATATCTAACAGTGGTATTAAAAGCTTATTCTTAAAAAATGTATAGATGTCAATAGGCAGCCCATCCGGGCCAGGTGCCTTTCCCCCTTTCATTTTGTCAATTGCTTCAGAAATTTCGGCCGATGTGATAGGGGAATCTAAATCAGCTTTAGCTTCTTCACTAAGTGAGGGAAGCATTAACTGATCAAAAAAATCTTGAAAAGATTCATTAGTAACTAAGCACTCCGATGAGTATAGCTGTGTGCAATATGATTTAAAAAGTGTATTAATTATTTGAGGGTCCGATGATGTGTCTCCATTAGCAGTCACAATCTCTGTGATAGTTCGTTCATTTAGTTGTGTTTTTAGGCGCCATGCAAGTAGTTTCCCTGCCTTCTCTCCCTGATCATAATAGGTCTGCTTCAGTCTAATTAAGCCTACCAACGCTTTATTGGAAGACAGCCTGTTATACTTTGCTTTTAGAATTGCTAATTTTCGATGTTTTCCTCTATTGTTATCACCAATTATTTCTAATTCAAGTTCCTTTATATCCCTTTCCAACTTCAAAATCTCTAAATATTGTTTATTTGATTTATTTCTTGTATATCCCATCATTTGACCTCTAATAAAAGCTTTGAAAGCTTCCCATCTTATTGAGGCCGATGTTTCTGTTGTGTTCAACTGAAAATATTCATCAATATTTTTCCCGACGTAGTCAAGGAATTTGGGATTTGGTAACCACTATGGCTTTAGGCGCCAAAGGGTTTTTCTTTGGACCGCAGATGAAGCGGAGTAATTAAGCAGAAGTAGAGCATGATCGGAAATTAGAAAACCTTTGTAAATACAACCACTAACATTAGGAGCAAGCGATTTGGACACAAGAAAGAAATCAATGTGACTATAGGTATTATGTGTAGCTGAATGACAAGAAAACTCTTTCTTTGCAGGGTTTTCTGCTCTCCAAATATCAATTAGGTTAAGCTCCTGCATAAACTGATGAATTATTTTCCTGCCCTTGCATGAGTTAAATCTATGCCGGAAGAGCGATCAAGTTTTGGGTCAAGGGTGCAGTTAAAATCACCCCCAATTATTATGGCCCCCTGTAGAGAAGAAATAAGTAAAAAAAACATTATAAAAGTTTGGGTCGTCATTATTAGGACCATATAAATTCACAAGGATCAAGTCTTTGTCTAATAACGAGGATTGTATAACAATGAATCTGCCCGCTGGATCCAAAACAGTCTTTTGTATACGAAGAGGAACAGACCTATGAACAAGCACTGCAATTCCCCTGGCATGTGATGAAAAAGAGCATGTGAATACTTGACCTGGCCATCTTTTCTTTAAACGGCCTGTTTCATTAGAAAGCAGGTGTGTTTCTTGTAAGAAAAATAATTTTGGATGATATTGCTTGAGCCTATTCATAACTTGCTTTACTTTAACTAGTTTCCTCAGGCCTCTAACATTCCAGGAGATTATCTTAAGGTCTAAATTTCTATCTATGTACAATTACTGTGACTATGGCATGGCCCTGTTGGTAACATTTTGCCTTTCCTGTGAAAAAGTGCACCTTAAAATCCAACAAAAAGAACATTAAAACACTCATAACAGCACAAAACTCTTATCCCTCCCCGCCCCCTGTGACCTAATTTACACAGATACCCCTCCCCACTTAAAGCGACTTGGTTATGTTCCTTGATCCTTTAAAAGGAGCCAGAAAAGAAACAACAAAACGTTCTCACTAAACTATATAGGTCAATCATGTGCAAGAGAAAACGTCCAAACCAGATTTACTTATATTCAGGATAAACAGTCTTTAAACACTATGGCAATGCTCTTAATTGTCCTTCTAAGAAGTATATGTGTGTTCAGAATTGTGATGGCATAGCGTCCATAATGCCGGCCGTTGTTTACCCGTCCTTCTGCTGACGAACACGCTGAATATAGTCCCCCACCTCCTCTGGCGAGTGGAACAGGAGTCTACTGCCCTCGTGAAAGATCCTCATCTTTGCCGGAAATATAAGTCCAAAGTCCAGGTCTAATTCCCGAAGTTTCTGCTTCACACCGTTAAATTGTCTCCGTTGTTTCTGTACTTCCACAGATAAGTCTGGAAAGAACATGACTTGGTGCTCCCGATACATCGCTTTTCCTTTTTGTCGAGCTGCTCTCATTACTCAAACTTTGTCCTGCTAGTTAAGAAACTTAATGATAAGTTTATGTGGGGGGGCGCTCGGGCCCTGTCGTCCAGGCAGCCGGTGGGCACGCTCAATGATAACAGGACTCGGAAACGTGTCCGGTCCAAAGATTTCCGGCAGCCAGGTTTGAAGGAATGCAATCGCGTCAGCCCCTTCAGCTTTCTCGGGCAGTCCAATCAGCCGTAGATTCGATCTCCGGTGTCTGTTTTCGAGGTCATCAAGTTTTAGTGTTAGCTCTTGGACTTTCTTTTGAAGGGAATTTTCCTTGCCAGTTAGCACTGAGATGTCATCTTCAGCTTTGCCAATACGGGACTCTGCTGACGTTAGCCTCTCTGAAAAAGCAACAATTGCTTCTTTTATCTCTTGATTAGACGAGACGACTTCACGCAGCTGAACAGAGAAGTCAGCTCTCAATAAATGAATGGCGGCTAAAATGTTAGCGCCATCGGCTTGGGGGCCTGCGTTAGCATCCTCTGAGTTTACCTCGCCATCCACCGAGGTGTGGTCCATGCTAGCATTGTCGACATCATCATCGCCACTCTAATCTGGTTGGCTATTTTCTTTCTTGGCATTTTCATTCACAACATGAACACGAAGCGATTATTAAACCAAACTAATTGGTTGAGGGTCGATTTGGCATAATGGAAGAGCTAAATAGAACACACAGGATCGGAGCTCGAAAACCTGTCGCCTCTCAGGTAAACGCCATAACCGGAAGTCTCTTAAGAACATATTTAAGAGAAAACGTAGGAAGATATTGGTGAATGAGGCCCATTGTGTTTCACTCTCTAAACCATTATGAACCATCTGGAGTATTACGAGTACTTACAGCTGCATGGTCTGTTATATCAGGCTCCACCAGACTGATTACACCATCTGTAACAGGAGTAAAACAAAAAAGATAAGTGTCAACATAATTCAAACAGTGCAGCTTCAATGTCAATTGAGTCACTTTCAATTGTAATGTATTTAGGATAATAATTTTGACATAATCTGAAAAAGTAACAGCCATCAGTTAGGCCTATACATATTTGTACCGCTATAGAAAAGCAGGGTGCCGAGTTGTGTCTATGATTATAAGTGGGATAGTGAGCTAACATTAACAATAGGATGACTGCAGGCCCGGATTATCCATAAGGGCACTTGGGCCAGTGCCCAGGGGCACCAACCATTCACAACCAGTGGGGGGGCACCACATGACACAAGCTTTAACAAAATTTTCCGTAAATGGTTATATTATTCACTTGAAATTGTTGAAAGACCATACATTACTCGTTTATGAACACTAATTTCACAATAATAATAATACATTATAAATAAATCAATATTACATGACCACTATCACTCCCCTCACCAATCTGTCAGAGTTGAGTTGGTCCACAGGTACGCACAAATGTATCATTTAGGGGATGGGGGTTTAACAATAATCAAAAGTGGCCAGTTTACCCCCCCCCCCCCCTCCCCCCCCCAAAAAAAAGAATTTATCATAATGATGAATGTAAAATATTAACTGTTATAAAAAATAAGTGGTTGGCTTTCTTGATTCAATGTAATTGGCAAGCAAAGAAAAACATTTTTCACACAAACCCCCCCCCCCCCCCCCCCCCCCCCCACCTCTGGGTGAGACTTGGTTGCCCCCAAACCTTCTCCGTGGTTTTCAAGCACATAGCACCAAGCCCCCAGGAAGAGCGCCAAGTCTAAAAGCCACCATGGGCTTAGCGGATAACGGTGGTACTGCACCCCATGGCCCAGAAAGACTTTATAGACTTTATAGACTTTGCATGGCGAAAGAAACGTCTATATTTCAGCGGATAATTTCTTTCTGGGTATATCAACTTACCAGCCCGAACACTGAAAGGGTCCTTGTTTAAAATGTCACGTTTTTAAATTTTTTAACATTCACTAGAAGCGAATACAGAATTATTAAATTTGGTATGATGAACGTGCATAATTGACACGAGCAGACCCGCGGGACTGCGCCCGCCCGCTCACATGACTGTTCCCCCCAGCTCACGTAGCTAGCTGTAATAATGGATTTAGCTAATAGTTGTAATTCACCATGTGTTCTATTAATACGTCCATGGTATTATCTTATGAAGTTATGATACATCCGAGGGATGTATGTAGCTATGCTATAAAGCCTGTTAGCTACGTGGATGTAACATCATTAGCGTTTCCCAAACTGGCGGACTATCGGCTAGCTAGCTAGTTGCTAATGTGGCGGCACAAGAGGATTGAATCAGGATAGAGGTGGTATTTTAGATGAAACCTACCTCTAACACACCGACAACGCAACCCTGGGAATTTCACCCAGAGAATGGTTTCAATTACTAATGAATGATTTTACTTCCAATTGCAAGATTGATACATTTAAGGTCACACAGGTAAGTATACAACGCAGCCAGAGACGAGGTTCAATTTTTAAAAGTACATTTTATGTCAATAAATTTAAAAAAAAAAAAAAAACAATTTAAGACACATTCTTACCAAAAAGGGAAGGAAATAATTGTGCTGAGGCTTACCAGTGGCGGCAAAGGGAATACGAGGGCAGAGAGGGGTCCCAGGAAAAATTCACCCGTGAACACACAAAAAGACAACAGTGGACACAGCAAATAAAAAGGGGAGACACAGCACACAGGAAGGGAATACCACCACCCGGACACCAGCACCTTTGGCTCTCAGCAACTGAAATGGGAACAAAAATGGGGGACACGCACACACAATTAGCAGAGTTCGCTCCACAAAAAAGAACATCAATACAAGATTATAAAGAAAAGAACTGAAAGAAATATAACACAATATAGACCAATATAAACTGCCGAACCACTAGTGGTTCCAGAAGGCTGTACAAAACAAAAGTATGAATTCAAAAGAAAACACTTGGCAATAAACCCAAAAGAAAGAAAACACTAATTATAATTAGAACCCAAGAAACTCAAATTTTTAAGTAGAAAACAACTCACTAATGAAAAGAAAACCAAACAAAATATAACTAATGTTTACTAACTTGAAAACAAAAAACAAAACAAAAAGAAACAATTAAATCAACCAAATTAATGTAGGGAGCCAAACCCCTCCGCTACATTCACTCGTTTAAAACAATGGCTCATATGACACAGGTGGCTCACACGTTGGCCCACTAGCCGTACAGGCAAGACAGGCGTGCAGCAATAAACAATACGCAGCAGTCGCAGGCAAAAACAGCAGTCGCAGACAAAAGCAGCAGTCGCAGGCAAAACAGCAGTCGCAGGCAAAAGCAGCAGTCGCAGGCAAAAGCAGCAGTCGCAGGCAAAAGCAGCAGTCGCAGGCAAAAGCAGCAGTCGCAGGCAAAAGCAGCAGTCGCAGGCAAAACAGCACTCGCAGGCAAAACAGCAGCCAGTGGATGACCGCTAAGCGGCTACGACGATCTCCGGCTATACCAGCCTGGTTCCTAGTATTTATAGAAAATAGTTAATTACACAAAATACTAAAGATGAATCCTACCCCATTTAGCCTACATACCGATCAAGCAGCGTTTGTCAACCTGAAGGAGACAGCTCCCAGCGGCCAAACCGCACGGCGAACTCAGTGATATCTGCTTTATTCGAAGGTGATTTAAATGGCGAGGTCGAGGACTGGCCCACCAACCGGAGATCTACGAGTGTTTAATACATAATAAAATAACGGCAGCTGATAACAATGGAATGAGTGCATAGGCAAATAAAGCCGCTATCTTACCTGTAGCGTAGCAGAGCAGCACACACAAAGTGAGCGACGCGGAAGTATGACGCACTTCCGTCACCAACGAGCAAGAGAGGGCGGAAGGAGAACAACTACCTGTTTTATATGGGGGCCCTGCGGCAATGAGCGCCAGGTAGTTAAGAGTTCAACTCTTACTGCTACACTAACATCAGGGGTAGCTAGCCTGGCTGTATTAAGATCTATGCATTGCTAGCTATATGCCTACATAACGTTACTACAGACCTAGTGATTACATCGCCTTGGTTCTCTCTTATGATACATCCGAGGGCTGTATGCTGTAAAGCTTGTAACGTGGATGAAGGATGAAGCCATGGATGAGCTCTGTTCACCTAAATGCTAGCGCTATTTAGTAGCTAGCTAGCTAGTAGAACAACATAATTATTAAATCTCCTTGGTTGTCTAGCTAAAGACATCTATCATTTATTTAGCTAAGCATGTAAACAATAGGGAACAACGAAAACACAATGTTTAACGTTAGTGAATATTTTAGACAATGAAAACGGCAAGGTCATGTTCAGCTCCGCTCCGCTCTTATTTTATGTTTTGTTTGTTTTCTGGATTTCCTGTTTTATTTTGATATCCTCTGTTTGTATATATTCCTGGTCACTTGTCTTCCTGTCTTTGTCTACTTTCCCGCCTCTGTGATTACCCTCCCATCCCTTATGTGTCTCACCTGTGTGTAATCATCATCACCTGTTCCCCTAGTATAAATACTCACCACATTCACTTACCTGTGCCAGATTGTTGACTAACCTCGTGTGACTCACTCTCCAGCGGTTTTTCCTAGTTTGTATTTCCCAGTGTTTTCTTGACCTTCTGCCTGTTTCCTGACTACGTTGTTGCCTGCCGATTTTGTACTGTTGCCTGATTGTTCTTGGAACAATAAACTGCACTTACCTGTTTTTCCTTGAGTCCTGAGTTGTGCATTTGAGTCCGCCTATTGTACCTATTGTACATTACAATCTGGCCAAGATGGACTCAGCCGACTCCAGTATGGATCCAGTGGAGACTATATCGGAGGAACTTTGTGATCTTCTTTTCAACTTGGTGGAGCTAAAGAACATGTGGAAAGAAGCTAGCAGTGAGTACCAAAAGGAGAGATTTTTGCTGGAAGCTCGAGAGAAGGTATCTGAGAAACCTTGGTTAAAGGACTCAATTCCTCATTGGGCAATACGCTTTATTTCAACTCCTACTCCTCTAACTGCTAATAGGTTTAATTCATGTAAGCCTGTTTCTCGGCCTGCTAGCATTACGGCTACAGGTTCTTTTTTTGTCACCCAGCCTGCCCCTTTGCCTACATTTCCTAGATGTGTCATTTCTCAACCTGGAGGAGAGCCAGAGACTTTTGTGACTTTATTCCAATATGCTGCTATGTGTGCTAGACGGACTGAGGAGGCCAAAGCAGTCAGCCTTCAAGCTGGAAAACAAGGACTCAGTATAATGTCTAGTAATTCTTCTGAAATCCTGTCTGTTGGTCCTACTGCTACCTGTTCAGCAGGCACCCCCAACAACAAGCAGTCCTTTGAGGGGACCCTGTCTGGCTAGATTCCCTGGAACTCGTGGAGGCCATAGTGAGTAAGGGTCAACATGGCTCCAGATGCCATGTCCAGCGTCAACCTTTCTCCAGTCCTGAGTTCACACTTTCCAGCGGTCCCAAGCCTGTGGTGTGCAACAGCCTCGAGTCTGCAACGTGCAGGCTTCCAGAACCTCAGCAGACTCGTCTGGCTATATTTTCTTGGAACTGTGGAGGCCAAAAGAGAGGACGCGGTCAATATGGGTCACGACGCCATTCCCCGCTTCAACCTCTCTTCAGCCCAGAGCCTGAGCTGTGCAGTGGACCTGAGCCGGTGCTGTGCAGCGGACCAGGGTCTTCGGTTTTGTACAGCCGACCAGAGTCCTCGGTGTTGTGCAGCGAGCCGGAGCCCGTGCTGTCCAGCGGCCCCGAGCCCGTGCTGTTCAGCGCTTCACAGTTGACCAGTGTTCCCAAGGTGACGTGCAACCCTTCTGTTCCCGGGCTGGCAGAGCGTGCAGCTCTCCTGACCCTGGGCTGGTGTGCAGCCTTCCAGAACCTCCACTGACGTGCAACCGCCCTGAACCGCCGCTGACGTGCAGTCGTCCAGAGTCTACGCCGACGACTGATCTCCCAGTGTCTGCACTGACCAGTATTCTGAAGCCTCAGCTGACCAGTCTCCCAGTGCCTACATTGTTCAGCACCCCAGAGACTTTGCTTTTGTCCAGTCCCCTTGAGACCTTGCCGTTCTCCGGCGCCCCAGAGACTTCCCCAGAGACTTCCCCGGTCTTCCGCGCTTCAGAGACTGTGCCGGTTCCTGGAACTAAAGAGACTGTGCCGGTTCCTGGAACTAAAGAGACTGTGCCGTTGCCCGGCGCTGACGGACCCGTCGCCTGTCTCCAGCCCAGCTGACCCGTCGCCTGTCTTCAGTCCAGCCGCCCCTTCACCTGTTCGCCGCCGGCCTCTAGAGGGGTTTCGCCTTCACGGATGGCCTCTAGAGGGGTTTCGCCTTTGTGGACGGCCTTCTGAGGGGTTTCCCCTTTGTGGACGGCCTTCTGAGGGATATCGCCTTTGTGGATGGCCTTCTGAGGGATATCGCATTCGCCACCGGCCGTCTGAGGGGTATGGTTTTCACCGACGGCCGCCCAAGACCCCTCGCCGTCCTGCTTGGCTGCCTGAGGGGCTCTACCTTCGCCGGTCCGTTCGGCCACCTGAAGGATTATCTCTTCGCCGCCTGAAGGATTCTGCCTTTGCTGCTTCTCTTAGCCCCCAGTTGCCGAGGCCTCTCAGCCCCAAGTTGCCGAGGCCTCTCAGCCCCCAGTTGCCGAGACCTCTCTGTCCTCTGTTCCCTGTGCCCCAGTGACTCTCTGTTCCCTGACCCGAGTGCCCCAGAGCCTCTGTTCCCAGTTTCCTTGTCCCCACTGACTCTGGTGCCTTCCCTCGCCCCTCTTGGGGGTTGATTTATTTTGACTGTTTTAGCTTTCCCTTGATGCTTTTGAAAGTTTTTGACCAGAGGAGTTGCTTTCAGGGCCCGTGAAATAAAGTCCGAAAAATGCATATTTGACCTACCCACAATGCTGCAATACATAGTATTGATTTTGGCTTTTTGAATTGATAGAAATTTTGATTTGAGAAAGTTTGAATATAGTGCTCACTGCTCATATGCCTACATGTATGTAGTTGGACAAGTTAGTAAATTACATTTGAGAAATCCCCTTGATTATGTTTGATATTTTTGCAAGGAGGACAGCACGGGTAAAGGGGGTGGGGGCCTTTTGAGGTATAGTGCCCAGGGGCACCACGTTGTCTTAATACGGGCCTGGATGACTGGCCCGTATTGCCTGGACTGAATTTAAATAGCTAACCTGTTATGTAGGCTTGTGTGTCCTGGGGGGGTGAGCAGACGAGCTTCCACCAGAGATGTCCTCAGCCATAGGTCGTCCGCAGTTCTGGCTGAGGACCATCGTTTCAGCCTCTGTCAGTGATGGTGGTGGGTGGCCCCCCCTCCTGTTTTTTGCTGCCAAGTGCGTTTGGTGCCTGCTAAGTTTGAACTGAAAAAATATGAAGACACGAATAGACACGAATGTTGAATAAGCGTAATACTCCAGATAGAAGTTCAATTATTTTTTTTTTAATTAATACTCACGCATTGACTCGGTCAGTAATGTTTTGCCATGCCTGCTCTCATTCTTTTGCTGCAGCGATAGTGTTACTTTTTGTTGAATATATGCTCATATTCCTCGTAAGCATTCAATAAAATCTCTAACTCCACGGGGGTGAAGTATGAAGTAAGTTTTTTTTCGGTCCTGTTGCCATGATGAATCATGTTATCTGCATTACATTGATGAGGGCTTTTTATATGCTCATACTCACACTTAACCCAGGGTTAACTTGACTCGGAGTTGATTCTTATCACCTGTTCTGAAAACGGAAACTCTTAGTCTACACAGGGTTCATGTTTTAACTCAGTTTGTTAAACCTCCTGTCATGTTCAGCTCCTGCTTTTATTTTGTTTTGTTTGTTTGCTTTTCCTGTTTTATTTTGATAAAACATCTCATTTCAGGTCTCTTGCCCTTCCTTCCTTTGTCTGCTTTCCCACCTGTATGATTACCATCCCCGCCCTTTGTTTCACTTGTTTGTTTTCAGCTTCCCCAAGCCTGATGCATAAATACTCACCAGTCCCACTTACCTCTGCCAGATTGTAGTTGTACGTAAGTCACTCACTCCAGCGTCTTCTCAGTGTTTTTTCGACTATTGATTTGTATTTTGACTACGATTTTTGCCTGCCACTTTTTGACCCTTTGCCTGCATTGTTCTTCGAACAATATAAAGACTTACCTGTGATTCCCTGTTTTGAATCGTGCATTTGAGTCCGCCATTGTACCGTGACACCTTCCTGAAACGGGCCCCAGGTAGTATGGGTTTTTGGTTGTTGTTTTTTGCCTTAGAGACCCCGATGCTTTTCAACTTCTACTTTGTTGGTTTACCATTTCTTATCCTTTTTGTTTGCAATAATATATTGTAAAATAAACCATAATTGTTACACTGCCTTGAAGTGTCTCGACAGTTGGCTTATTGGTGTTTTGGTTTTTCTCTTCAGAAGTTTGGGTAAATGGTTTGTTACTTCTTAACTTCTACTAGACATTAACTTAAATGTCGGAACAGTAAGGTTGACAACAATACTAGATCTAATAGCAGTCACCTTATCAACAAAGAAGGCAAGGAACTTATTACCATCATCTGTGGAGAAACATGGTAACGCGGAGAGTGGCGGTGATACTAAGTTATTTATAGTATCAAACAAAATCTTAGGATTTCTTTTTTTGATAAAGAAATTAAGTAAGCAGAGTACACAGTCCCGGCATCCTTGACTAGTGTATTAAAAGAAATCCGATGATCTTTGAGATGCAGGTGTGGCACTTCTAGCCCAGTGGTTTTCCATGTTCTGTGCTGCGACATTTCCGTCTCAGGCTACGGACAGCGTCCATGGAGAAGTGTTGCAGATAGCCATAGTAATGACCTTTTTAAATGCCCTACTTTGTCCAGCAATATTGAACAATGCTTATTGAAAGACTGCATCATAAGCTCTACATTGTTGAAATTAGTATTAATAACAAAGCAAATGTGTGCATTAAACTGATCAGCAGAATTCTCAGTAAAGGGGATTCCTTCTCAGGGCCATCCAATCTCTGTACGACCAAAGCGAGAGCTATGTCTGGGTTCTCGGCAGTAAGTCGGATTCGTTTCAGGTGAGGGTTGGCCTCCGCCATGGCTGCGTTTTGTCACTTATCCTGTTTGTTATATTCATGGACAGGATATCGAGTCGTAGTCGGTGTGGGGAGGGGTTGCAGTTCGGTGGGCTGTGGAGCTCATGGCTGCTTTTTACAGATGATGTGGACCTGATTGCATCATTGGCCTGTGACCGTCAGCACTCACTGGATCGGTTCGCAGCCGAATGTGAAGCGGCTGGGATGAGGATCAGCACCTCTAAATCTGAGGCCATGGTTCTCAGCAAGAAACTGATGGAGTGCCTACTCCAGGTAGGGAATGAGTCCTTACCCCAAGTGTTCAAGTACCTTGGGGTCTTGTTCGCGAGTGAGGGGACAATGGAGCGGGAGATTGGGCAGAGAATCGGCACAGAGGGGCCGGTATTACATTCACTTTATTGCACCGTTGTGACGAAAAGAGAGCTGAGCCAAAGTTAAACAATAAAATATGGCCTAATTTAAAACGCAAAAAGTGTATGGTAGAACTTGGCAATTAGTCTAGCTTGGCCCATTAGTCTAGCTTCTAGGTGAGTTTGAGGGTTGGTGAATGGGGTCATTAACCAGGGGGTCAGGGCATATCAAGCTCCTAATAAAACAATTCATTATAGGAATAGAAGGCCATTGTTGATGGAAATAATTTCAGAGATGCTTACCAATGAGCTATGCGTCTCCAGCAGCGGCTTGTTTGAGGCACATACCCACAGAACTGTTTTGCAGAATAGAAGAGTTGTGTGCACCTCCTGGGAAGCGGGAGACCACATTCGGAAGGTGATTCTGGGAGTCACCGATTAGTTGGACATTTATGGAGTGGTATTTCTTGCAGTTGAGATATGGGAACGGATCTGGAGATGGTGCCTTACTGCGCACGTGTGTGCAGTTTGTTGCGCTGATGCTGTTGGGAAAACCAGAAATACGATGGAATTCTCTCTTGATTGGGACCCGTTCTTCTGCTATATAGGGGAATTTGATATATTGTGCAGCCAATTGATTGATTCCATCCACGACTCGCGGTGTGCGTGGCTGATGGATGCCTGTGATATTCCCTCCTGTCTCCTAGCTCCCTCTGAAAAGTTCCAGTAGCAAATATCCATGAGGACTGCTCTTTGGTATGATCACGGAAGATTCGTTACTCCCCCAGGGCACAATCTGCAACATTTTGCAGCAGCAGTAAATATGCCATTGTGTGGTGTAGTCCTAGTCTGCAGAAATATGCACAGCCTACTTTGGGCGTATAAATACCGTGATCAATCACTTATTATTGGATGGCATATTTAACATAATTGATATGAACTGAAGACAAAGCAAGGCAAGTTTATTAATATATGCCAAGCACAATTCTGTAAGTGCTTTACAAATGAGCAGAAGTGTAAGTGCAGGCCCGTATTAAGACAACGTGGTGCCCCTGGGCACTATACCTCAAAATGTCAAAATCAATACACATCAGTACATCAGCCCAGCAGACAAGCCAAAAAAAACTAACAAAAAACAAAGCATTTTCATTATACAAAGAGAACCAACACTTGCTTTCCCCCTGCCAAAAATATCAGACATAATCAAGGGGATTTCTCAAATGTAATTTACTAACTTATCCAACTACATACATGTAGGCATATAAGCAGTGAGCACTATATTCAAACTTTCTCAATTCAAAATTTCTATCAATTCAAAAAGGTAGGTAGGGTAGGTCAAATATGTATTTTTCCGACTGTATTTCACGGGCCCTGAAAGCAACTCCTCTGGTCAAAAATGTTCAAAAGCATCAAGGGAAAGCTAAAACTGCTTTAGCATCACAGCTAACGTCAATAAAAGGACCTAAAAATTAATAAGATATGGACAAAAGACTATCAATATTAGATCTAAGAATATGGATTTATTGCACAAAGTCCTCTGAAAGAAATAAGAGTTCTAGGAAAAGAAGCGGAGACTGTTTTTACTTCTCTGCATACTGAATAAACTCACGAAGCGCTGTGCTGGCCGTGCTATGTGCTTGAAAATCACAGAGAGGGGTTGGGCGCATCCAAGTCTCACCCAGAGGTGGGGGGGTTTGTGTGAAAAATGTTTTGTCACTTATCATTTTTTATAACAGTTAATATTTTACATTCATCATTATGATACATATTTTCTTGGGGGGGTTAAACTGGCCACTTTTGATTATTGTTATAACCCCCCCCCCCCCCCATCCCCTAAATGATACATTTGTGCGTACCTGTGGACTAACTCAACTCTGACAGATTGGTGAGGGGAGTGTACATGATAGTGGTCATGTAATATTGATTTATTATTACAACTCTTAGTTGTAATTTAAAACCCGTCCAGCCAATTTAATAAAATGAAGGGTTTTATTCATGATCAAGTCCATAGATGCAGTTAATGGATACAGACACGGAGAATTGAAGGCTCTGTTAGCAACGATTAGCTCCGTTATGCCGCCTTCACACTGGCAGTTGAAATCAGCTCCGTAATACGCAATACGCCCCCAGCGGACGTCGTACTACGCCGTTGAAAAGCTTCGGAAGCGACTCACAAAAATGGCAGAGAGACTAGAACGACTGATAAGTGTCTGAATGTACGATTCTCTATGACCTCTCTTAAACAGATATAAAGAGTCTGCTGCGTGGAGAAAAGTTGCCCTGGACTTTGATATGTCACATCGGTTAAATGTGATATAGCGGTATAATGTCAATAGTTTGATGTCTGTTGCTAGCTAACTAATTAGCATTAGCAAGTTTGTTTATCAGTACCATAGCAATGCTGGAATTGTCGGATAGGAACCGTCCGTAGCCTTTCTCAAGAGTTAAATTTTTTGAACGCATCCGGATGACCAACTGACACGATTTGTTTCGCACTGCACTCGTTCGGACCCATTCGCGTGCAGTCTGTGAATCTCCATAGGAAATAATTGACTTCCGGTCGTTATCGGAGCTGATTTCAACTGCCAGTGTGAAGGCGGAGTTAGCGGTTAGCTCCGTCAGCGGTTAGCTCCGTTATAGGAGTGGATGAGACTGCCACGGACAGGGGTAACAACCAGACTCTGATAAATTACATTCGGGGAGCTTCCACAGCGGTGTGGCCGCGGTGTTTTGTACGGTTTTATTATTAGGCTACAGTTAATCCTGATGAACTGATGAAACTAAGAGAGGAGACACACCAGCCCGATAATCAGCTGTCGGACCGTTTGGCGAGGTTGGTGACTCGAGTCTGTTCAGTGTGTTCCGTGCCGTCGGCCGTCCGAGGAGCCGTCATCCTTCATTTGGGCCGACCCAACATGTTCAGTTGGAGACAGGACAGTCGGGACTCGCCCGGAAATGGGGAGCGGATGAGCCTCTCAAAATCTGACGAAAATCTTTTAAACTAACCTTTGTTGATCTGCAATGAAGACTGCATGGCCTATTTCTCGCTTAAAATGTTTTCAGAAACACGTTTCGGTTAACTATTTTAGTACAATATGAGATCGTATTCTGAACAAGCCGCCATGACAGTCTGGCTGTGAATTTCCGGAGAAAAAAGAACCACGTGACGCGTTCGTCCAATCAGCTGCCGGTTTCCATTTTCTTGGAAATAATCAGACTGTTAATGGAAACAATACAGAGCAGCGCCGCCTGCTGCTATGGAGACATTTTACGCGCAGAGCGTACGCTCAAGTCGGCGTCGCCTCAGTGTGTTCTGAGGCATGTTTTGGACCTCGGGGACCCAACTTATCAGTCCGACTGCCTTTTCTGCCAATGGTCGGCCCGTCTGGTTGGTGTGTCAGGGCCTTAAGATCAACCTGTACCAGAATGAATGAAAGAAAAGAAAAGTATGGAGAAGGCTTGGGACGGCTCTTGATCCGAAGCACACCACATCATCTATAAAACATGGTGGCAGTGTAAGGGCATGGGCATGCATGGCTTCCAGTGGCACTGGGTCACTAGTGTTTATTGATGATATGACAGAAGCAGCCGCATGAATTCTGAAGTCTATAGGAACATTCCATCTGTTCATATTCAGCCAAATTCAACAAAGTTGATTGGACGGCGCTTCACTGTACAAATGGACACTGACCCAAAACATACTGCAAAAGCAACGCAGGAGTTTTTCAAGGCAAAGAAGTGGAATATTCTACAAGTCAATCCGATGCATTCCACTTGCTTAAGACAAAACTTAAGGCAGAAAGACCTGCAAACAAACAAAAGCTGAAGACAGCTGCAGTCAAGGCCTGGCAAAGCATCACAAAGGAGGAAGCCCAACGTTTGGTGATGTCTATGGGTTTCAGACTTCAGGCAGTCATCGCCTGCAATGGCTTCTCAAAGTATTAAGAATGAACATTTTAACTATGATTATATTAATTTATCCAATTACTTTAGGTCCCTTGAAATAAGGGGACTAAATAAAGCTGAAAGTCTCCACTACAATTTCATCTTGATGAATTATTTTCAAAATTATGAAAATTGTGTCACTGTCCAAATATTTCTGAACCTAACTGTATACTGATGAAACCTGAGTCTAGCGCACCAAGATAAAAAATGTTTACCCAATCAATTGATTTTTTTTTTTTAATTGAGGATTCTTGTGAAAACGTAATGACTAGCAAAGTCCCACAGATAATTAATGGAAGCTCTTAAATATTTTTCTCATAGCAAACATTTCACTTTATTGTAAGTAAAGCAGTGGTACAAGTATTACTAATATCCTCCATATTGTTATAACAAAAAATATTTAATAGTACAATCCAGTTGAAAATACTTCTATAGATGCCCTATACTTTTAAAAGATACAACTGCCTTGGGTCTTCATATTTTCATTAATTTCAGAATTCGGCCACAGCTTGGTATACAATGCAAAATTTGGATATAAAATTAATTTTACATCTATGCTTTCACTGCTCAATCTGTACTACTGCTGCTGCTCTGAACCGAAAAAATGCCACTCTGTGATTAAAATATCTTATACAGCATATCACTTGACAGTGCTTTACAAAATATAAACCAGCACAGTCATATTAGACATATGACAACTGAGGGACAGATAACTGAAGCAGAGAGTGTTTCCTGTCTAATGTTGTTGACCGACTCAGATTATGTTGATTTGGTCAGTTTCTTGTTTTTTGTGCTTCTAACTTGTACACTACATAGTTAGTTTTTTGTCAGTTTTTCTGCTCTGTGCAGCTTGATGCAGCCAAGCTGAGGCTCTGGTCAACATATTTGTGAAATGATATTATTTAAACAGTATATTGCCACAGAAACCCTTACAAAGTCTGCTCTACCTCCTGCCACATTAAAATGGACTCATAGCGCCACTTGCTGTTGTGGGAGTGGCTAGCTAGGCTAAAACAGATAGCCACAGGGGTTTATTTTTGGTTTTAGAAAAGGGAAATAAATATATTGTCCTTCTAACCTCACTGGGTAACAAGTATCACGCATGCTTCAGGTACAACATTTAACCACGAAAAGCTCGAAATCCACAAAACCAGCCTGAAAATTAAGAAAATCTAAAACGATTGAGAGTCTGCGTTTGAGGGGCGAGACTTAGGTAATATTTTTCCCAAAATCATGAGAAATTTGATTGTCTTTATAGATATTTGTTTGTACTTTTAATACATATTTCTATAGGACCAGAGACCATGTATGTGTTTATATATTTAATATGTATATTGTCTTAAATTGTACTTACCAGATACTCCTTGATACGTTTGTACACATCCTCCCCAAGGTACACAATAAGGGACTTCAGCAGATACTCTATTTAGATTCACCTTGAGACTCTAGGTTAGAGCACAAACATACAGTATTCAGTTCAGTTTTTCTTGAATGAAGCTGCAAAAGCTGCACAATGCACATGGATACTTTGGTTTACAGTAATTGTAATTTCCAAATGCTTTGAGCAAACCAAGATGTATCTCGTCTGAGTTCGACAGACCTTTTTAACTGGCCTTCGACTTGGGTGAGAGACTTCTACAATGGAAAGTTAATTTTTATCAGATGTTATCAACCTCTTTCAATGTAACAATCACTTTTATTGCTTATTTTACTAATTTCAACAAACAAAAAGTTCATTGTGACCTAACCTACTCATACACATCCAATGACCCAAAAGGAGTCGCAAAAAGAAACCTCTTATTAACTGACACTCACCTAAATACAAATAAATAACATAAATACAAAAGGTTTGCCATTTGACTGACATAAGGCATCCACATAGTACGTTTGGCACTTCTGCATTACCAAGTGCCGAGTCAAATATACAAGAACTGTCAGTTTACCAGTTATAATTACAACTTGGCATGAATGTTGTTTACAAGTTGGAAACTATTAATTACAATAACTCTGATATAACATGAACGCAGCATAAATGTGAATGATTATATAGTTTGTTGTAAAAAGGTCCATCAAACTCAGACGAGAAACATCTTCCAACATGTAATCTAACTCAACAATCAAAAGTTGACGAAATTAACCATTCTTGTTGAAGGAAGCACATGTGTGAGGATCAGATTTTTTAGATCTAGGGCCTACACATTCATTAGGGCCTGAGAACCGACAGCGGCGAAGGCCCTATTGAAACTGAAGGAATTATTATTACAGCAAATGAATTGCCTTTTTGAGGGGCTTAACATATTCAAAAACTCACTGAAATTGGCGGTCGCATCAATCCAGGTGAAAATTTACGTATTTTAAGGGATTCGGGAATAGGCGCACCAAATGGCTCGCTAGCGCCCCCTACAAAGTTACAAAAAATAATTGAGCCCCTGCAGTACGTTTAACGTAGACTCACAAAACTTGGTACACGTATGTAGCATGTCAAGACGTACAAAAAAAGGTCATTGGAGCCATACCCTAAATCCAACAGGAAGTCCGCCATTTTGAATTGAATGTTTGAAATTAGTACGATTTTGGCCATTTCCACATGTCGTACTTTAACAAACTCCTCCTAGAGATTTCATCTGATCAACTTCAAATTTGGTCTGTGCCATCTTAAGACGTTAAAGATGAAAAGTTGTTAAAAGAAACGTTTTGTCATAGGGCATGGCCGTGGCGGGGCAGCCATTTTGTGCGTTTCGCCATCGAAACAGGAAGTGGGTGTAACTTGAGTGTACATTGTCCAACTGGCTCGAAACTTTTCAGGATTCATAAGACTCTAACTCTGAGGACATTTACCGGACGAAATTGACTCAAAGTCATAGCGCCTCCTAGTGGCAACAGGAAGTAGGCCCCAAACTATACGTCCTATACTTTAACGAACTCCTCCTAGAGATATCATCCGATGGACTTCAAATTTGTTTTGTACCATCTCAACACCTTAAAGATGAAAAGTTATTAAAAGAAAAACTTTTCGTCAAACAGTGTGGGCGTAGCATGGCGGCCATTTTGAGTGTTTAGCGATGAACAAAGAAGTTGTTGTAACTTGAGTGTACATTGTCGTATCTGCCCAAATATTTCTCACGATAGACAAGGGTCCAGGCCTGAGGACATCTACAGGCCAAAATTGACTTTTGGTCATAGTGCCCCCTGCTAGCAACAGGAAATGCGCCTTATGACAAACATCATCCGATTTACATGAAACTTATAATGTGTAGTCTACATGTGATACTGAGCCGCCCCCTATACTTTAACCACACCCACTTACTCAAGCCCCTTTCATAACATTTTAACCATTTAAGGTAGAACCTTGTGTGAGGTATCATTGAACTCAGCAGATATTTCCTTATTCATTGGTGATGGTTTGGTCCGCCCCCCCTATGCTTAAGCCACGCCCCCTTTCCTAACTGGTGACCCGTTTAAGGTAGAGTCTTATGTGAGGTATCAATGAACTCAGCAGAGACTTCCTTTTTTATTGGTAAAGGTTTGCCCCAACCCCTATACTTTGGCCACGTCCCCTGTCACAGCTAATGAACTGTATGACAGAGTCTTGTGTGAGGTATCATTGAACTCAGCAGAGAGTTATCTTTTTATTGGTGACGATTTGCAGTGTCTGAGTGCCGCGCAAATGCACGGTCGCAAGGAGCGGCGACCGCCAGTAACCCCGACACGTGCAGAGGCGCGAGGGCCCGTCCATCGCTGCTTGCAGCTTTAATTTTGAATTGATTTGGCTCATTAGCAGGTTTCTAATGGTAGGGGATAAAATAATTTACTTTAAAGTCCACGACTAACCTATGGATGGATTAAAAAAGTTACTCACCTCATCCATTGTGAACAATCCAGACCATCTCTTTTAACTCTTCCTGTCCTGATTCCTTTTCCACATTTTCATGTCGCAGTAAGAACGTGTTGTCCATTATCACTGCCAGTGATGGGAATAACGACGTTATAAATAACAGCATTATAAATAACGGCATTATTAACGACGTTACTTTTTTTCAGTAACGAGTAATCTAATTGATTACTCTTCCCATCTTAATAACGCCGTTATTGTTACTGCCAAAAAATGTGGCGCGTTACTATATTTTAAGCTGTTTTTTTTATCAGACCAACTAGCTCTCTGAGTCAGAGCTGAGAGGCAAAGACTTTTTTTTACTGTTCTTCCTTGGTTAGTGGGCAGTGCACGACGCAAGCGCATAAATGCTGACGATTGGCTGAGGTTGAGTAAAATGTCATGGTGAGCCAATCAGAGGTAGAGTTGGGCGGGTGTTCAAAAGTACACATAGTCACACAAGACATGTTGCAAGAATAACACAAGTGAGTTAGTCAACGAGAGAGAGACAGGTATGGCGTTATGAAATCAAGGAGAGGGTTAACTTTTCCTGCAACAGATTTTCCACCGTGGTCAGGAAGAACAGGGGAGACACTTTGTTTCTCTTACTATATGACTCTAGAGTCGCTACTCGCTCCAAAGCTAATCACTGTCACTCTCTCACTTCTCCCTCACTCTATCACCTACTCCCCACACACACACACACACGCCGGCTCGACGCACACACCAGCACACAAGTATAAACATCAGGCCACTTACTTTATACACACTACAAAGAGTGTATATATTTATTTATTTTTGGTATAGTGCTTAACAAGCATAATTTAATTTTGCCCAGTTGTGGCCTGTTGAGGTGTTGTTATTTATATCGATCCACTATATAAACATAATATCTACATACATGGCATTTGATTGAACGCAATAGTTACTTTATGAAGTAACTAGTTACTTTCATAATTTGTAACTGAATAACAATTTTTTAAAAGTAACTTGCCCAACACTGATCACTGCACAGTTGTTTCACATCTTCACCTCACTAAAAGTAAACAGTCTGTCATGTTCCAGTACATGAAAGTAATGTTTATAGTTAATTCTGGCATTTACCATATTCAGCAATATGGTTAAGATTGTGGCCTTTCTGGGAAACAGTAAACCTGTGTGAGATTTCACATTTAGTTTTTCACGGGGAAAGTAAGCATTATCCATAGTTTTCAATACAAACCAATTTAATAATTACAATAGAAATATTGACACTATTGTACCCTGCATCATACGGACAGATTCAAGAATTGAATATGAATTCTGCCTATCAGTACTCATTGTCTAGTTATTCCAGTGCTCATAATTTTTGTTTTTAGGCTTAAAAGAAAAAAATTGTACTCGTGAAAAAGCAAGAACAGCGTTGCAAAATCAAATCAAAACAGTAATTCTGGATTATAAATCTGTAGCATACAAAAACTGTCACCTATCACAGCATTCCCATACATTGATTCATTTGTGGTGGCGGCCGACACAATATCAAAGTTGACGCCACATATTGATTTTCGCTCAGCCCCTCCTTGTCCACCATTTGGACCCGTCTGTGAATAGCCACGCAGCTGCCTACTCTGTGTGCACAACTGCTAACCTCCCAAACCCCTTGTTTTATTAGCTAACTTAGCACTTGTTACAGACCTCTGCATAACGTCAGTTAAACAAACTTTAACCAGGCCGGTTCTATGTGAAAAAATGGCAGAGAGAAACAGATTTAACATGTTACTTGATGTTTAGGAGTTCCAGGTGAACTCATGGAAGACATTACCATATAACGTTAGCTGTGTTGTGATGCCAGGCTTCGAAACAGCGGGCTGTATGTTTAGCTGACACGCTCAATTGCCATCTGATTAATGAAAAGGGGTGTATGACTAACGTTAACGTTAAACATATCTGCGGACAGGGGTGGTTAAAAAGTGCAGGCAAACATGCATTTCCTCTGTCAAACTAAGTATTTATTAGTTAAATACAAGTTTTAATAATTGTTCTTACTCCAAGGTTTATGCCACTTACAGTAAAGTCACCTCGTTTTGCTCTGCTGGCAGCTCCGGGTGTAAAGTGTGTGCGCGGTATGTGGGAGCCGCCCAGCCCTTGGCAAAAACATGTCAAGAGAGAACAGAACAGGCCCTCTCCTAGTTTTTTAAGTGCGATTAAAAAACAAGCGTTATCATACTACCGTTATTTTTTTAAGTCGGTAACGTTACTTGTCAAGAAGAGGCACCAAAAGCATCTCCCTGTGCATGCAAAAAGAATGCTAACTACGAGGTTTAGCTAGCATTAGCTAACATGTGCACAAAATTCAAAAACAGTTGTAAAGTTGTTGCCCATCCTCCTACTAACTATTACTGGCTACTAACAAACGTTATTTAGCATGGCTAACAAACGTTACCCTTAAAACAACCCAATTTAGAATTCTTACCTTGTTAATCGTCTTCACGTTCGAAGCGAGGTAATGGTGGACAACAGCAAAACTCGGGCGATGCGATCACATGGTATACAGAAATCTCAAAACAGGTAGAAACCATAATTTTCAACTAGACCAATGTGAAAATGAACTTTGAATAAATGACAGTTTCACTTTTTTCAGTGCACAAGGAAAAACACAGAAAACATGACATGTGAAACAACAAGGAAACGGAACAATCATGAGAGTACCCCCTTCTTCAAGGGATGGCTAAAAACATAAATCAACCCAGGGAGGGCAAAGGGAGGGCAAAGGGAGGACAAAAACCGGAGCGCCGGAAAAGGTGACAGCAGGGCCAGGAAACTGCGAACTGATGGCGGAGGATAGAACACGGGGGTGCCGGGCATAGGCAAGGTCTCTGAGGCTGCGGGCCTTGGTAAAGTCTCTGAGGTGTCGTACACCGACCGGCATAGCCTCAGGGGCGCTGGACACCAACCGGCAAAGTCTCAGGGGCGCCGCTGGACACCCACCGGCAAAGTCTCAGGGCCGACGGCCAACAGCGAAGACTCTGGAAGGCCAGTCAGCGAAGACTCTGGAAGGCCCAAGGCCGGTCAGCGAAGACTCTGGTTTGCTGGGCAGCACAGGCTCTGCCTCACTGAGCTGGAGCTGCAGCATGTGAAAAGGTGACTGAGAGGCAGGCACGGGGGAAATCACTTGGGGTGCTGGCTGAGAACTAGCATGCATATGTCTAACAGGCTGTAGCGGAGACTGCCTGCTAGCAGGCTGTTGTCGAGGTTGACTGCTAGATGGCTGGTGTGGAGGTGGGCTGCTAGCAGGCTGGCGTGAAGGTGAACTGCTAGCAGGCTGGCGTAGACGTTGACTGCTAGCAGGCTGACATGAGGGCTGGGTGATGGCAGACTGGAGGCGACCTGTACGGGCTCTGGAACGACATGCCATGGTGGCAACACGCCCTAAAGCAAAACAGGACCGCCTTTCCCGAAGTCTGGCAGGCGCTATGAGGACCCCCCAGAGCAAGTTGGCTTCCCAGAAACAGTTCTGGGGCAGGAGCAGTGGATCCAGTGATAGTCCAATTAACGTCAAAAATGTCCTCAAAACACAGGCGTCTCCCTGCTGGGTCCATTCTTGGTTGGTTTGTACTGTCAGGCTTCTGGCTTGGACCCAAGTGCAGGAAAGCAAGGAGGGAGCAACAGTTCGAAATAATGATTTAATGAAAAAAAACACAAAGCAACTTACAAACATGTATTCAAAAACAGAGGAAAAGAACAGGAACACAGAATGAATTAATAACATTGTTAAATAAAAAAATATATATTGTGTATATATACAGTATACTACAAAAAATGTGTAGGACACTACATTTGCTTATTCCAGGAGAGGAGTAGTTGTGGTCAGTGTTTTGCAGTGTCCAGCTACTAGCAGAGCAGACAGCTGTTAAAAACACAACTGACTGGCCATGAGGAGGGCAGTGATCCAGGCCATACTGTGAGGCTTTTCATGTCATCACCATATGTTCCAGTGACCTCTGCTAACTCCAGCCGAGTGGGCTGCAGATACAGATCTGAGTACCCTGCATGATTGCCATTAAAATACACGAAGCATCAATCCTCATTATCATCATCATCAGGACTGTATGGATATTGCTTGTTGATTGCCATTTCTGTAAAAATCCTTACATTTAATTGATCACTGAAAATGTTTGCAAATCAAACTTCCTATTATTTTGTCTCTTCATGATTTGACAAAGGTTTATATAACCTTTCAACAACAGGGTAATCAAAGTGCTTTACATAAGACGTAAAAGGCATTAAGACCAGATATCAATGAAACACAAGACAATATAAAAGGACACATATACATTTCGTAACCACGGAGACCACACAGTCTTGCTTTTCGGCAATGACCAACCCTACTTTGCATCGGATTGGTTAGAACTTGTCTCATTGGTAGGTGGAGGTACGATGATTGGTTAAACCCAGCAAATCAAAAACAAATCCTATGTGGACTTTTTAATTTATTTTTTTTTATTTTTCGAAAATAGTCATACGCTGGAAATACGGCACCAGGCCAGAGTACTTTAAGCCCTGTGTACGTAGCGGGCTGTTGTCTAAAGCATTACCGTAATAGCTACGCCAAACATTGGCCCAGAGAGTCCATAAGGCTGCAGAGGAAAAAGGGGATAAAGTAAATCTATTAGATTGTGAGACCATCACGATATTTTGAAGATTTTCGTGATGGAATCACGTTTTTTCCTAATGTATTTCAATGGGAAGCATCTTTCGTGATCACAGCATGATTCTTTTTGGAAAGAAGACGGCAACGACCACCTTCCTCTACAATATACCGCTTATTACACGGCTACTTAACATAAATAAATAATTTGACACAAAATATTAATTTAAAAAGGATTTTATTGATTTAAAAAATGGATTCTGCTAGCCTATTTATTTAACCTCTTAAACCTCACTGCTCTGAGTAGGCCAGTCAAAACCAACTTCTGCTGGTTTTCATGAATATTTCCACTTAAAACAATAGGACAGCCAGTAAATTGAGTCTTAAGTTTGAATACTTCAGAGTGGAAATATCACTTTAGCTTTAATGAGCTTTACAGCATACAGGATCTAGGTGATAGTGACAGACAGGATTGTCAAACTGTTGTGGGTCAGTTGCCTTTTCTCCCCTTCCTGTGTGTGTGTGTGTGTGTGTATCCCCCTTTTCCCCTGTGTGTCTGTCGGTGATGTTTTGTCTCCACCTGCAAGTGGCTAGGGGCGTGCCTAGAGGAACTAGGTCAAGAGGCGTGGCCATTCATCCTGCTCCATTCTGACACAGCTGATGCACATTCCATGATTCACCTCTGCAGTATTTAAACCCGGGCTGTTCACCTCTCCAGTGCCAGATCGTTACATACCCCCTACGTGGTAACCCCGTCGGAGCTGCCATCGCCTGTTTCCCTCGAGCCTCAGCCCATTCCCAGTAATTCCACGCTCAGCCTCGATTGTTCATGTTTCTCTGAGTATTTGCCTTTATTAAATTACGTGAACTGCTTATTTGCGTTCTGTGTGGTATCTCTGTGTGCTGGGTCATATAGACAGTCCTAACACAAACTATGTCCAGCTGAAAATATTTAGTCATATCTTGTAGTCAAAATCAACGTGTAATTTAAATGTATTAGTTCTTTATTAAGAGAAAGAAAAAAAGGTCTTTAGGGAAATATCAGAAATGCCCTATTTCATCTGTAAGCAGTTTAAAACTGTTTCACAACTCATTACTACACTAATGAAGTAGTAGTACAAATGAAGAGTAGTAGAAATAGTCCATATAATAATCCAACTCGGGAGTCTCGTTGCTGGCGAGGATTTTCTTTTAACTAGAATTGTAGGAAAATGTCATTTACCTGGTCTACATTCCTTCAGTGTAGGTCCGTGTCCCATCTGTTACCGTCCTTATTGGTGCAGTCTACCGTTAATTTAAAGGAAGGTTCAGTAAATTGATAGAACTTGAAATACTGTTAGCTAATGTTAACTAGCAAAATGCACAGAAACCAAAGTAATGAGGAGTAGTACATTGCCATTAATTTAATGCTTGTCGACACTGTAAACGAGGGCAACCTCAGTGTCTCACGAGTTGAAATAAAGGTCATTGACTGATTGATTGATCGATTGATTGATTGATTGATGCATGCAGTAAAAGAGTAAATTGCGACAAACCATGAAGTTATATTCGACAAGTTTGGGCTACGTATTAACCTCAGCAGCAAGTTCGTCCTAGCAAAAAATATACTGTGTAACACTGACAAGTTAGTCGTTAAGACTGAAAAAAGCTAACATCATATAAATGCTTGTGTATATCCTTGATGTCCCACTTCCGGGATTGCTCCATTGCCGCCGGAAAATCCGCCGGATTTCACTCATTTAGGCCAGTATCCGTATTTTAAACTCCGGTGGATTTATGAGGACTATGGATAACTGCTCCTCAGATCTCTGCAGGGTAAATTCAGACAGCTAGCTAGACTGTTTTGGTGATTAGAAGGACTGTAGATATATATATATATATATATATATATATATATATATATATATATGTCTTTAAAGGGTTGTGGCCGCCATGGGGCATCGATCAGAATGCAGACAAGATGTTCCTTTAGGTGGTTTATTGGATAAATGTTCAATTGTATGTGTGTGGTTCTGAAACAGGGATAAAGGCATACATCAGCAAAAACATGCAGACTATATAAATGTCAAATAATGATTATATGTCTAGCAAGTATAGAATAAAGAAAACACGATCAAGAAATTGCATTATAAATTTGTTATATATGACTTAAATGCAGTTTCATAATAAATGCTTATTACGAAGCAAAAACTTAGACATGCTTTAGTACACTATATCTCTTCAATGATTAATTTGCTGCACATTAATTTCAATAATACACTACATGCTAAATTAAGCTGAACATATAATTATGAATTGCAGAATTCTTTAACATTCACAACGTTAAACATTGTGCAAGAACAACATACAACAGTTTCCAATTGAGACACGTAAGGCTTCAAAGCAGCCCCTCCGTTAATATGCAACGTTCTAAACAAACATAAGTGCAGTGCGAGGCTGCGCCATTACACAACAACGACCAGCAACGTACCACGACATTAGTGCAGCACAACAAACACAGTGCAACATTATTATGAGATAAAAACAAAGTATTAACATCAGTATTACTTACTGGTAGTTGCACGCACACAAATCTAGGAACTCAGAACGTACTGCAACACTATCTTCTTTTATCTATATAACCGCTCAGTCTTTCAACGCCAGCTCTCTCTTCCCAACTTTCCCGAAAACTGAAACTTAAGCAGTCTTCTTCAGCGAACACAAGAGCGCAGCGCCACTCCTGATTGGCTGATTCTCAAGCAGCCAGTTTAGCTGCCTGAAGAGCCCGTCCTTCGTCACATAGACTATCTGTCCAATCTGAGTTTTGAGGCATGACTAAAACAACTTTTAAACGTACCCATCGTACACAACGTACACACAAAACAAGTTCCTTCCTAGCCTATTTTGCAGCGGGGTCAATGACGTGACGCCCATTTTTTTGTGTCTATAAGGTTAAATTAAATTTAAATACATTAAATTTAAAAAACAGACAAACAAATTACATTAATACATACTTTTTTAGAGGCCATATTTCAAAGAGTTTGGTTTTAATTAATTTTAAGAGAATAATTGGCAATTAATGGCAAAAATGTCTAAGTGGTGTAACCGTCAAAACTTTGTACCAAAATTTTTATCTTGCTTAAAAAGGTCAAATTTCTTAATAAAAGATCCTATAAACTACTTGGGCATTAACCTAAATTAAAGGTTATTATACGTATTTACAATATATTTTAAAATGATGCTTATATTTATTTTAGTAATTTAGGGAATCCTATCAGTCATGCTAGCTTCCTGAAATGTCAAGTGGTGTAACCACCATTTAAGGTGCCATTTTGTTGAAATCAGCAATAATACCATATGACAGGAAGTTACATCAGAGAAAAGGACCACTGATCAGCATAACTGCTGCATCACAAGGTTAATAACTCTGAGATAAATATAAGTTAATAAGACATTTTTAGGTTAAGTTCAGTTCTTTGGTTCACATGTCAAATGGTATGACCCAAGTAAAACATTGAAAAACATTCTTTTGAATAAAAATGTGTATTTAGTGTAAAAATGATGTTTGATTATTTACACCAAGGCCATATGCTGATATATGTGTCCATTATAATGCCTGATAAATTTGATTTTACATTGAAATGTCAAATGGTGTAACCGGTTACACCATTTGACTCCTATTACAGGCCTCTCAATTTTTGGCCAATCTTTTCAAGTTCAGTTACTGGTCCAAGAGGTTATATGAACTTAATTACTATTTAGAACTATTTGTATGTGTTCATTGTTTGTATTTTTTAAAAGTGGAGGTAATTTATCCAACACTTTATTAAGATAGCTTATTTAGCTAGGCTAGGCTAAATCATTATAATGCAAGGACTTAGTGTTTAAAAAAGGTTTTACCCTTAAATTAAAATTTCCATATCATTCCTTTGCAATGTTACAATAATTTCTTAACAATTTAATAACATAGAATGAGGAAGTTGAACTGTGTCCCGTAATGTGGTACAAGAACAGCAGCTTTAAAATACCTAAAACATTCAAGGATTATTTAATTTAAGTATAAAATGTTACTTAAATATTAAAAATGCCATTGAAAAAATGCAGTTTATCAAATTGAATTAAGATAAATGCACCAGAATAAGTTAAAGAGCTCATATTATGCTCATTTTCAGGTTAATAATTGCATTTAGAGGTTGTACCAGAATAGTTGTTCATGGTTTAATTTTCAGAAAACACCATATTTTTGTTGTACTGCACATTGCTGCAGCTCCTCTTTTCACCCTGTGTGTTGAGCTCTCCGTTTTAGCTACAGAGTGAGACATCTCACTTCTGTTCCATCTTTGTTGGGAGTTGCACATGCTCAGTTCCTAGGTAAGGACTACTAGCCAGTCAGAAGCAGAGTATGAGGGCGTGCCCTGACAGTACCTAGGTAAGGACTACTAGCCAGTCAGAAGCAGAGTATGAGGGCCCTGACAGTACCTAGGTAAGGACTACTAGCCAGTCAGAAGCAGAGTATGAGGGTATGCCCTGACAGTACCTAGGTAAGGACTACTAGCCAGTCAGAAGCAGAATATGAGGGCCCTGACAGTACCTAGGTAAGGACTACTAGCCAGTCAGAAGCAGAGTATGAGGGCCCTGACAGTACCTAGGTAAGGACTACTAGTCAGTCAGGAGCAGAGTATGAGGGCCCTGACAGTACCTAGGTAAGACTACTAGCCAGTCAGGAGCAGAGTATGAGGGCCCTGACAGTACCTAGGTAAGGACTACTAGCCAGTCAGAAGCAGAGTATGAGGGCCCTGACAGTACCTAGGTAAGGACTACTAGTCAGTCAGAAGCAGAGTATGAGGGCCCTGACAGTACCTAGGTAAGGACTACTAGCCAGTCAGAAGCAGAGTATGAGGGCCCTGACAGTACCTAGGTAAGGACTACTAGTCAGTCAGAAGCAGAGTATGAGGGCCCTGACAGTACCTAGGTAAGGACTACTAGCCAGTCAGAAGCAGAGTATGAGGGCGTGCCCTGACAGTACCTAGGTAAGGACTACTAGCCAGTCAGAAGCAGAGTATGAGGGCGTGCCATGCTAGCAGCTAGGCGAGCATTATAACGTGTGTTACAAAGTGACCATGTTTGTCTCTGAAGTAAAGGCTGGACTACAATAGAGCTGTTTGGAGCAGTTTGTGAACAGTGTGTTCTGTTGGAGATGGTAAGTCCCTTTGGGGTGGACTTTGGGCTTTTTCACTTTGTAAACCTATGACATCCCAAAAAGCATAATATGAGCGCTTTACCTGTAAACATGTTAAAGAGCATGCACAACCCTAAACAGACTTGCTTCTTCCTCTCTCTTTTACCGATCTACCTACCTCTTTCTCACACACAAATACTGTTCACACATACACACACACAATTTGTTAAGATGTTAGTTGTTTAATTTAATCTAATGAGTTTTAAATATATTTAAATATTTGTCATTGAAATGAAATTAAACGGCAAGTTCAATAAACTACTTTGAGTTTAGTGTCACTTACAAGCATCACGTCAGGTGGTGTAACTGGTTTGTGTCAAATGGGGTAACCAGTATTTTTCGTGAAAAAATGATAATCTGCAGGTAAATTAATGTTTGATAAAATGTAATACTCTACTCCACTGTAGAAACAAATTTTTAAGACTTTTTACACAATTTGTCCAAGATTATTTAGAAAACAAATGTTTCCAGCATGTCTACCACTTGATATTACAATAACAAATATAATTTAAATTTAGAAGTAATCCTAATAAAATCTATTTTTGGGTGAAATTTGAAAATAGGAGTTGTATTTGTATGAGCGCACTCACAAACAATGTAGTGGATGAAATATTAAATATTAATCATTCCTTTGTGGTTACACCACTTGACATTTTAGGTCCATTTGGTCCTATCTTTGATAAAAAAAATGGTGAAAATCCTATTTCAAATGAAATAAAATGTACAATAACACAAAATATACATTTTAACGAAACTCAAGGATGCCTTTAAAAAAGCTTTTTCAAAGTTTAATTTTTTCATCTGGCCAACAATACGTCATTGACCCAGCGGCACCGCGGCTTTTCTCCAGTGATTAGCACCGCCCAAGACGATTGTGATTGGTTTAAAGAAATGCCATTAAACCAGAGCACGTTTTTCTCCCATCCCAGAATGCTGTGTGGAGTAGTGTGATGAAATAATTAAAGTTAACATCCTAAAGTGCCTTAATATGATAATGACATTACTAAGAAGTTACACGTTTTTAGGAAATGTGGGTGTAGGTAAGGAAAACTGTGCTCATGTCAAATGTGTGAGTATGCTTGAGTAGATAATCAATGGTGCTCTTTACAATATGTGTGTAAACTGGATTAGATAATCAATGGTGCCCTTTGCAATATGTGCGTAAGCTTATTTGGATCATTACCCTTACTGTACACATAACATGACACATGAGGTGGTATCAACAGGTTACATCAGTATGGGACAGTGGAAAAGTACAAAATACCTAGAGACAGGATGAGAGAGTGTGGTCATGTAAGAGTTACATGACTTATAGGTACGCTCCTCCTTATGGGAGTGACTAAAGAACCATTGGACCAGGAGAGCGCCAAGAGGCGTGGACACGCTTGAGCGCCACCAGGGGGCCAAAAGGACTTGGCCCCAGCCAACCAATGGGAGATGAATACGGGCGAGTAGAAAAGTATATAAACTGTCTAGAATAAGGGGATCGACACACTTTCTGTGGAGCCTGAGAGTGAAGCAGAGCCTGTCCACAGCTGTAAACCCTGTACTCGACTTTGCTTTAGAATAAATATATATTGAATGAGAGAAGTTGAAAAAACATTATCCTTTTCTCGACAAACAAGAACACGATAGTAGCCAGACTCTTCTCCAGCACGCTTTGGAGGAGGGTCTGGCAAAGCGAGACTATATATAAATGTAGCCCCTTTACATTTACAAGAGCATTTACTAGCAGCCTAACATTATAGTTCGAGATGTAACATGGCACATTTACCTGTGTTACAATGAACAGATCGAACTCAAATGCAAAGGCTAAAAAAATAAACAATTAAGCAAAGAACACGGAGAAGGCTGGCAAGGAACTGAAGGGCGGGAACTAGGATGGCGAGGGAACTCAGGGGCAGGAGCTAGGATGACGAGGGAACTCAGGGGAGCGCGGGGAAACCGGGGCCGAAGGTCCGAAGAAGCAGAGGACCGGAAAAGGGCTGGCTGGACGCGGAGATGGAGGTAGGGTGAAGCAGGGTGCCGTGGGAGGAGGACTGGAAGGCGAGGCCAGCTGACTGGATCTGGAGACTTGGAAGTGGTAACTGCAAGACGAACACAAAGAAGGGTAAGGCAGGAAAACACACAGGGAGCGGTAAATGCAAAAAGATTTTTCTTTTAGAAAGTGTATGCGAGCGTCACCGATGAGCAGAGACAACGACTCAGCGGAGATGGTCTGTTGAGCCGGGGTTGAAGTACTGTGCTTAATTGTAGATGGCTGGCAGGTGTGCGTGGCTGGAGAGCGGGGATGGTGATTGCAGCAGGTGTGTCTCGTCAACTGGCTGGCAGGCAGTAGATAGGAGACACAGAGAGAGAGAGAGAGAGGCAAAGCCGACAGAAAAAAACAACAGCTAGGGAAAAATAAACAGAAACTCACAGCCAGCCAACCCCAACCATCACAACCTGGCTCACAACAGTCCAAGTGAAGACTGTTGGTGCAGCAACAAAGCTGTAATGGTATGAATCGACACCAGGGGCCTGTTGCACAAAACCAGGATAAGGGATTAAGCCGGGATATTCAAGTTATCCTGGATGAATGTAGCTTTGATTTGGTTGCACAAAAGCAGATTGAATTAAACCCAGCCAAGTAACCATGGAGATTTATTCTTTGCAGCTAGTCTGCTCCAGAGCAGGCTAACAGCCAGGCTAACAGCGAGGCTAACAGCCAGGCTAAGATTAATCCTGGAGTCTTATGTGTTAAATCAGCTGCTGCTCTGATCCGAAATAAACGTGTTTAACAGTTATTCTGTTGTCTTCTAATGTGTTCTGCTTTATTTGTATTAACATGCATTACTTGTCGCTATTGCGGTCACAAGTTTGATTTAAATCCTACTATTGCAGTTGTTTGGATGGTAAGAAATAGTTGCACTGGCACCGGAGATAAAGTGGGACAATGCGGAGGAAATGGGCTTTTCCTCCGCTGCTCTCCCCGTGGAGAGGCGGGGGAGGCAGGGGGATCCTCCCACACCGTGCAGCGGACTCTAAAGGAGACTTTTAGCGTCAATAACGACGACAATGGCACCTGACCAAACGTCCGTATTTTACGAGATGGGAGTGAGAATGTGTTGGAATGCCACAAAGCTTCTTAATCTTTTCATTTTGGTGCTGTCACACATCTTGGAGCTTGGGAGTGAGAAAAAAAAACATGAATAATAATAGGCTATATTGTTTACAGTCAGTGAATTGAAGTCACTTATTTATTTTTCTAGTTTTTGTCCAGTCATGTTTGTTCTGTATGAACATTAATTGTAGAAAGATAATTAAAAATTTAAAGTAGGCTAAATAATAAAACATTTTATTTATATAGTGCTTTACAGGCTACTCAAAGACACTTTACAGTAAAACCAGCACATTTAGCACATAGACACAGATACAGCAATAAAACCAACACAAAACAAGCATATTAAAAGCAATTAAAACTTCGTAAAAATGTGGAGTGACTAGTAGGCCCTAAGTAGATCTTTTTAAATCCTTACACATTCAGTCGGTTGTTTTGTCTATTGGGCTTTTTCTCTCTGTCTGATAACAACAGCCGTGTTTCCCTTTTTGCATATTATATGTTTCACCTCCTCGTAATTTTCCATTAACCGCTGCTGCTCAGCGGGTTAAAGATATGCCGCACGCGTCTTCTCCATTTCTGCATCAGTAAATCTGTGATCGATACCATGGTCTATTTAAGAAAGCCGTGGACGTGCACTTATCCCAGCTATCTACACCTGGCTTGACATATCTTCACCTTCTCATCCTGGCTCGGCAAATATGCAACCGATTAAGCCGCGATGAGCGGACCACACTAAGTCAAGCTGCGCTTTTTCAGTTATCCTGGATTTCTTGATTCTACTTTTGTGCAACAGGCCCCAGGAGGAGTTGAATCATGTTCCTCAACACCCAACGAATGAACGCTGAAACAAGTGTTGGGCAAGTTACTTCCAAAATGTAATACAATATAGATTACTAGTTACTGTCATTTGAGAGTAATCAGTTATATTACAATATTACTGTCTCTGAATTGTAATGCTTTACGCTTTTGCATTACTTTTAAAGTTACTTTCACCAAAAACAACCACTGAGGTAGGCTATGACTTGACAGGTAGCTTGGGGGGGTCTGGCTGTAGACCTCCAGTGTCAGGCTGCTTCCGTTGCAGGCTCCACTCTCAGGCTGCCTCCAGTGTCAGGACCGGAAATAACAAACTTTCTGTGCGTCACTTAAAGGACTGAACACCCTAAATCCACGGGTTACGTTTGCAAATTGCCGAATAAATTGCCGAATGATAATACCGAATGTGGATGGTTTGTAATAAATAAGTTACGCTAACGGTGGTTAACGGTTGACTGACGATCAGGTTATCTGACGATCTCTTATGCGCAAGAAACTTTATAACATAACTGTATACACACTTTTGGAAGAAGCCGCTTTGTTGTTGTTTTATTCTTAATTAATTTTAAATTAATCAACACTAACACGAAAAACACGTTGCATTATAAGTCTACCATCATTATTATCACATTAGCCTACATCAGGTGTCAAAATAAACGCCATTCATAGCCTATAGTTTAGCGACATTAGTCCATGTAAAAACGTTGAGCTTAATGGAATATGCATTTCCTAATGGAAAATGTATTTATTGACACAAGTTAATGTCTGCTCAGAGGGTTATACATACTGAAGTAATCTCAGCTGTTATGCCCCAAGCCTCAGAGTAAACCCGAGACACCGGTTTGTACGTTTTCAACAGACAGTTTATTTACAAATAATGAAAATAAAATGACAAATTGGCACTGCAATCTTCTTTAGAGAAATTCAAAATATCAAAAACTACACCTGCAGAAACGGGTGTAGAACTAGAAACATGGTGATATCACAATACATAAAAACTAGAGGTAATCTTTGAACTTACAGCTGGTTTTGGACACTAACTGGCACACAGGGAAAAAATCCCCAAAAAATAATGTCCTCAATCAGTACTGTGAATGTAAAAAGTAGGCTGGTGACTGTTACTACTCCACTTTACATTCACAATATGCCAAGTATCCTTGTTTGTCACAAATCTCACCACAAAACAGCCACATGTCCTCGATTGTGGAGAATTTGAACTTAAATGGTTCCCGGATGTCATCTTTCTCTAGTTCCTCAAGCTTGGAACTTTCCTCCTCAGACCAAAGTCTGGCATACTGCTTTGCAGCTTCTTCCATTTCCTCCTCTCCCATTCCAACTGCACTGGGCAACTCCACCTTCAATGAAAACAAATGTTGGTTTGTTTCCACCCACTCTGCTGACTTTCTACAGTCAGAAATTATCCTGGCTGCAAACTTGTCCTATGGGAAAGACAAAGAGAAAAAAGGTATTCTCCCTATAGCAAAACTACTGTACGAAGTGGCATAAACTATTATTCACGTAAAAATAACAGAACATAAGTAGGAAAGGGACACTTAAAATGAGCTTTGTCAGAATAACCTCAGTATAAAACAGAGCGTGCCTACTATCTCAACATCTTTTTCATCCCTAGCTTTGGGAGGCTGCAAAACAGGGTGTACTTGATCCTCTCCCTAAAAGAAAACAACACAAATCCTCCTTTTTAAGGTCAAATACAATGATCCCATCAGGGATCATCCACCTTGATGGATCTAAGATAGATCTAAATACTGAACATGGATAAAGTTCAGATTCTGTAAACATTGCTGACTGAGGGATGGATTAAAAAATGACACTGTGGTAGTATTCTCAATAACAAGACATGAGAGTACACAAAGACACAGACACACACAAATCCATACCTTTGAATATAATAGCATTTTTAATGTGAACATCGAGGTGCTGCTGAAGCTTGGCTCGTTGGCTGGGTTTGTATTTGGGGCAAAGGGGGCAGTGGAACAGCTTACAACAAGCTGTGCAGCGTTCCACCCTCTTCATAGATTGAATGATGCATCTACATAACAGAAAAAGTGCTGTTAAAATATATGTATTTCAATTGGTAAAAGTATAAAACGAGTGGAATGAAGGATAGAAAAACTTAAAAACTTATCATGTCATTTTCATTTAGATAACAAATAACCTGAGCGTCAGTCAACCGTTAGCCACCGTTTGCGTGCGTAAGGCAGCTAGTAAAACAGCAAACATATGGTGTGTGTTTATGTCTATATCTATATGTACATATTTGTTACTTACTGTTGTCCCAGCGGTAGTCAATTTGCAGCAATAAATATTCTTCTCCTAATTTTTCGTTGTTTTTAATCGCAATATATACGCCGGACTCCTTTTAAGACACGCACAAAAAGTTTGTTATTTCCGGTCCTGATACTGGAGGCAGCCTGAGAGTGGA